>JAPPVO010000016.1:161297355-161897355 GCA_030407325.1 Camellia japonica
CACTTAGGCACTAAGCAAGCAACCTTCAAGCACACTTGAAGGGGATATCATGGACACTTAGCACATCATAAGCTCTGAAAATCATGTAAAATGGTGCCAAACAAGCAACAAAGCAACTAACATGCAAATGGCCCAAGCATTCAAGGCTCGCCAAAGAGGTAATGGACTACACTTAACACAACCATCATGGCATGCATTAGGCGACCAAAACAGAGTTTTAACACATAAAACTAAGTCCAAAAGACCACTTAGATGGCATCTAAGTGGCTAAATTAAAGGCATGCATAATGTCAAAACATGGAGCATACAACACATGCTTTCAAGGCTTCAAAGAAGCATGCAAGGCAATCAAACAAGCATGTCTAAGGGACTGAAATAGCATGTAGGGTGGTCCAAACCATCAAAATAATGCAAGCAACGCATGCTACACATTCACATACTTGAGGCCAACAAGCCAAAATACAAAGGAGCTATACTAAGCAAGTGATGGTCGACCAAAACAACCAAAACAGAGCTTAATCATGGCAAAACAAACACAAAAGCTTCACAAAGCTAGCCTAAATCATGCTGAACAAGGGCTACATCCTAAGCATATTAAGGCATCAAAGTGGCATTACATGGCATGTATGCAAAACATGCAAGGAGTACTAAAACCAACTTAACACAAAGTTATAACATGGCAATATAAGCATAAAATACAGCCATGGCATGCTCAACACACACTTGAACATAAGGCTCCCTAAGAGGCCAAAACTTGCCCTTTTCAAGGACATCAAGGAGAGGGGGTGGCCCTCTCCTTCTTGGGACTTCAAAGCATCATCTTCACCACTGAAATCCCTCAAGATTTCAGTGGTGAAGAGACCTCAACACCAAAATCCCGGAGCTCTCACAAAATAGCACAAAATGAGGTCTTTTCAAGGCCTAAGGGTGGTCAAACCCTCCCAAAGCACAAAACACTCTTAACCAACAATAAAGAGGACCAAAAAACAGAACTTTTATGTGTTGATCACCAAGCACAAAAACAGTTCTAAGCTATGTAAAAATGGAGTGCAAAAATGGGGTAAAAAGGGGTAGTTTCTTACCCTTGAAGACCACCTTCACAAAGGTTGATGTTGTTGCTTCCTTGAGCTCAAATCCAACCAAAAACTTCAAGAACCAGCCCTTAGAACCTCAGTAACCAAAGGAAGGTGAAACACTAGGTGTTGATGAGCAATAGTAAGTCACAAACACCTAGTGTACAAATAAGAGGGAAGAAGAGAGATGGGATAGATACAAAACTTCTAACCTAAAACCAGAGCTTCTTCTCTGTCTAAAATGTCTAAAAATCCAAACTTCTTCCAACCTTGAGCCAAGAGGAGGAAGGGTCCTCTTATAGGCAACTAAACTTACAAGTTAAGCTAACCAAGAGGCTCATCCCTCCATACACGTGTATGGAGGGGAAACAAATGCTATAAAGCTGTCTGAAAATATCTCCAAAAACAGCTGTAAAGTAGTCGGCAGGGCAAAATGGTCATTTTGCCAAAATTGACTGCCGACCGGCACAATATAGTGCCGATGGCAACACCAACCAGCCGGTGGCCTCTAGCCACTGCCGGTGGTGTGTGGGGATGCCTCACAAGGCATTCCCTGCCCCTCCAAGGCAAAGCACAAGTGTTTGGTGCAAAACCAGACACAAAACGGTCAAGTTCGGGATCCTGAGGCAAGGCGCGTAGCCGAGAACTCCGGGAACTCCAAACGAACACGAACATGGATAATCACCGAGTGTTCAAGCGGTGACGTCCAGGTCTTGAGGACGGTCAAAAATGGGGTGTCTACACGTGCAACTGGGGCAAACGTCTCATCATAGTCAATACCCTCTACTTGTGTGTAGCCTTGAGCAACAACCTAGCTTTATTTCTCACAACAGTACCATTCTCATCAGATTTATTTTTAAAGATCCACTTGGTACCTATCACATTCATGTCTCTAGGTCTGGGAACAAGAGTCCAAACTTTGTTACGCTCAAATTGACCTAATTCTTCATGCATAGCATTAACCCAACTATCATCTAGCAAGGCCTCTTTAAAATTCTTAGGTTCAATTAAAGAAACATAACACATGTGTGATACCTCATCCCGAATTGTCTTCGGGTTTTCATTCGATCCGAACACTTCCAATCACCTGTTGGGCTGGATGAATTCAGTTTCACCTTGCTGATGGTTTAAGTTCAGGAACTTGCGGTGATAGAAGCAACAGATGTGATGTCCCTTTGAGCACTATTGGGACTTGAACTTACCTGTGAGGATGGTGCTGTAACATTTTCTTGTGATTGAACCTCAGCTTCGCCTTGGTTTTGTGGTTCAGTATCCAAGATTGGGGACTCACCATTGTCATCCTCATTTGTTGCTGAAGTAGGAGAACCTTGTGTCATCTATAACACATATGATAGATTCCATTAATGATGAAGTTCGCAGGTTATAGACTCGAAAAGCCCTACTGTTGGTTGAATACCCTAGGAAAATACCTTCATCATTCGGGAGTCAAATTTGCCCAAGGGCTCTCTATCTTTAAAGATGTAACACTTACTCCCAAAAGTTTTGAAGTATTTTACATTAGGTTTCAAACCCTTCCACAATTCATAAGGAGTTTGTAAAGTGCGGGCCTTAAATACACACGATTTATGACATAAACAGCAGTATTTAGGGCTTCGGCCCAAAACTTTGGAGAAAGACTCTTACTAAGGAGCATGACCCTTGCCATTTATTGAACAACTCTGTTCTTCCTCTCAACCACTCCATTTTGTTGTGGAGTAATAGGTGCAGAAAACTCATGCTTAATTCCATGCATATCACAAAAATCCGAAAACGAACTATTTTCAAATTCACGACCATGATCAGTTCGGATTCTTATGATACGCCCAATGGAAACACCCTGTTCATTTTGGATTTTAAGGACTAAAGCCTGGAAAGCATCAAACGTATCAGATTTTTCCCTTAAAAAATTTACCCATGAGAATCGAGTAAAATCATCAACAGTTAAAAAAATGTATCTTTTACCTCCAATGCTTTCAGTGCGAGTAGGACCCATTAAATCCATGTGAACTAATTCAAGAGGACGTTTGGTTGTAAAGCTGTTCACCTTTTATGTGGAGCACGGGTTTGCTTGCCAAGCTGACATGGTCCACACCATGGCTCAAATTCTTACCTAGTTTAGGTACTCCTCTCACAAGTTCTTTGTTGGCTATCTTAGTTAGGTCTTTGAAATTCATGTAACCTAATCTTTGATGCCACAGATCAATGTTACTTATGATAGCAGAATGACAAGTGAGATCATTAGTAGTAAGAATCCCATAGCAGTTATCAGATGTGCGAACCCCATGTAAAACAGTATTTCCCTTTTTATCCAAAATTTCACATTTATCTTTTGAAAACAATACTTCATGATGGGAATCAACACATTTGACTTATGCTCAAAAGATTAGCTTTAAGGCCATCAACAAGTAAGGCATTATCTAGCTTGGGAAGACCAGCAACACTTATAGAGCCTTACCAATGACTCTAGAAGTGCGCATCTCCAAAGGTAACAATTCCTTTCATATTTTTCAAGGGAGGTGAAATAGGATTTGTTACCGGACATATGACGAGAGCACCCACTATCAAGATACCAATGTGTGAGTCACGTGCTTTTAGAGCAGTGTGAGCAACAAAACAAGTCAAATCATCTTTTCTGACCCAAATCTTTTTAGTCTTGGTGTTCTGCCTAGACATGTAAGGCTGTCTCCTAACCCAAAAAGTATTAGAATTTCTACCCTTTTGAGACATCTTACCAAATAGTTCAAAACAGTAAGGACGAATGTGGCCATACCTACTACAGTGATGACAAATAAAAACAGGTTTTACCTCCTTTTTGTTGATCTTACTTGCTTTTGCTTGATGAAGAGAAGGATCAACCTGGTCTATCTTCAATTTGCCCTTTGCTTGAGTCTTCAAGTTATGTGAAGTAGAGGCTTGTCCTTTGTGAGCTGTCGCACCATAGCCTAGCCCTCTTTTGTCAGAACCCATTTGTTGAGACCCAAGTATGTCTTCTAGAGATCTGGAGCCTTTGTTCCACATGGCAATTGTTGCTCTAGCAATACGGAGTTCTTCATCTTTCTGTCTGACTTTCTCTTCCAATGCAGCTTGTGACATCTCAAGTCTTTCAAGCTTTTCTTCATATGTGGAATACACCTTCAGAAGTTCATTCCTTTCAGTTTCACAGGATAGAAGTTTTCCACATAAGCCTTGCCTGTCACTTGAGATCTTGATGACATTCTGTTTTGCTGTCAAGAGTTCTCCTTTGAGCCGGACATTCTCACTCTCACATGTTTTGAGCTTGAGAGAGAGTTTGTCGTTGGTTTTAGACAAATTCAGAGATTCCTCATACAGCTTCTCGTAAGCTTGTTGTAGTTCTTCGCCATTGATCTCATCAATGTCTTCAGATAGTTCATCATCCTCTCTTTGCTCCTCATTCTCCTTAACCTCATCCAATCTAGCAACCAAAGCAAACAAGTTGTTGGATGGAGGTGGAGGTGAATCTCCTCTTTCATGGAATTGGCTCAGAATTTCCCATGCATCTTTAGCCTTTGTGCAGTGAACGACCCGTTGCTGTTCTTCATTAGAAATTGCTCCACGAATAATGATTAGGGCTCTCTGATTGCCCGGATTATCTGCACCTTCTGTATCTTCTTCAATGGTTTGCCAACCTTCTGGTTCAAAGGCTCTCAGAAAAGCCCTCATTCTGATTTTCCAATACAGGTAGTTAGTCCCATCAAAGGTGGGAGCATGATGCAAGTTCTGACCACGGGCTGATTCCGAAGGGTTTGGAAGAGGTTGAGACACCGTGGCCCAAAATGCCATGTAAGCACTATCCCCATCTTCACCAGATTCAGGTTCTTCGGGTTCTTGCTCCGACCCGCTTTCATCATCCCAAGTTACGGTGTAGACTTTCTTCCGATTCTTCTTCGTAGGGCATTCAAGGGACATATGGCCAAACCCTTGACATTCATAGCACTTGACCCCTGGCCCCCTAACAATCTTCTTTTCAGTAGTTTGAGCAAATTTGGTGGAAAAGCTTTAGGTTTGTCATTACTCTTATCTTTTGAAATAGGGCTCTGAAATTAGGCTTCTTTTTCAAAAAAATTTTAAACTGTTTTGTAAGCATAGCCGTCATCTCAGACTCTAAATCAAATTCAGTCTCCAGAGGTTTTGCAGTCTCATGAGTACTTGTGAAGGCCATACTTTCTTTTTGCTTTTTCTTGGAAATTTGGTGTGCTTCATAAGTCTGCAAATTTCCAACCAATTGATCGAGCTTGAGGGTATCAACATTCTGAGCCTCCTCAATGGCTGTCACCTTTGATTGGAACCTCTCGGGAAGGGACCTCAAAATTTTTCCCATAACTTTTGCTTCCGGGATTTTTTCACCGAGAGTGAAACAGGAATTCACGATATCACTGAGTTTAGCATAGAAATCATCAACGTCTCATCGTCGCGCATAAAAAGGGTTTCAAAGGCGGATGTGAGACGTTGAAGTTTTGACCTTTTGACAGAGGTGGTTCCTTCGTGAATTGTTTCAAGAATATCCCACGCCTCTTTTGTTATTTCACACGTGCAAATTCGACGGAATTCTTCAGGTGTGACAGAGCAGAAGAGGGAGTTGAGAGCCTTGCTGTTTCAACTCGAGTTCTGGTAATCAGTTGTGTCCCATTTATCAAGGGGTTTAGGAATATCAATGCCATCTATAGTGACAATAGGTTCACTCCACCCAAAGACAACGCAGTGCCAAACTTTCTCATCGATGGATTTTAAAAATGCTCTCATACGAGCTTTCCAATAAGAATAGTTTGTACCGTCAAGTAAAGGGGGTCTATGAGTCGAGTTACCTTCACGAATAGAATCCATAATACTAGTCACACAAAATCACACTCCTATAGTTTTGATAAAAACAAAAGTTTTTTGAAAAAACAAAGAGTGACCTGCTCTGATACCAATTGAAAAACCTATGTGATTCGTGATTAGATAAAGATTAAAATATTCCAAAACTCAAAAAAAAAATTCCAAAACACTCAATCTAAAATCATCAAGCACTTACGAGAGTGATTTTAGTTTGTTTGTTTTTAGGAATAAATAACAAATCAACACAAATGATTTTTACGTGGAAAAACCACAATTGAAGAACCTTCAATTGTAATAAAAACCACGGGCGAACCGCCACTAATCAATCTACTACAGAAGGACTACAAGGTTACAAAGAAACCATACAAATTACCCAACCCAGTCAATTTGTCTCTGAATCTTCTGTAACTCTTTCACCACGCCTTCGTCACGGAACTGATTCTGAAGTTGATTCCACACCACAACTTCACTTGTCGAATTAACGACTACGTAAAGAATCAAACGCCTTTTGAAACTTTACGTGATGATCTTCAGATCCCACCGAAGCAAACACTCTTGAATATGTAGTATCAAACTCTTTGATGTATGAATCTCAACTCATGAGTTTAGAACTCTCTCAAGAACATCAAAGAAAACTCATCAAACTCTCAGAAGAATACTTCAAACAAAACTCTAGAATTCTTGAATCAGATCTAGAAAACCAGTCCCTAGTTTTAGGAGAAAACTATCTTCTTATAGAAAGCCAAAACGAATCCTAGTTCTAATAGAAACCAAACACTTGAAGTCAATATGGATTCTGAAACTCGCGATCTCCGCTCGAGCGGTCTGGCCAAAAACTGTGTGTGATTAAACTGAGGTACGCTCGAGCGCTTCCTCTTCCGCTCGAGCGTGAAATCACAATCTTCAGTACTTCTGCAGACCTGTCAAGATACTGAGTTCCTCCAATCTCCGCTCGAGCTCACATGGCCCCGCTCGAGCGGGTAGTACAAAAATACAAAAATTACATTTTGATCAGGCACAAAGTTTTGTCACCGGATTTGACAATAAAGGGACCTAACAAATACAAGTAACCATAACAGCCTTATTCCGCTAAGGGATAGATACTCCTATTTTGACAGTATTTTTGATAAAAGATTTTCCAACCCAATGAAAGCAATCATTAGAGGAATTCAATTTAATTTAGCTAAGGAAGTAGTTTAGTTTAAAGTTAGACCAAATTTCTTTATTTTCATAAATGATCTTAATCTTGAAAACACAGTTAGAATAAAAATTAAAACACAAGGATTATGAATGAAATCGAATTCCCATGATTTGATTATTCGTTGAAAAACAATTCACAAATTGACCAAATTTCCTGAAACAAAAACAAAATCAAACGATAATAAAATCGTTGAAATCTTTGAACCAAGACCATTTGACACGATAATCCAACCGCGTCTAATGAATTAGAGTGATTTAGAAGTCCCTCGACAATGGTTAATCCATGACCTAGTGGAATACGAAGAATCTTCTAAAACAAAAAATCCTGTACAAATACAAATGCAAGCATCAAGAAAAAATTTATATATTCAAAATACAGTTCCAAAAATTAAAAGATCAACTTCCGTATTTGAAAAAGATTTTCCTAACAAAGTATTTTCAAAATTAAGTATTGGTGAATCAAGTAATAATTCTAATCAAGAATCTATTACTTCAACAAATGTTCAGACTCTTATTTTTCCAAGAACAAGAAGACAATCTGAACATATTAAGTCTACATATATGTATCATTTTCAAACAAAAAATGATGATATTATTTTTTCTTCTAGCCAAGGAAAAAGAAGATACACATATGTATTGGGAACATTTAATTTTGCAGGTTATAAACCCTATAGCCTCAGTATTCTCATAGACACAAGAGCTACAATCAGCTCATGTAAATGGAATGTCATACCAAAAGAAAAACGGACATTAATGAAACGTCCAATTTTTGTTACTGGAATTGATGGGAACCATACTTCTATACAATTCAAGGCTAAAAATATAGCTATTTGGTTAAATGATAGCAAGTTCATTATACCAAAAATTTTATATTTTCCTTATATGCATGGAGACTTCCTTCTTGGAAATAATTTTATGTATAAATATCTTCCAATGTAAATACAAGAAAAAGCCATTTCATTAAGTATCAATAATGTCTTAATTCATATTCCATTGTTAGAACAACATAAATATATTTATGATAAAGAGTTTGCGCCCGTTCCGCATGGTGATTTAATCCCCATCATCAAAACTATTGATGAATCACATTGGATTTATAAAATTCTTGAAGAAAATTTTAGTGAAAATCCATTAAAACTATGGCAACATAGTCCGCGTTATTGTAATTTAAAATTGAAAGACCCTAATGTTATCATTAGAGTAAGACTAATGATCTATACTAGACAAGATATAGATGAATTTGATATTCAACTTCAGGACCTTTTAGACAAAAAGTTAATTGAAGAAATTAGAAGCCCTCACTCTAGTCCAACTTTTATGGTAAGAAACTATGCTGAAATTAAAAAAGGAAAAGCTTGAATGGTAGTCAACTATAAACAGCTAAATGAAAATTTAAAATTTGATGAATATTTTATTCTAAGAAAAGATGTTTTGATTAACTTAACCAAAGGATCAAAAATCTTTAGCAAATTCAATTGACTGAAAAATCAAAAAAATTGACAGCTTTCAGTACACCTAGAGGACATTACCACTGGAATGTTATGCCGTTTGGGTTAAATATAGCACCACAGGTATTTCAACGTTGGATGGATACAATTTTTAAAGATCTTAAAGATTGTTGTGTAATTTATATTGATGATATACTTATCTTCTCTAAAACCCGGGAGGAGCATAAGAAACATTTAGTGGTGTTTTGGTAAGTTAGTAAAAAGCTGACTTTTTGATTTTTTTTGTGACTTTTTGACTTTTTTGTGTTAAAAAGCTGGCTTTTTTGTGTGTAAAAAAGTTAAAAAGCCAAAAAGCTAGCTTTTTTCAAAAGTTCCCAAAACACCCCTTAAAATTACTTTGTGAAAAATTTCAAAAACATGGAATTATGTTATCTCCAAAAAAGATTGAGCTAGAAAAAGAATCAATTGAATTTTTAGGAATAATTTTAGACCAGAAAGGTTTAAAATTATAAGAACATATTTTGTCCAAAGTACGAGATTTTCTTGATACTCTTGAAAATATAACACAATTACAGAGTTTATTAGGTATTCTAAATTATGGTCGAAATTTTATCAAAAATCTTTCAAAAATAGAAATTCCTTGGTTAACCAAATGAAGGGAAAATGTTATTTTTGAATGGACAGCAGAAGATGTTGCTTTAATTAAATAAATTAAAGAAAATGTTAAAACTTTACTAGTGTTTATCTTCCTAAAACAGGTGATAAATTAATTTTAGAAACAGATGCCTCAGAAGCATATTGGGGATGTATTCTTAAAGCAATAACAAGTAAATTGTGGCATGATAAAGAGATACCTTTATCAGAAAATGAGATTAGACTTAAAAAAAAATTCAATACTCATAAAATTACAAAAAGAAGAACAAATTTGTGGATATAATTCTGAAACATTTAAACCAAATGAACATAAATATATTATTTTTGAAAAAGAATTACTTGCAATAAAATTAGCAATAAAAAGTTTTCATATTTATTTAGTTCCAAAAATTTTATTGTACGCACTGATAATAAGACAGTAAGAGATTTCTTGATCAATAAAAAAACCTATTGAGCAAAGAAGAATTAATATATGTTAATACTGCAAGTGCTCCACAAGCAAGTGCTCCATTTAGGTTAATGCTCCATTAATTTAGTTTAGTGCTCCATTAATTTGATTACTCCATTGTACCCATTCTCTCTATAAAAGAGAGTTCATTCTCTCCATTGTAAATACACAAAAAATATATATTGAATATCAATCAATAATACATCAATTTATACATTAAATTTTCTACATGGTATCAGAGCTATAAGATTTAGGCCTGTATTTCCTTCTCACCGGCGGGCGGCCGGCCGGCAACTTTGCCTTCGCTGCCCGCCGGACCTCTACACATACCTTCATTCCATTGCCACAAATTGTTCTTCTTTTCACCCTTGATTGCAGAACAAACCAGGGAGCCCCAGGGAGCTTTCTATCTCTTCCTCGATTTCAGCTCATACTATGGATCAGAGGCTGAAATCTTTGGTATGATTGAAGATTCAGAGTCCTTATGCCGCTATTTGCTGGAAAAGGCTCAGGTCGCTCTCATCTCCCCACCTTGTCTCTAACCCATGCGTGTGATAAGGCCTGAGCAGCTGTAAGTCTTGCATGAGGATCCTTCACCAACAGCTTCTGGACAAAATCTTTTGCACTGTTGCTTATGGTCGACCATGGTTTGCGATGGAAATCAGGAGCAACATAGTATGCGCTGCCAACAATATCCTTAAACTTCTTCCCGTGGTCTTTTGAAGTCTGACAGACCAAAATCTGTGGCCTTCAAAGGTGAATCCTCTTTTGGTGACTTGAAAAGAAAATTCTCTGGTTTCATGTCACGGTGCACCAAACCATGCAAATGACACTCTGCTGCAACTTTAAGCATCTGCTGCACAAAATCGTTGATACTCTCATGTCTAGAGAAGGCCAGAGCTTGCCGTTGTTCGTCGACGCGATCTTAGATCTTAGATCTGGAGACTCAGATCTGGATCTTAGTTTATTCCTTGGCCTCTTCACGGACTTCGACCTCTCCAGCCATGGAGGGCCGGATACAACCAGGCGTTCATCCCCATGCCCTAAAACAAAATCACCCGCAATTTTGTCGTTCTTCTCAGCAATCATAAATTGATTTACAAGGGACTGCACAAGTTCCACATCATATTTGGTCGCTTTGGGAGGCTTTGCTGGAATCAATAGATCGTTAACAGAAGCCTCGTCCAAACTCAAACTGATCCTCTTTACCAAATCTTCCCTCGGTGAATCATCTTCCAGTTTACTGACATACAAACTCTCTCTCTTCATTATTTTAACACAGTTGGTAAGCACATGCACACACTCAATGCCCACTATCATTTTATTTTATTTTAGTTTTTCTATCTTTCTTTTTCCATCACTATTTCTTTATTATACATCTCAGTTGGTGGGCATCATCCATTTTTTCATTATCTTATTATTATTATTTTTTATTCCACCACAAAAACAAAAAACAAAAAAAAAAAACAAAACAGGGATGCACGGGGGAGCTCTGCACCCACTCTACCCAACTTTCTTTATTTTATATATATATCTCTCTTTTTATTATAATCCACACACTCTCTCTCTCTCCTCCTATCTCCTATCACTTTCCTGATCAAATTCTCATTACTATTACTATTATTATTATTATTATTATTATTATTATTATTATTATTATTATTATTATCACATGGGCTTGTTCCCACTATCTCTTTCATAAAAAATAAAAAAATAAAAAAAAAAAATAAAATAAAAAAACCATTGCAGATTTTACCAAAACCAAACAAACACTTATTTTATTTATCTCAGGGATCAACCCCGATTTTACACTAAAAAAAAAAAAAAAAAAAAAAACAAATTCTCCAACCACAACCCACACAACAACCCGGCCTTACTTTTTCGCCTCTTCAGCTGTTCTCTTTTTCTTGCCTTTGTCTTGGGCGTCCCTTGCCGGTCCTGCCTCCGTGTTTCCCACGCCGCCGAGCACGTTCACTTCCCGTTGCTCCTCCACCGTCACATATGGAGGCCCTCCAAATCTGAGCATCACGGTGGCCTTCCGCTTCAGTTTCTTATTTTCTGCCTTCAGCACACATATCTCTGCTCGGGCATCCGTATACATGCGCTGGAGCAGAGCCAGTTGGGCTTTCACCTGCTGCACCTCAGTTGTTCTACTCTGAAGCTGGTGCGACAGGTTGTTGACCGCCGTCATTGTCTCAACACAAGACCTCAATGTATAATAATTGGCCTCAATATCAGATTGAGCAGCCATTATCTGCTCAACTGCCACCATCGGATAGTTCAACGGCGCAAACCCAGGGGGGCTTGGTCCAGGGCGCTTAGTTGAGGTTCAAGGGCAACTGCCCCGGCTATCTCTCTTGTGGACTTGTTGAGGTCGGGAAAGAGAGTGAGCAGACCCCGGGAAGAAGAGGCTATGTTCTGGGTAGCGGAACGGGAAGAAGAAGCCATTTTCTAGGCAACAGAGTGATAGAGTATCTCTCTCAAGAAAACGAAGAGTTTTTCAAAGGTTTTCAGCAAGTTCTTTGTCACAGTTTCAGCCTTAGCGGCAGCCTCGCCTTGGTTTAAATAGGCAAGGCAGACACGTGCCTTACGCGCCTCTCAATGCCAGACGACAAATCGGCGCGCCTTTTGATGGCTCGCTTTTTGATGGCTGTCGGGCACATCTTTTGATGGCACGCCTTTTGATAAGATTGGGCACGCCTTTTGAGGGTGCAACTTTTGAGGGTCCGACAAGACTCGGTAAACTGTCCCGACTTTGATTCCGGTTAGCTTCTATATGGGTCCGACAAGACTCTGTAAACTGTCCCGACTTTGATTCCGGTTAGCTTCTATATGGGTCCGACAAGACTCGGTAAACTGTCCCGACATTGATTCCGGTTAGCTCCTATATGGGTCCGACAAGACTCGGTAAACTGTTCTGACATTGATTTCGGTTCTCAGCTACAACAGTTCGACACAGCCATATAGTGTCTTCTACAACGGTCCGACATGACCCCGTAAACTGTTTTCTACAACGGTCCGACATGACCCCGTAAACTGTTTTCTACAACGGTCCGACATGACCCCGTAAACTGTTTTCTACATTGGTCCGATATGACCCCATAAACTATCTTCTACAACGGTCCAACATGACCCCATAAACTGTCTTCTACCTTGGTCTGCCATAACCATACGGTCTTCTACAACGGTCTGACACGACCATACAGTGTCTCCTATCCACTTTTATTTTATTTGTCAGATTATTTTCCTATTTTGTTACTCTCTCCAAACTCAAGTTGGTTAGTCCCTACCCTCCTTGAGTTTGCGGGGGGCTGTTAATATATGTTAATACTGCAAGTGCTCCACAAGCAAGTGCTCCACAAGCAAGTGCTCCATTTAGGTTAATGCTCCATTAATTTAGTTTAGTGCTCCATTAATTTGATTACTCCATTGTACCCATTCTCTCTATAAAAGAGAGTTCATTCTCTCCATTGTAAATACACAAAAAATATATATTGAATATCAATCAATAATACATCAATTTATACATTAAATTTTCTACAGCCTAGTATAATAAAATTTCTAAATATACTTTCGAGGTGGAACACCTTAAAAGTATTAACAATTTTCTTGCAGATTTTCTTAGTATGAATTGTTTCAGAAAATTAAATTATTAAACAAGTAATTTTAATTTTTGTAGAAGACCTCTAGACCAAGAGGAAAAAATGAACAAAGGTAAACAACCCGCTCAAGGAGATTGGGTGACAATTACTAAAAAAGCAATCTCCAGACAAGAAAAAGTTTATGTTGTGTTTGCAGGAAGACAACCTGAAATTTACATAGAATGGAATGAGTGCAATAAGCAAGTTTGCGGATTTCCGGGAGCAAGTTTTAAATCCTATGATAGCATGACCAAAGCTAAAAAAGTTTTTTACAATGACCAGCTATGTCTGTTTATCAAAATAATTTTTGTCAAATGAGAACTAACCCAATTCCACCTAATATTCAGACATCTAAACTAGATGAATCTGAAATAAAAGATTTTTTCAACCCCGGTATATCCATAGAAATTTATACAGAGCTCAATGGAGTTTGGAAAACTCACATTATGGACAACAAAGTGAAATTTCGAAAACACATGGGAGTTCTAGCCAACAAATTAGCTGAGCAAATAGCTAAGTTAAAAGATTTACAAAACATTTGTTTCAATATCCTTAAACAAATGAATTGGAATTAAGATTTTAATTTCAAAAAAATAAACAATTTTTTTCAACTATCAAACCTCATATCATATGAGTTTTCTGATCTAGTTTTTGAACAAATAAAAATAATTTGTCTTTTTGAAAAAGTAAGAACTTTGCTTCCAAAAGAAATTTTTTCTATTAATCAAAAATCGAGTTGAGATCATTTTAGACAAATCTTAAAACGATCCTATGATAAACTAAATTTTAAAGATGGAATTCCCAAAATAATCATCATGGCAAATCATGACATGTGGTATTTTGAAGATATGGATTGGGGAATAACTAATGAAGTTATTTTCCAAATTTTAGATCCAATCCAGTAGATAGAATATCCAATGATCATAAAAGCAATGCTCTCATGGGTAGTAAAAGGCTTCTGATGGAGTAAATATTTTACTTTTTGAATTTCTAGCACAATTGGTTGGCGAGAACGAGAATATTTTTTTCCAACCATACCAAATTTGATATCTCAAAGAAACTGAAGATTTTGAATTTAAAGATGATTATTTGGATGAAGATCGCAGGAGGGAGCAATTAGAAACTATTCAAAAACTTCATTTGATAGAATATTGGATAGACAGTCTAATAACTATTTCACATGGAGTTTCTAATATCCATGGCTCAGCAAAATTACCATTCATAATCACAGATGGTAAAATATTATTTGTAACTCATTTTCCCATAACATATCAAAGGTCTCATACACAAATTAATGAGGCTCTTGACATGTTATTAAATCTCAAAAAGAGAAATAATTTGGATCTTCCGTTAGAACTAACAATGACCGCAGATGATGTAGAACAATTTCAGAATGAGCGATACAGCCAAGATCCTGATTCCCCTCCATCATAGATTAATGAAGAGTATCACAATCTCATCACCATAATGGAAGCATAATGGACCCCACTATCACATGTAGTTGTCTCATGATTGACTCCAACCTTATGCAGGACACGTTGAGCAACCTGCATTATTAGGCAAAAAATGGTCAGACAAATTCTTTCAGCCAACGCTACAAGACAAAAAAGATTAGCAAATCTTATCTATTTCAGTCTATCCCTTAGAAAACCGAGAAGAGTAGACAATCATATATATTTGTATATAATTGGAGTTTATCAGAACTTCCATAAATATATGTCTTGGTGTCATGTATAATTGTCAAGCCTAAGTCTAGGCTAGTAAACTTTTGAAAGATAGAATTTTGAAAAAGCTTTGCAAATTTGGACGTATGTATTTGATAGTCTAACAAATTAGGTATGTATTAAATTTAGATTAGACTTTTTAATTTTGTTTATTTATGGAGTTGTATTTTATAAATTGACTTTCAAGCTAACATAATACAACAATGTAAATTCTCTCCATTTTCATTGCCTAAACTTGTCATTTCCTTATTCTATTTTTGTTGCTTAATAATAAAATAGAAATAGTAGAAAGTTCCTTGACTGTAACATAGTGTGCACTTGTAGTGTGACGGGTTAAGTGATGCCTTTCGCAAAGTGATTCACCTAGATTTATTCAACATGAGTAAATTCAAAAAGTTTGATAAGTGGAACATACTGTGTGGCTCCCATCTTATAGTAAGGAAATATATAATCATTTTGTTTAGTACATAGATGGAATAATCTAAGAGTCATGTTACAAATTTAGAAATTTATGTCCAGAATTTTGAACATGTGATTAAGATTTATTTAATATATGAACCTTATTATATACTCATTCATTCAGTCTCTAACATTCATTTGCATTTTGAATAAATTTTGGTCTCTATTTTTTGGATTCCCAAACTAATCTATAAATTAATCACATATTATTATACAATTTAAAAGGCACGACATGTTAGATATCATCACGTCAGATATAGAAGTCAAGTTTGGGTACTCCCAAATAATCTAAAAAGTCAAAAAGTTACTCAAAAAGTTAAAAAGTTAACACTATTCACCAAAAGTCAACAATTACGGCTGCACAACTCTCAATTCAAATTTTCTTCTAAAAACCAATTTTCACAATTTTTTATTACACATTTTTCCATAAAAAGTCAAAAAGTTAACCCAAACATCCATATTTTCAACCTCAATTTTTTAGTTCAAAAAGACAAAAAGTTCACTTATTTAGTCTTCCCAAACTTGGCCTGAACTTAGGTTTACTTTCTAAGACTTAAAAAAATAAATAAATTTATCAACTTTGGGCTGTTCTCTACCAGAATAGTTAAGTATATTAAATGGGCTGCAAAATCTTCAACCCAAATGTCTTCGACCTTAATTTGAGCCAATTACCCAAATTTCATTGTTTGGCCTATAGCCTCCTATCTGTCTTCTAAAATCCAACGGCTCAAAGGCTCAAATTTGTTGGCCTAATTTAGGAAGTAGGTTTTGTGTCCGCCTTATCTTCAGTACTATTCAATCTATCCATTATCCTGCACTCTTTTGTTGGTCATTTGGTCAGTCATTCGACAATAAGGTGGCAATCGCAGTTGACAATGGTGACAATCGCAATAAACAAGATGATAGCCACAATTAATAGGGATATTAACTGCAGTAGACAAGTATTACACCGATCGTCTGAATGGTCATCCGACATGCACAAAATGTGACCTCTCCCTCGCTTTTAGATCCCTAATTGCCATGTGTCTTCATCTGTTGGAAAGTGTAGGACATGACTAAACAGGACATGGCTAGAGAAAAGGAAATCCCGAAGGTTTTGGACTAAAATAACTAATAAAAATCAAAAATATTAAAATAATCAATAATATAAAATATCATATTTAAATCATAATTATTTCACTATTTTTTTTTACAACCATCAAATCAGTTATAAAAAAAAGTCAACTATCTTTCCAAATATAGGTAGGGTTTGGTAGAGTTTTAGAATTATAATTTGATAATAGAGTTGTATTTTGAATTTGTAAATTTTGGAATTATGATTTGAAAAGAGAAAATTTGTTTGGTTATGAGTTTTGAAAAGAATTTTAAAAAGAGTTTTGAATTTTTGATGTAACATATAAAATGAGAAAAATTGTTTAGTTATGAATTTTGAAAAGAGTTTTCAAAATTTAATTAAAAAACTTATAACTCATAACTAAATACACAACACAAAACTCTATTGAAAATTTTATTCAAAACTCATAACCAAACTTTTTTTAAAATTCAATCCAAAAAAATAATTTATCATTTTGGTCTAAGAAAATAATTTCTATATTTAAAAAATATAAAAGACAAATACAATTTTTTTTTTTTTTTTAAATAAGAAGTGACGATTGGATAGACCAAAAATTTAAAAACTGTCTGGTTTACCAAACATGTTTTAAAGATATATTTCGAAATTGATTTGAAATCATAATTTAAAAACTTAAACCAAATATAGCATTAAAATATAAGAGTGAAATTAGTTTTAGAAAGTTAAAATAGTGAAAAAGAAAAATTTAAAAACTAATTAAAATAGTCAACTTTTCAAACGAGCTCATTATTTCAAAGGATATGTCTTATCTCTTGTCCTACGTCGAACTAAAGAGATATTGTTTGACCGTTTTAATGATTTGAACTGTTACATTTTAAAATTTATCAAGTACATCGAGTGTGTTTGGTTTGTGTTTGTAGAGTAGTTTTTGAGATAAAAAGTACGAAAACTTGTTTGGTTTGCCTTTTTTCAGAAATAGTTTTGGAAAATTGTTTTGATGAGAGAGTTTTAAAAAAAGTGATTGGTTTGATGTGTATGAGAGAGAAAGAGTGATTTTGGAAAGTATGTAACCAAACAAAATTTTGAGATTTTTTTTGAAAAAATTTGTTTGGTTTAATTATTTTTGAAAATTTGTTTGTAGAGAATTTTTCCCAAAAATTTTTCTCAAAAACAAACCAAACAAGGCCATCATCTCTGTAAAAAATTAAGTCAATCGGACAATAACAATTATGTGTTTAAATCAATTTTATATAAAAAAAATAATAAAAAAATAAATAATCCATATAAAATTAATTCAAACATATAATTTTTATTATCTAATCGATTTAATTTTTTATAAAAATAATGCAACTAATAATTTTTAAAATATAAATAACTTAAATTATTAAAACAAGATCCAAACTTAACCTAAACAATCTAATCCCTATTTCAAATCAATCACTGCCAGTGCCAACCGCCAGCGATATCATAGCTTGCCCAAAAAAGGCAAACTCGAAATAGGCCTAAAACAAAGTCCGCGTCTCTCTCTCCGCGTCTCTCTCTCTAAACTCTATTTTCCAGTTCAAATTTCAAAACCGCAGATCTCCGAGACATCTCACAGAGAGAGGAGAGAGAGAAAGAGAGATCCGATCCAACCATGGCGGTGGCAGCATCGGCACGCGAGGAGAACGTGTACATGGCGAAGCTGGCCGAGCAGGCCGAGCGGTACGAAGAGATGGTGGAGTTCATGGAGAAGGTCTCGGCGGCGGCGGAGTCGGAGGAGCTCACCGTGGAGGAGCGCAACCTCCTCTCCGTTGCCTACAAGAACGTCATCGGCGCTCGTAGGGCTTCCTGGCGAATCATCTCCTCGATCGAGCAGAAAGAGGAGAGCCGCGGCAACGAGGACCACGTCTCCACTATCAGGGATTACAGATCTAAGATCGAGTTGGAGCTCTCGTCGATCTGCGACGGCATTCTCAAGCTCCTCGACTCCAGGCTCATCCTGCGGCTTCCTCTGGAGACTCCAAAGTGTTTTACCTGAAAATGAAGGGCGATTACCACCGCTACCTCGCTGAGTTCAAGACCGGTGCCGAGCGCAAGGAAGCCGCGGAAAGCACCTCACTGCCTACAAAGCGGCTCAGGTTTCTTTCTCACTCTCTATCTTTATCTATCTACATGTGTTTATGTCTTTTAAGTATTTCATATTATGCAAAATTGCAAGCCATTTTGGGAAATTTTTGGTCTAATTTTGGTGTTCACTTTTAAATGTCGTAGTAGATTTGTCTATTTTAGTTTTTTTTTTTTTTAAGCAATAATTGGAATGCAAATTAGTCAGGGTTAGGGTTTCGATTGATCCCTTACAATGACTTGTATCTTTGCGCCCATTGATGTTTCCCAAAGAAAATAATGTTATATCCACATTGAACTGAAAGTGTATCCAGGCAATTTGCTTTTTTAATTTGCTGAGAAAAATGCTTAAGTTAAAAAGGAAATATTTTTCCGCAAATCATGAGCATACATCATGGTTCTAATTATCTGATTGATTAACCATTGATGTAAGTTGAGGCCCAGGCTTTGGAAGAAAGAGTTATACATGTTCCTGAGGCAAAATTTAGGACAAATTGAAGATCTTTGTTGAATTTCGTTGGAGAAGATTGTAAAGGTTCCATAGATTATTTGTGGTTTTCATCAATGATTTGGTTCAGCACTCTCTTTTTTGGAAAACTCCCTTTAATTACTTTTTACTGGGGGGAAAGTATTGTCGGGGAATACATTGTTCAACTGTGCCTCTCACTTTAGAGAGAATTTGTAACTTTTCTCAGCTTAAAGCTAATATAGATCAAGATGAGAAGCCTGATGAAATAATAAAAGGGGAACTTTATGCAATTAGTATTTTACATTGAGCGTCAGGGCTTATTCTCAAAGTCCTTCCAGGAAGTGTATTTCTTGTTGAAACAAGTGAAGCAATGGAAATTTAACGTTCCTGTCCAAATTTCATGAGTTACTTTCAGGAAGCGTCAGGGCTTACTTTCTGTTTTTATCATTTTTAGCGTTATTTTTCATTTTTCCAGCATCTTTTATTAAGTTTTGGTTAGAAATGAGTAGTCATAATCATTTGTGAATTGACTTTTGTGTCGAATTGGAAAAATGGCAAAGATTAAAATAAAAAATCTCGAGTCATCTAGCATTAATGACTTGTTAGTAGGGGCAATTTGCTTTGACCTGTAATAGAGTATGGGGATCGTGTTGGTCTTTTCTTTTTTTGGTAAGTGGTTTGTTGGTTGCTACTTTGTTTCATGGTTCTCTCTCTCTCTCTTAACGTTTTATTTTCTGTCATTTTGTTTCCAGGATATTGCCAATTCAGAACTTGCTCCAACACATCCAATCCGGCTTGGACTTGCTCTCAACTTTTCTGTATTTTACTATGAAATTTTGAACTCTCCTGACCGTGCTTGCAATCTTGCCAAACAGGTGAGCTTTTCTGAATTTGACACTCTCGTTTTTTTCTGATTTCTGAGAGAGGTGGCATATCGATGGAAGATGATGTTGAGCTTTGAGGAGAATTTTTTTAAGTTTTAATTATTGTTCTACTGTATATCAAACATAAAATGATCTCCCAAATTGATGCACACCTGTTTGGTCTGGACATTGCATAAATCTACTCACCTATCACAAAAAGACAAGTATCCTTATTTGTTATTTCATTTTAGTATTTGGCTCAGATTTGTTTCTTTTTTCCTGCCTTGACCAGGCTTTTGATGAAGCAATTGCTGAGTTGGATACATTGGGAGAGGAATCTTACAAGGATAGCACATTGATTATGCAACTTCTTCGGGACAATCTCACTCTATGGACCTCAGACATGCAGGTATTTCTTTGCTTCCATGCAACATGCTGTTGGTTGGGGTTGTTTTTATAATGTTTTGAATCATCATTTGCATGATGAGCTCTTATTTTCGCAAGTGGAATACTTTGTCTCGCTAAGGCAAGAAACTAATTATAGCTACTCAGCTGCCCTGGTGATGTGAAAAAGAATCGGTTACATCTTACATGAAGCATATTCCAGTTTTATATAATTTTATTTTTAACAATTTCTGGTTTTTGATGCAGGATGATGGGGCTGATGAGATTAAGGAAGCTCCCAAGCAGGATGATGAAAAGCAGTGAGGGATATGCACCCTTGAATTAGGGTCTCACTTCTCCCTGGTTGTTTTTGTTAGGAGAAGGTGCTTGTTTCTAATTTCCTGGCATTCTGAGTTTTTAGGCATTCTTGCTTTTAATACCAAAACTTGAAAATGATGAATATTGATTTGTATGTGGAATGGTTTATTCTCTTAAAGAGATTGAAGCTTTATGTTTGCATTGGGTAAATATGAAATTCTTTTTTTTTAATAGTTGGTTCAACTATTTTGCCTTCCATGATGTCTTGGGGAAAAAAAACCAAAGCATCAGACCTCATTTGCCCATTTAACTAGCTGACAATTTCACCGTTGATTTTTGTGAGTGTTTTTGTTTTTTGGTTTTTAGCACCCTTTTTTGTTTGGAAAGAAGGCTTTTAAGGTTCTTCCATATGATGCTTCTATGCTCTTTCGTCTCCTTTTTATTGTATTTAGACCTATGCCACTAGACATGTTAATATCTTAGCGAATTACGTAGGTATTACTGAATTACATAATAATACGGACGTTCTGAAATATGATACATTTTCATTTTAAAACGATAAATTTTGTGATCTGAAACGATTTTAAAAGTTTTTCTCAATATATTTTTTTAAATATTACCTTAGGAGAAAAAAAAAATTTTAAATATATGAATTAAAATCTAAGATGAGTTAAGTTTTGACAAGATAAAAAATAAAGGGCAAATTACAAGAATAATTTTTATAGTTTACCTATGTTTTCATTTTGGTCCCTGCATTTCTAATTGTTTTAATTTTGCCCCTGTAGTTTGTTTTTTAGCTCAAAATGGTCCAATGGTTAACGGCCGTTAGCTTTTTGGACAAAAATCGACGCATGCAAGGCACGCCTGGGCCAATTTTGACTTTCTTGAGTGGTTTTGGATCAATTCAATTTGTTTAATAGATGTTTTATTTAATTTTATTATTTAATTATTATTATTTTTTAAAATTTATTTATTTAAATATTTAATTAAAAAATAATATATATTTTTATTGATATTTTATTTATTTAATTTTTAAAAAATATTTATTTGATTGTGTAAAAAAAAAATTATTTAATCTAGCTAAAAATAATTAAACTTACTGTTTGAAGCATTATGCTGTTGACATGGCACAATTTCGTTGAGTTTTTAATTACTATTTTTAAAATATTAAAAATTATTTCATACCCAAAAATAAAAAATCAAATGAAAATAATATATATTTTTATTTTTTTACCAAAGTAATTTTTAAAATTTTAATATTCTTCAAAACATAATTTCTAAAACTCAACTAAATAGAGGTGTAATAAAGTAACCTGTCTATTTGCTAAAATGTAGTTTTTATTGGAATTTTACCTGAAACATAATTTTTGACTCAAAATCAACTGATAAAAATTTAATACTATAAAAGCTAATTTATTTGATACGTTGTTAACTTTTTGACTCGTGCAATGTTTGGTAACTTTTTCAATTTTTATCTTTTTATGTAAAATTACCAATTTTCCCATGAATAAAAAAAGTTCATAAAAGAATGATGGATAGAGACAAAGTAGGGAAATCCCATGCATGCACCGGACAATTTTGACTTTTTTGAACAATTTTGACTTTCTGTTTTATTTAATTATTATTATTTTTTAAAATAAATTTATTTAAAATTTTAATTAAAAAAGATAACATATATTTTTATTGATATTTTATTTATTTAATTTTTAAAAATAAATTTATTTAATTGTGTAAAAATAAAATAAAATAAATTTTTATTTAATCTAGCTAAAAATAATTAAAATATTAAAAATATGTTTAATATTGCTATTACATAGTAAACAATTGAAAATTGATAAAATAGTCTTTTGCACATTTATCCTTATCCAGTTCATCCAATCAAACATTAGATTCACTAAAAATAGTCATTTGTAGACATCTAATCCCATGAGAAAACAAATACGGGATACACATCCAATTCAACCAAATAGTCCGGAAGATTTATAAAAAATATATATTAATAATAAAAAATATAAATTTTAATTTTAATTTAATTAAAAATAATAAATTATAAATTATGGCCTTATAAATAAGACAAATAAATTTATAAATTATAAATTATTTTTTGGGGGATGCACCAATAAATCCCAAATTAATAACTTATGCACTGTTTAGTCCTAAAAATTTTCTTATAGACTGAAAGGTCCCATTATAATGTTAATAAATCAGATACAATGTTAATAACATCAGAGTCATGTTACAAACATTAGATTTCAAACATCTAATGTTCATCAAATTTCAATAATGTTTGAAAATATAGGATGAAAAACATCTAATGTTCATCAGATTTCAATAAATTTTGAAATTATAGAATGAAACATCAGATCATTTACGTCATTTACATCATGCTGATGTAAAAATTGGACTAAATGGAGCATAAGAAAACTTTTAGGACTAAATGGTTCAACGTTTCAAAAACTAGGACTTATGGGTAAATTTTCCTTATTTTTTTTAGTGTTGTTAATTTAAAATTAGATATTAATAAAAAAATATAAATTATAAATTATAAATTTAATTTAATTTAAAATAATAAATTAAAAATTATGGCTAGATTAAAAATTATCTTTAATATTTTAATTATTTTTAGCTAGATTAAATAAAAATTATTTTATTTTATTTTTACACAATTAAATAATATATTTTTAAAAATTAAATAAATAAAATATCAATAAAAATATATGATATTTTTTTAATTAAGTATTTAATATAATAATTAAATAATGAAATTAAATAAAACATCTATTAAACAAATTGAATTGATCTAAAAACACTCAAGAAAGTCAAATTATTCAAGAAAGTCAAAATTGACTCGTGCGTGCCTTGTACGTGTTGACTTTCTGTCCAAAAAGCTAACCGGTGTTAACTATTTGACCATTTCGAGTCAAAAACCAAATTGCAGGGGCAAAATTACAACAATTAGAAGTGCAGGGACCAAAATAAAAACACGGGTAAACTATAGGGACTATTTTTGTAATTTGCCCAAAAATAAAATGTGTCATAATTTTTATAGAAATGATTTGCTACATGAACAAAAAAATAAAAAATAAAAAAATAAATTATTAGATACCTTATATTTAACAGAAAATTACTCTATAAGTACATTAAATTTTGGGGTACTTACCAATTAGTCCTATTAATTAGACTTATTTACCTACAGGTTCTAACTAATAAATTTAACACTATAAAAATAAGAGAGTGATAAATTTATCACTAAAAATTTATTCATAAAAACAAAGAGACTGATAAATTTATCACTATAAATTTATTCATAAAAATAAAAGACTGATAAATTTATCTTTATCACTTAATAAATTTATCAATAGGACTTAATGGGTAATAAATCTCTAAAGTAGGACCTATTGGATAATAAGTCTCCAAAATAGGACCTATTAGTAATTTACCCTTAAATTTTTAAGTGTAACATATAAATTTATTTCTATAATATTACATTTTAAAACATATGACCTATCACATTTTCATTTCCGTTTTCATTTTATATACCAAGACGATTCCGTTCTAGGTAACATAACTTTAGACCCTCCTCTATGTTTTCAACCTCCCACTTTTAAGAAACACCTCTTCCTGTGTGATGGATCTTGATTGCTTGTTTCCGGTAATTTGTTTGTTTGTTTGTTTTTCAAATTCTTTAAAGCTAATCAACACATAAAATACCCAGATCTCTTTATATTGAGGCAATTGCATAACTTGACCATGCACAAGAAGTTTTGCGTTAATATATGTTTAATAATTCAGATTTACAATGCATTTTTTTTGGACAAATTACGCTAATGATCTTTATAGTTAGATCTTGTATCACTTTGGTCTCTTACTTTTTACGCACTTTTTAATTGTGACGCATTTGATCCTGAATTTTGAATCTTGTTCAAAATAAGACAATTGAAGATATCATTGCTTAATTTCAAGGGTAAAGTCGTTAATTTGATAAAATATAAACTAATTTGATAAAAATAAATGCTAAAAAGATATTTTTGAATTTTTTAAAATTATTTCTACCTACTAAAGATAAAATTATGTAAAATTTATAAATCTTTTAGACATTTATTTATTTATTTATTTTATCAAATTAATTTTTATTATGTGTTTGGATGATAATCATGTAATGGGTAGTTATTTTATTTTCATTAAATTAGTTTCTATTTTTTCAAAAGTTAAATATTGCGACAATTTTGATATCATTATTAAACCAATCCATTAAATCAAAAAATTCAAAACTAAAAATATTTCATATATTAAATATATCGATTACACATTAAAAACCTAACAACCACCATTCTATAATTATCATCCAAACACATAATTAATTTGGTAAAAAAAATAAATAAATAACTAAAAGATTTATCATTTTTACATAATTTTATTTTTGGAGGGTAGAAAATATTTTTAAAATTTTAAAAATATTTTTTGACATTTATTTTTGTCAAATTAATTTATGTTTTATTGAATTGACGATTTTACCTTTGAAATTAAGCAATGGTATTTTCAATTATCCTTATTTAAAACAAGATTCAAAATTCAAGATCAAATATGTCACAATTAAAAAGTTAAGTACCAAAATGACACAAGTCTTAAATTATAAAAACAGTTAAGGTAATTAACCTAATTTTTTTTAGAGCAAAAGAAATAAGGTGGGATCCACGAAAAGAACACCTGACCAATTGCTGATTAGGGATTTACATTACACTTTAATCTTTACATGTTTACGTATGTTTTTCTAAGTAAGTTCACCAAATCTTACCATTTATGGTTTGAAAAAAAGATAATTTTGATTAGGAAAATGGGCCCTAGTCTTCCTAAATTCTCATGCCATGCTATCTTATTTCCATTTACTGGGTCTAGTAAAATTGAAAAAAAGCCTATTGCAGTTGGTTTCTGCCATTACGGTGGGAGCTTGATTGTCATATCTATCTAGGAATTCCTAGTCTAATGTGTGACATTATTGTCATCTTTGTTTGGAACCTGTCTCTGTCACCTTATCTATAAAAACAAGATGCACAAGAGAAATCACATGTTGCTTCTTGTTAAAGACAGTTTTTATTTTAATCTTATTATATTTGTTGTTAAGTTATTGTGAGCAGTTGCTACCTTTAGGTAAATTACAATTATATTTCTTATAATTTGTTTAAAGTATAAATTATTTTTTATGATTTAAAAAATTACAAATATTTTTTTGTTAAAATTTTTTATCTAATATAATTAATTAAAAAAATAAAATTCATAATTGCTCTCCTATGTAATAATAAAATTACTTAAATTATTAATTGAAACATATTTCTAATATCATTAAAAACTATTAATTGACTTAATAATTTATTAATAAAATGAGCAATTTGTTATGAAATTAGAAACCTCAAAAGGTGGAATGTAATTTTCAAAATCACAGGAAATGATTAATATTTTAATCAAATCTCATAATGTATTTGTAATTTATCCTTAAATCTAATTAGAAAGTTATTTCGAACAGTTGGCAACACGTGGTTGATTCCTTAAAGATTGAATAGGAAGGTCCGTATGGTACATTGAATTGGGATAGGATTATTTATGTATTTTTTTTATTTTTTTATTTTTGAACAGAATTGGGATAGGATTGACGAGGTGAAGTTGGCAGCTTCTTTAGGATGTGTTTGGATTTTGATAGGGATTTGTGAGGGGAAAAGCAACAACAAAAAAAAACATGTGGGAAAATTTAGTTTAATTGGTGTTATTAGGATGGAAGTCTGGAATGTTCTGTTGGCTTTTTAGTTGGTTGAGAAGATTTTTTTTTTCTTCTTATATATATATATAACAAATCATTTTTTTTTTTTGGGTGAATTTATAACAAATCATTTGGTAACATAGAAAGTCATGTTTCTATTGCATTAAACAATGTCTAACTAAAACCTTTCTTCAAAGCATCTTTTGCCAAAAAATAAAAAAATGCATTAAGATCAAATGGGCTCTATGCAGTGTGCACTTACAGGTAACAGATCATTCACAACTACACAATACAGTATGCACTTGCAGGTAAACAGATCACTCAAAACTGCCTTCAATGAATTTTTAAATGTTTTACATGTATTTTTTTTTTTTGAGAACATAGACATATATATATATATATATATATAGAACTTTTTAGACACTTCTAAATTAGGACCCCTGAAAAATTCTAAAAATTAAAATTGGAAAAGTCCAATTATGACCCCCAAGTCGAACTCCTTTTCTATTAGAAGGCCTCTAGCATTTTTACAGACTCTGGAAACCAATCATAAAACATTTTAATGAACTGCTTACGGTATTGAATGTGCCAAATGAAATGCCAAAACTCAAAACAAATGTTGACATATTAAGTACTCGAAATATTAAAATTTGAAAACTTTACCTCAATAATTAAAATATAATTTTGTTAAAAAGTTAAATACAAATAACATTTAAGGACCCATCAAGAAAAAGGGAGCTCTTATCAACATTTAACAATTAATCAAATCTTATGTCATATAAGACATAGCAATGTCCAAATTTAACAGCTTTACCTGCCATTAGAACTCTCCTTTTTGCCCAAGTTATTATATTATAGCAATGACAACTAATATACCGAGTTTGATTTTGAATGAAACACAAGTTTGATTCAAAAAGTAAAGTTAATACATTTTTTTGAATATAGGGTTTACAATTTTAGACTAATTAGATTTTATGTTATGTTCACATACTCCCAAAATGTGTGGACAAATTTAAATTCCTAGTATAGTTACTGCATTTGAGAGGCTTTTAGACATTTTTGAATTAGTTTCGTGCTTTCCATTTTCAGAAACCAGGATACTTTGAACCCAACCCTATAGAGTAAATCTTGGACACACAAACAATCGCGAACCACATCTATCAAGGCCGAGCACATCATCAAAAAAGATTGCCCAAAGTCGCTATGGAGGCCTTGACAACTGGACTACCCATGGGAGGTAGTAATAAGAATTTCCAGCACATTCCACTCCTACGCGTGACCCTCTTGAGAAAAAAAAAGTCACGGTGGCCAATGGATTGTCTATAAACCACATGTAAGAAACAAAGGAAAACTCAGGGCGGACTTATCATCTAGAATTTTCTGGATAGTAGGGGATTGTAGGGTGAAAATTAAATTTATATAATGTTAGGTCTATGTGTAAAATAAATCTGGATTACAAGATGAAGGTTTTGGATTGATAAGAGTGGATTCGTAGTATTACTCAAAAAGAAAATACTCACGTCAGGGGCACAGTGACACTAAGGCTTGAGAAGATGATTAAAAGTCACTTTTTGACTTTTAAATTCTTTTTAATCACATCAACTCTTTATTTTTTTACATATTTTGTCCAAAAAAAAAATACCAAAAAATTAACTTTTAACTTCCTTCCCAAAACAACCCAAACACAACCAACCACAATATTTATTTTTTTTACACATGATATATCTAATGCAAGTTTCTTATAAACAAATGAACCAACGATATTAGTTAACAAAGTTTAAAATGATTAGTATTTTTTTTATATATAAAAAGCTGAAAATAAAAAAATAAAAAAATAAAGAAAAAAGAAAAAGAACACCAGAATCCATATAAAATACTTTAAAAAAGATTCTCTCTACGCCATCTGGCGTTTAAAATCAAACCTCTCAGTTTGTCTGGAAGAAACTTTGGCAAAGTCCTCCAATAGATTCCAAGTTGGACCAGAAACTAAACGAAAAACTAAAGATTTATGAGTCAGATTGAGAAGTCACTAGGGATTTAGACCATTCCAATTGCTTGATGATGTAGATGCATACGTGCAAATATCTACCGACCCAAATAAAAGTGCCAAGGCCAAAAGCATCAACCTTTTAACCCCACTGGAGGAATGATTGACCATATCATGTAAAAAGCCCTCAAAAGAAACTAGAGGGTTTGGTTACATACGAAAATCAATCTGCCCCCACCACCAAAATAAAAATTAAAAAAAAAAAAAAAGCCATGATAGATAAATACATGAAGTGGCTTGAATCATACACTTCTCATCCATTTCTCCTAGAAATATAGCTTTCCATTAACAAACAACATAAAGGACAAAAATGCTTTTCTTTCTAATTGATTGATTTAAAAATGGCCTTCATGAGCTAATAAAAGCTGGATAATCTTTGTAAATGAACACTTCCATCAATCAAGATCTTCAATAAGAAAAGATCAGACTCGACTCCAAGTAAGTAATATTCAATCCTATTATCACTTACATACAGTTTAGATGCAATTATGCACAAGCATGTCATATAGGAGTGCAAGAAGGGAAAGTCTCTAACAATCTATAAAACAGAGTCAAGTATTCATATGCACACCTTAGAAAAAGCTATAGCACACATTTCATACTCAACAAAGCTATCTCAAAATAAAAGAAAGGTTTTTTTTCCTCCGATTCAAGTAATACCAGTAATATAACATAGCCAAAGATATCGACAATAATAAATCCTTGCTGCAGAATGGTGAGGTCCATAAGCTCCCATATCAGGAGACTAGAATTGCAATTTCGGAAAAAAGTATCATATAGTATACAAGTTTCTTGCAGCTAAAGCACTCTGAATTCATCAAAACCTAACTCAGGCACATTTTCAACATTTCAAAATTAAAACAATCCCACCTCCAACGACAATTTACAAATAATCAATGGCTAAACTGGATCCCCAACAAATTTTGTGAACTAAAATCTTCACATTTTGATGAAAGGCTTAACCAATTTAACAAGTTTCATCTCGACCTCAACTACACAGGTAAGTCTTCTACAGGCACTGGACAAGAATAACTAAAAACAAAAAGTTTATACGAACTATATAACACATTGTGCTCTCATTGCATCCACCTGCAATGTGTAATTTAACATAGTAATACACACATCAAGAACTACAATCACTAATACATGCGAGCAGCACATCCACTTGCTTCACGGAGATGCACATCTATCTTGTAATGTAATGAGAGACCAATCTGTAGTGGTTCTTCTACATGCTTCAAGATCCCAAATCCAAAACCCCCAAGTTTTACAAGCTAATAAAGACAAGACAAATCCAAAACTTGTACAAAGAAATAAAAAATGCAATGTAGCTAATTTATCAAATAGCTTTTAGGCATGTATGTCTATATTAATAGGCAAATATATAAAGAGAACTACTACAAGTTTATATATCTATTTCACTACCGCATCCCAACTAAACAGAAGAATTCCAATTACTGTCTACTCCAAATTTGAATCAAGAAACAAAAAAGAAAGAACAAACCCAGGGTCCTTTTCTAAACATTTCTATCAGTAATGTAAAAACAACCAACAACCATTTACAGTACAAACACTCTAATTAACCAGGTCAGGTGTCAGCTATCAATTTCTCCAACAACTGGCCATTGAAATTTAAATCCCCACCATGTATATATATATATACACACATATGTATAACCCTTACAAACCCTAAAAAGACTTTCCTTTCCAACTCTTGGAGTGTGGAGTCCTACACCATTTCAAAGATCTTTCCACCTAGGGCTCGGAACTGGTAGAGTTGGCGACAGAGGAAACGGTTGAAACCCTAATTGACCGGTCGTCGAAGGCGAAATCAGAGGATATGGAGACCGCGGCGAAGGAAAGCAACCGAAAGGCAGGGGCGAAAAGGGCATCTGAAAGGGTGATTGAGCCATGGAACCTGATGTCGGTGGCGGAAGAACGTGCTGCTGCTGTGGCGGCGGCTGAGGGAGATTGTTCCACCGGGGAGAAACCAGGGGGGCTAGAGGCGAGAGTCCAGGGAATCTCTTCGGATCGGAATCGAATGAGCTCTGGAGGAAGCGCATGTAGGCGGAGATCGGCGATTCAGCCGCCGCGTGCACAGCCGGGAACGGCGGAAGCGGCGAGAGAGGCGCCAGCTGGCTCTGAGTTGGTGGTGGTGGTTGTGGCGGGACGGCGTTGTTTAGCAAGGGAGGGGGGCGATTGCTAATTGGGGCGAGAGGGGGAGGGCGGATTCGCTGGAGACGAGAGCTAGGAGGCTTGGGTGGGTGAATAGGGGGAGGAGTAGAGAAACGCTCGTGAGACGGAGACCCAGTGAGCTTCTGAACCACATCTCTGAAATCGCTCTTCTTGATGTTGTACACCGGCGGCTGCTGCGGTAGATTCTGCGTCTGCTGCGGCGGCGGCGGTGGCGGTGGTTGTTGAATAATATCATCCTGCTGCTGCTGCTGCTGGTGATCAAAAGTGGGTCTCCTGGTGGGTTTAGAGATCCTGTGAGAGATTTTGTTGAGATGTCTGATGTATTGATCTCTGTTATTGTTGTTGTTGGAGTTGGTGGTGGTGGTGTTGTTACTGCTACTAGTAGAGTCACCAGACGAATGACAGCTTTTATCCATCATCTCTCAGCTTCTCTCACTCCCCAGATCTTATCACTTCTCTCTCTGTTCGTGAATATTTTTGTGGTGTGTAAAGTGAGGAAGTCGGAAGTCCTTTTCTTCTTCCTTGTTATTTTGCAGACTTGAGTGGTCGGGGGGTGAGTATGGACAAACGACTGGTCAAAATGTCTTCACTGCTTATATACCATTTTAGCGACAAATTATTGGTTGATTAAAAGAGAACGTTACGTTACGTGATATTTATTATTTTATGTTAAGTAATTGAAAGTATAAAAAAATATGATAATTTATAATTGGTCTGAAATGTGATTTGTGTATAAAAAAATATGATAATTTATAATTGGTCTGAAATGTGATTCTTCAAAATCAACTGATAATTTTTTATTGGGCATGGCTTCTGTCCGGTCCTTAATCGGATTGGACCGTGCTGTTGAGCTTGTGGGGGCCTATCATGAGTCCCGTTTTGACAATCTGAACCGTTCACCGTGTAGAACTCGTCGAGTACTATATGCCTGTAAAAAATCACGTTAATTGGATATCGATAGCTATGTGATCAAATCAGTTTTGTATAAAAAAAATGGACGGTGAATAAATTAACTGTTGACAAAAATCTGTTTTGATTACATAGTTATCGATATCCGATCAACGTGATTTTTTATAGACATATAGTACTCGACGAGTTCTACACATTGACGGTTCAGATTATCAAAATGGAACCCGTGGTGGGCCTCCACGGGCCCAACAACACGGTCCAATCCGATTAAAGACTGGACAGAAGCCATTCCCTTTTTTATTTTAGCAGTCTCTCATAATAATTACACAAATTATTTATTTTAAATAATGGACATTAATGATTTTACCATTACAAAAATTAAAATTAAATCATCAAAAAGTAAATTTTATTAAATAATTTTAAAAACTACACAATTTTATTTTTTGAATTAAAGTGATTTTTATAAATTAATATTGCTGTTAAAAATATATTTAAAACTTATTCCAATAACTTTAATTGTCAAGATTTTACTGTCTATATATGTATAATTAATAATAATTTTTTAGACGAATTACATTAGTAGTACTATATTTTGTTCCTTTATATTGGCACTGTTTTTTTTTTTTCATAAATTTTTTTCTAATTTTTTTTTGAAAAAATAGAAAATAGTTTAATAAAAATAAACACCAAAAAGTTTTTGTTTTTTTTGTATTTTAAGAAATTATTTCTATCCTCCTAAAATATAAAATTATATGAAAATGATGAGCATTTTTAATTTTTTTCATCAAATTAAATTTTAATTTTAAAAAAAAATTTGTGAAAATATATAATGAAAATTAAACCAAACATAACCATTATTTTGGTCTAATTGATAACTTCTATTAGAGTTTTTAATTATTTAAAAAAAAAAAAAACGCACACAATACATTTGTTGTTCTTTTTAGTGATAAAATGATAAATTTACTTTTATTCTATTTAACTTAGCGATATCAAATTGATACAAAAATTAAAATTAAAGTAATTAAACTTGGGAAGTTATTGGGTACTCCTAGAATATAGTCACATGGCCATTAAAATTATATAAACCAAAATAACATAGAAAAAATTAATGCAAAAAATAAAGTGTAAAAATTATGAGTGTAATTTGTCAAAAAAAAAATTTCTTAATAATAATAAAAAGGTGTACAAATTCTTAAAAAAAGATAGACAATCAAAGCTCTCGTGCACCCAAGGGATGGTTGGGTTCACGAAAATCATTGACTATTATTAGCCCATTCGTTTGATTAGCATGTTTGTTGCAAACAAATAAATTGAGTCAAGCCGGGTTTGTAGGATTGTTGGTTTGTTTATTGAGCTAAATTATTTAATTTGAGTTTGGTTTGATATTTTTTTGAGTTTGATTCGACTAGTTAATATTAATCAAATTCGAATTCCGCTATAAGCTTGATAGTATTTTTTTATGTACATTATTTAAATAAAAATAATATTTAATATATATCATATATGTATACTATTATTCATAATATTTATATTTATTCTATAATTTAAATAAAGATGAACTAACCGAGTTTAATCAAATTTGAACTTAGTTCGTTTGCTAAACAAATCGAAAATTTAAGCTCAAATTCATTCATTTATTTATTTAACGAATTAAACTCAATTCAAACACAAAATAAATAAATAAAACAAAACAAAACACAAAATACAAAAGAGCGGAGTTAATAGCTTGCAAACAATTCGATTGATTTCCAATCCCACTGATAAGGGATTGCGTCAACAAAGTTTATGTTGTTGTTCACAAAGCCAAGTTTGGGAGAGACTCATAAAAAATGTTTTATGACTTTAGTTGTCACTTTCACACTAAGATGTCATAAAATGAAACAAAACGTTGCATGATTTTTAAAATTATGGACAAATTACACTTTGTGCCTCCTTAATTATGGATCAATTCTCACTTTACACCATTAACTAAAAATTATTACATTTTACGTTTGTTTTAATTTAAACACTTTCGGTTGACTCCATTAACTCACTGACAAACCCTAGTCATCACCTACTAACACCCCCAAGTGATGAAAATGATTAAGCACCAATTTTGATTGTCCTCCAATTAGCAACAATGATTGATCAGCTGAGTAGTAGAAAATATAGGTTTATTTTGATAATTAGGTTAAGCCTCCGTTTGGAAAATGGGTTAGTTTTTTGGCTTTTTTGATTATTTTAGTCTGGGTTAAAAAGCTTGGTTTGAGAAGGGTTTTTTAGCTTTTTTGACTTTTTTTTGTGAGAGAAGAGTGTAATGATTATGGGTTGGATGTGATGTTTTGTTTTTTGTGGCTAAAATAGCCTATTTTGTCTTTTGTGGCTAAAATAGCCAAAAAAGCCTGGAAAAGCTCTTGCCAAACGGACCCTAAAAGTTAATTTCTGATTTTTTAATTTTTTTTGAAGTCACATCATTTTTTTATATATTTTTTTATAAAAAAAGAATCAAAAAAATAAAAAAAATTTACTTGTAGCTTATTTTTCAAAATATGCCACGGTGGATGAAAGAGAGCAGTGGTCCATGACCATGGTGGTGTAGTAAGAAATGATGGAAGAGACTAGTGGCCGGTGATGCCTTTATGTTCTTCACTTGTATTTATAATCTTTGAGATATTCATCTGTCTAATTTTGATTGAGATAGAATAAAATTAAAAAAGAGGGGAAAACATATGCAATAATTAGTAAATTTGGTATTTCAATAAATAATTGCTTACATCAACAATTTTTTATGAGTTTGACCTCAATTGATCAACAAATGGAACATTTTGCAATGTGATTATAAATTTAAGGGGTGTAGTGTAATTTTATTAACATAATCTATAGTAAACCAAACCTCAATATGTAGTGCAATTTTATTAACATAATCTGTCTTTGTTTAGGATGTGAATTAACTTTTTAGTTTTTAGGCTATTTTCATTTGGGACTAAAAAGTGACGTTTGGGATGAATATTTTAACTTTTGTAAGAGAAAAAATAAAATGATTATAGTTTAAATATGATATTTTGTTTTATTAATTTTTTAGTTTTCTTTTTTTTTTTTTTTTGAACTAAAATAACCAAAAAAAAAAAACTCATGCCAAACATAAGAAACCAAATCTCAACATATAGCGATGTACTTTATGCAAAAACTAACCACTTTTAAGTTGATCCTTGATAATGTGGACTGTTGCATATCATTGATTTATTAAAAAAATTAACTAATTACATTTTAACTATTTTCCATATAATATGGATAAATTAGCGTATGTCTGTGCCTGAAGGCACGGTGTAAATAATGTTAACATTAGAATACAATTGTAATTCTAACACTATTTAAATTTATTTTTTAATTTGATAAATTTACAAATTTATTATAAAATTTTGTAATTCTCACAAAACTCCTCACGAAAATTTGTTTTACTTATGTAATATATAGCTAGATAAATAGATCTGCCTAGTCACAAAAACTCCCATCATGTGTTTGGGCCAGAAGAAGCCCAACACACTCAGAATTTCGAAAGCCCAAAACAATACTGAAGAAGCAAAAGATAGAACTCAACTTGACTATTTCCAGTACCATCGTTTCTTCTCTCTCTATAGCCTTGCTTTGTTGGATTGGACCTCTCTCTTTCTCTCTCTCTGTGTCTCTCCATGTGATCGGAATCGAGACTAAAATCGTCGTCGATCTAGCTATCTTCAGCAACAACACCCCTGTGAGTTTTAAAAATTTAGAAATAAAAAAATTTTACTTTCACGCTGAAAACATAAATCTACAAAGCTGCAACAAATAATAATTTTAGAGAAAATAATAAATGTAAACGGCAATTAATTTTTCTGATCTAAAATAATAAAAAAAGTAAGGTATGATTACCAGAATATAAACTCCTTTATCCTTGAGGACCCTATAGTTTGTCATCAATTGCTTCAATATATATTAACAGATCAAAAAAGAAAAAGTAACAAGATGGAAAAAATATACAATGTTGGAAATGATTTCATTGTAACTTCCAATCTCGTCAAGCAGTGTATGTTTTTGTAAGTTATTTGCTACAGTAAGTGGGGTTGATATGTATTTCAATCAAATTTCTCTTACACATGATTAGTCTTGATTCGTTAAAACATATTGATAGCATATAATAGGATACTCATCCATTTCCTAATACTTTAATAATAATGTAGCTCAAAGAGTTCCCAGAGTTTAATCAATGGCAGAATATGACATACTTGTACCAAATAGCATTTTCAGTTGCAGCAAGCCACCAATTATGAACTAATAATAGCTCACAATTTAATCAATGAGAGTTTAATCAGAGATTAAAGAAAACAACACTACCATCAGAGATAATTTTCAGCATCATAACAGTTAAAGCAATCCCAGCCTTGGCATCAAAGATGCTTGACCTGCATAAAACACACAATATTCAACAACAATTGTCATTTGGTAACGCTTCCATTTCCTATCCTATTTTCTATTTTTTGTTTTATATTTTAAATTCATGACATTTAACTGTTAAGTAACACAATCAGCTAGAGTATTAAGATGGTAAATAGTATAACAATCTACTTGCTGTCCCCTATGAAGTCAGTGGAGACCACATCGTCTTTGGTGAACCCCAAAATACCCTGGAGTTTGCCCTCAGATTCCTCCCTGAAATTAACCAAGAAAGAATAAAAGACCTCGTCACATGCTAATCAAGAGTTGGCAGCCAAAGAAATTTCATACAACTATGCAAATCTCAATTTGCCAATCTAATATACTGCATAATGAGGTGAATTTTAAGGAAATCTGAATACTCACTTGATAGCATCTTTGATTTGCTGGTATGTAGCTACCTTCTCAAGCCTCACAGTGAGGTCCCCAACTGAAACATCCACAGTTGGAACTCGGAAGGCCATTCCGGTCAGCTTACCATTCAATGCTGCCAAAACTTTTCCAACTGCTTGTAAAATCGGGCGTGTATTCATTCTCATTAACACCCACAACGAACATAGATGCATCCTTGCTTGGGGCAGAAATGATCACCTTCTTTGCCCCACCCTGATCACACAAAGCAATTAAACAGAGCCCATTCACAACATATAACAATCAAAACCTATCATAAACCCAAACAAATGAAATTTTAACTCTCATACAATTACAAGATAATGAAGAAGTTTGATCCATTTAACATTGATTGAGAATATTATAATTTATATTGGAATCAAACTGGCCATAGAACATTGTATGCAGACGACTAAATCAACCCGACTAAGCAAGATGTACAGAAATCAACAACAATGATAGAGATAGTGTTACATTCAACTCAAACTTCAATGATCATTGTACGCAGACAACTAAATTAACCCGATAGCAATGATAGAGAATAGTGTTATATTCAATTCAAACTTTGATCACTGATCTTTGAATGCAGACAACCAAATCAACACATTTATAAAATCTAACCAATGCATAAAAATCAACAACAATGACAGAGCCAATAGTGTTATATTCGATTCAAACTTTGATCACAGATCAATGATGCAGACAACTAAACCAACCCAATTATACATATCAAAAAACATTTCCATCAGACCAAAAAAATATTTAAAAAAACAAAAAAACAAAATAGGAAATTAAATCAAACCTTCAAGTGGGCAGCAGCCTTTTCCTTATCAGTGAAAACTCCAGTAGACTCCACAACGAAATCGGCTCTGGTTTCGCCCCATGGGATTTCATCAGGGTTCCTAAAAATACACAAAAAAAAATTAAAACTTTTCATTTAAATATACTCTGAAATGTTTATAAAATAAAACATAGGTGAGACAAAAAGTGATACTGTTTACTCTTTCATCACTCAAGTCTCATTATTCAGCTTGATTTTAGGGTTATTTTAGTTAGAAAGTTAAAATTTTAAATAGGTTATTAAAAAAATTTAAAATTATTTTAAAAAATTAAACGTCACAGTAATACATTTTTTTTTTATACAATTAAATAAAGTTATTTCAAAAAATATTAACATTTTTGTCACCTCATTAAAAGTCAAAAAGTTTTAAAAAATCATTAAAAAATTCAATTCTTAAACAAGACCTCAATAGGTATAACTTATTTGCTAGGTTTTTACGAAAAGACATATAAATAAGTAATGAAGTAATATGATAGAAATGAGTGGTTATTAAGTGCTCTTGCAACATGATTACGTTGTGCTTGGTGAAAAATGTAGAACTCATAATTTTGTATCGGGTAATTGAGAAATATAAAGAGGTATAGTATATGATGATTAGTCCTAGAGCATGAACACGTGATATTCTAAGAGTATTGAATAGTTTTTTAGTAGGAATAAACTAATAAGTTAATAATATTTGAAATAATCTAAATAAGTATATTTTTTAAAATTTTTACAAAAAAAAAATATATATATATATATATAAAATGATATAACTCAAATAAATGCACTTAATAAGTTACGCCAAACACTCCCTTTTGTCAAACTCACTCCTAGCCAATGCAAACAATATTTTACATCATTCAACACATATGACACTTAGTCATATTGCCTCTCAAAATCCCCAAAAAATGTATATATATACCTTGTTTGGTTTTAATTAATGTTTTGAAATTTGAGTTCTTTTTTTTTTTTAGTGAATTTTTAAAAATATTTTGAGTAAATTCTTTATTTTCTAAATGCCACATAATTTAGATACACCTAAAAACTAAAATATTTATGAAAAATATTAAAAAATTCAATAAATATAAAAGAATAGAAAAATATACTGAATTTTTATATTTGATAAATTTTTAAATTTCAATAATAAATATTTATATTTTAAGTGTATCATTTAAAAATATTAACATTTTTGATAAACAACAAAAAAATACAAAAAAATAAAAAAACTCAAAGTGTGACTCAAATTTTTTTCTTTTTATCTGTAAAAAAGGGGTACTTGTTAGTGATATCATTGTAACGCTTACCAAACTTATGCCAATCCAAAGAAAGGGACCAGATAAAAGAGGAATGCACCAACCTAGCACAAGTAGTAAAGTCACAACTGACATACAACATAATCAATTTTATCGTTTAAAAAACGAACTGTTAGTCGCACCCAAAAATTAAACCCTATTCAATTATGTAGAATGGTGACACATTTCGACTTCACCACCACTCCGGTGGTACATAACACACTTGTTGGGCAGAAGTCAAATTGCGTGACACAATTGTTGGGCACCACATATGTGACACACTTGTTAGGCACAAACTCAAATTGCGTGACACACTTGTTGGGCACCACATAGTGCTTGTTTGGTGCAACTTAAAAGTTGCTTATTTCAGCTTTCAGCTTAATTTAAGCTATTTTGATGTGTTTGGTTTAGCTTATACCTTATAGCTTATAGCTTATAACTTTTTGGAAGTCAGAAATCAGCTTATTCTTTGAGTGGGCCAGGAGATGCTTAATTTATAAGTCAGAAATCAGCTTATGTTCATAGTTATAAGCTATAAGCTGTTTAGGCATAAGCTATAAGCGCTTTCCCACAGCTCTACCAAACAGGGCCATACAGTTGGTTTGGGATGTGGATTAACTTTTGAACTTTTTAATTTTTTAACTATTTTAGTTTGGGATTAAAAAATCTCGTTTGGAATTGGTTTTTTTTATTTTTTATTTTTTTACTTTTGTGAGAGAGAAAATGAAATGATTATGAGTTGAATATGACATTTTATTCTATTTGGCTAAAATAACCTATTTTGTCCTATATAGTTATTTTAGCCCAAATTTACTTCCCAAACGGACCCATAATATGCTAACATCACCAAATAAGAAACTCAAAGTGTGTGACACTTGTTGGGCAATGGGCAACACATAATTTTTCAAACCAAAATTGCTTTATAGCTTGAATTTTTGGAGGCTCAAGTGGCCTGAATGTCAAAACGACGTCGTTTTGGCCTCTCTTTTTTTCCTTCTCTTTTCTCTTTGAAATAGAGATGCGAGATAAGAAAGAGAGAGGGAACAGAGAGAAGAGGAAGGAAAAGAGAAGAAGAAAAGAATAAAGGGGGAATAGAGAGAGAGATATATCTACATAGATCTATGTGTGTATACACAGATCTGTGTACACACATAGAGGAGGGTTGCGATGGGCGACGTTGATGGCAGCGCCGGTGGGGAAAGGGTTTGCGACAGTGATAGCGGCGCCGGTAGGTAGGAGTTCTGGCTCTCTCTCTTTCTATTCCCCATTTTCTCTCTCTTTCTCTCTCTCTCTCTCTGTTCCCCCTCCATCTTCTCCATTTATTCTCTCTTCTTCTATATTCTCTCATTCTCTCTTTTTACTCATTTCATTCTTCTTTCTGTTTCAAAGAGAAAACGTATAGAAAAGTCAAGAGGGAAGAAGAAAAGAAAATGAAAAAAAAAGGGTACCAAAACGACGTTGTTTTAGCATCTCGAGCCATTCGACCCACAAGTTATTCGAACTATATAGCGGGATTGTTTTTCAAACACACACACCCTATAAAATTTCAAACTAGTGGTGAAAATTACCAATTGCGTCGACATCAGCAAAACCCCCCTCTCTCTCTCTATAGGTTTCTCTATCAAGGTAATTCATCTTTCTTTGCCCCTCTCTCTTTCTCTCTCTCTCTGTCTCTCTCTCTCTCTCTCTCTGGCAAAATCGATTCAATCTAACAGCTCTTCTTCCTTTTCATGTAGCAAAAATTTGTTGATCGACCTCTATATACATGGTCTTCAGCTTCCGATCAGCTAGCAGTTCTGAGTTTCAACATCCGAATTTGATTATTGAGTTTCTAGGGTTTTTAAATTTTTTTTTATTGTGTTTGGTTTTAATTAATGTTTTGAAATTTGAGTTTATTCTTTATTTTTTTAGTGAATTTTTTCAAATTTTAAGTAAATTTTTTATTTTCTAAATGCCACATAATTTAGATACACCTAAAAACTAAAATATTTGTGAAAAATATTTTAAAAATTCAATAAATATACAATAATAGAAAAATATAATGAATTTTTATATTTGATGATTTTTTAATTTTTTTTTCACAAATATTTATATTTTTAAGTGTATCATTTAAAAATATTTTCATTTTTGATAAAATACCAAAAAATAAAAAAATCAAAGTGTGTGACACACTTTTTTTTTCTTTGTAAGAAATGATACTTATTGGTGATATCATTGTAACCTTTACCAGACTTACGCCAATTCAAAAAAAGGGACCTAACACTAAGATAAAAGAGGAATGTACCAACCTAACACAAGAGGTAAAGTCACAATCGAAATGCAACATAGGGTTCCTTTGGCATGCCCCTTGGGGCTAAAATAGCCATATAAGACAAAATAGATTATTTTAGCTAAATAGGACAAAATGTCACATTCAACCCATAATCATTTCATTTTTTTTCTTACAAAAGTCAAAAAAACTATCCCAAACGAGGCTTTTTAGCCACATACTAAAAAAATCAAAAAAAATAATAAGCTAAAAAGTCAACCCACATCTTAAACGAACTCATAATCAACTTTATCATTTAAAAAACGAACGGTTAGTCACACCCAAAAATTAAGCCCTATTTAATTATGTAGAAATGTGACACATTTCGACTCCACCACCACCCTAGCGGTACATGACACATTTGTTGGGCAGAACTCAAATTGCATGACACACTTGTTGGCCACTACGTATTGTGATACACTTGTTAGGTACAACTCAAATTGCGTAACACACTTGTTGGGCACCACATAGAGTTTGTTTGGGATGTGAGTTAATTTTTTAGTTTTTTGGTTTTTTAATTATTTTAGTTTTTGGGTTAAAAAATTTCATTTGGGATTGATTTTTTTTTGACTTTTTTGAGAGAAAAAAATAAAATAATTATGGGTTAGATGTGATATTTTATCCTATTTAACTAAAATGATCTATTTTGTCCTATATAATTATTTAATCGTGTTACGTAGCTTGAAAAACCAAGAGACCCCATTTTTTTTTTTCTTTTTCCTTTTCCTTTCTTGCCTTTTACACAGTTTCCCCCCTCTCTCTCTCAAACAGAATTCCACACAATTTCCCTTCCTTGCCTTGATTTTTTTGTTTTGTGCTTCAACAAAGTAGATAAAAATGGAGGGAACAAAATGGGTTTGAGTTCTGAACAAAATAATCCCAAAATCAATCCAAAATCAATATCCAAATCCACAAAATCAAAATCAATCTACAGACTCAAAAACACCAAATCCAAAATCCAAAATCAAGATCTAGCTTCGGCTTCTCTTTCAGCCTTTCCGTCCATGGTGATCTCTGTCCTCTGTTCCTCTACCGGCGCTGATCACTGTCTCCTCTGTGTATACACACATATTTGTTCTTTTCCCTTTTTTTCTTTTTCTCTTCCTTCTCTTTCTCTCCTTTTCTCCTCATTCTCTTCTCCTCTCTATCTTCTCTTTTTCTTCTTCTTCTTTTATTCTTCTTCTTCTGTCTGTTCTATAGAGAAAACAAAGGGGAAGAGGAAGGAAAAAAAAAAAAAAACCCAAAATGACATCGTTTTAGATAATCGCACCATTCAAACTATTTTTTTTCAAACTACCAAGCTTTATTCATAATTATTTTAGTCCAAATTTACTTTCCAAACGAACCCATAAGAGCATCCACAATGGGATAACTAAAATTGTTTGTTAAAGTGTGTGGTATATGACAAAAAGTGATAAAAGTATGGCCCAAATATATATGGTAAGGTGTGTTAAGAGTTTGTTAATTTTAGAGAGTGAGTGGTGGTGCAATGGATGTGTTAAGTGTGTGTTAAGATGTATATTAACTGTATATATATATAATAATAAATAAATAAATAAATAAATACATATATATATATATATATAACCATGATGATGGATTGAATATTATATATATATAATAACTTCATACAGGTCTTTTTCTTCAGAGCTCTTCTGATAGATCGAATATATTATATATATATATAAATAACTTTCTACAGGTCTTCTTCTTCAGAGCTCTTCTTCTTCGCTGCAAATTTTTTTTTTTATTTGGTCCGAGCGTTCGGGAGGACGACCGGCCGGACATCTGGATGGATGACTAGCCGGATGACCCCATGGTACTTCCCACGGCCCCTCTCTCTCTCTTTTGCTGGATAAAATGTTAGCCACAGTTAACACACAACTTAACACACAAAACTAACAACTGACATTAACAGACCATTTAGGTAGTCCATTGTAACACAAAATAGTGTTTTGAACTAATTAAAAATTATCAGCTGATACTAACACAATATTTACCTACTCCATTACTGATGCTCTAATATGCTAAGATCACCAAATAAAAACTCCTAGCGTGTGACACTTGTTGGGCAAGGGCAGCACATAATTTTTCACACACACCCACCCTATAAAATTCCAAACAAGTGAAAATTACCAATTGCGTCGATATCAAGCAAAACCCCCCTCTCTCTCTCTCTCTCTCTCTCTCTCTAGGTTTCTCTGTCAAGGTAATTCTTCTTTCTTCGCCCCTCTCTCTCTCTCTCTCTCTCTCTCGGCAAAATCGATTCAATCTAACAGCTCTTCGTCCTTTTCATGTAGCAAAAATTTGTTGATCGACCTCTATATACATGGTCTTCAGCTTCCGATCAGCCCGTAGTTCTGAGTTTCGGTATCCGAATTTGATTATCGAGTTTCTAGGGTTTTTTAAAAATTATTTTTTGTTATTGTGTTTAATTAAGGAGTGTGGTGTGGGTGTGTTTGATTAATTGGTTTTGTAATTGTGATGGATACCATCAACAGGAGGAGGACTGCTCAAGGCTGCTCTCAACCCACCATGGACGCGGGTGATTGGAGGACCCAATTGCGACCCGATTCTCGACAAAGGATTGTCAATAAGATGTGAGCTTTTCTTCCCCTTTTCTACTTTTAATTTTGTAAATAACAGTTTAAGATTGTGTTGGATTGTGAATTTGTGTTGGGAATTGTAAGAAAAAAAAAGGGGGGAAATTTCAAATAACAGTGTTACTCTAAATTTGTTTTTGTCAATTTAAATCCTAATTTTTTGATTCGTTTTTAATTGAAATTATTTGTCTATTTTTATTAAGTGAAATTCACGTAAAAAAGTGATATTTTAGTGATTAAACTCAACGGAAAATGGTATTTAAAACATTTTATGTAAACTAAATTGTGTTTAATAATTAATTTAAAATACTATTTTTGTGCGAGTTTACTTAACAAAAATAGACAAATGATTTAAATTAAAAATAAATCAAAAGATTAAGATTTAAGTTAAAAAAATAAAAATTCCGAGTTTATTTTATTGCAAAGGTGAAACCGTAGGCTCCGTTTGGTAGAGCTTTGTAACTATGATTTGAGAATATGAGTTGTATTTTGAGTTTGTGTGTTTTATAATTATGATTTGAGTGTAGAAAATTTGTTTGGTTATGGTTTTTGAATGAAGTGTTGAATTGAGTGTGGAATTGAGTTTTGAAAGTTTGATTTGACATGTGAAGTAAGAAAATTTGTTTGGTTATGAGTTTTGAAAAGAGTTTTCAAAACTTAATTCAAATTGTTATAACTCATAACAAAACACATTACTTTGACATTATTGAAAATTTTGATCAACACTCATAACCAAACTCTTTTTAAAATTCAATTAAAAAAATTTATTATTAACAAAAAATAACATTAATCAATTTTTTAATTGAAAATACTACAAAGGAAATAATTTTTTTTCAAAATAAATATTCAAAAAATTTAAATCATAAATATTTAAATAATTTAAATAATCCAAAAATTTAATAAGTAAAAAATTAGAATAAATATTCAAAAATTTTAAATCGTAAAAATTTAAATAATTTAAATATTCAAAAAATTTAAATAATTTAAAATTTTAATATTTTAAAATTTAAAAACAACTCTACACTCAAATCGTAACCAAACATATAAAACAAAACTCAATTAAAAAATTATTTTTAAAACTCATAACCAAACACATAACTCGAAACTCCATACTACTTTCATAACTCTACACTCAAATCGTAACCAAATACATAACAAAAAAATTAAAATATTTAAAAATATTTTTATAAAATAGAGTTTAAATTTATTTTTATAAAATATTTTAAAATTTAAAAAATTAAAATCGTAATATTTAAAAATTAAAATATTTAAAAATATTAAAAAATTTAAAAAATTAAAAAAAATATAACATATTTAAATATTAAAATGTTTAAAATCTTAACAAAATTAAAATATTTTAAAATATTTATTTGAATGGAGTTTTGAAAAGAGTTTTGAATTATATGTTTGGTTATGAGTTTTGAAAAGTAATGATTATGTTTTGAATTGAGTTTTGAAAAATGAGTGTAGAATTATGATTTGAAAACCCTAAACAAACACTACACTCAAAAGTGAGTGTGGAACTAGATTTTGAAAACTCCACCAAACGGAGCCGTAGTTTTTATTTTTGTTTTTGTTTTTTTTTTTGTAATTAACCCAAAAAATGAAGGAAGAAAAAAGTGGATGAAGTATATGGTAATGTTATGGTACACATCCATCAGAAGGTGTGTACCATATGCATGCATTTTTGTGGTATATGTTACGTATTTTTGTAATAAATGTGAAGTATTTTTTCTGGTAGAGTTACATCAATTTGTGGTAGAGTTATGTCAATGTTACGTATTTTTCTGGTAGAGTTCCATCAATTTCCGGGTAATGACACATCAAGTTACCACAAAATGTGTAACTTTATTTTTGAATCACAAATTGTCGTAACTCTATCAAAAAATTACATAACATTTACTACAAAAATACATAACATGGTGCATATTGTACTCACCATTTATATATATATATATATTCCGAGTTTCCTTATTTTTTTTATTCCACAAACTCAAGATCCAAACACAACATAAAGGAATTCATAATTGAGATATGAGTGTGTTTATGCTGGGATTTTTTTTTGGATACTGAGTTGAAGCATTGCATTGAGTCTTCTTTACTATTTTTGTTGCCAATTTTGGTCTTTCCCCCTTATTACTACTTTCTAGTTTTTATGTTGACAATGTTACCATTTTGTAATACAGTTAGTCTTTGTTGCTTATGGTCAAACTATCTTATTCATTTTTCTTTCATTTTGTGGATAATAGTGGTTGCTATTTGTACAAATAATGTCAAAAGGGTTAGTTAAGTACTCAATCAATCCTCTGAACCCCGAACCCGAACCCTATCCAATGAGGACTGAATTGTGCGTCCTTCACTTTGTTTGATCATATACCCATCTCAACATTCCCATTTCACCCAAGCTAGTTTTATTAACATGTTTCTTACTTGTTTGACATTGTGTCCCATATGGTATGTTGTAAAGCTTATGTCATAAAATTTTTCTTTCTACTTTGTTGGTTTACATTCTTCACTAAATACTATTGAAGCACAACACTCTACTTAACCATCCTTTTTTTTCAAAACAATGAATGATATTCTCCAATTTTTTTCCTCCCTGAATAATTGAGTTTAGTATGAAAATTGTTCACTCTTTGGTTTTTGTTATTCTTAAAACTTTATCTACTTGTATTTCTAGCTTTAGTCAATTTAAAAACTATGCAAGAGTGTTTTAGCTTTGGATGAAATATTCATATATATGGTATGTAAATATATTGTGTGTGCATTATTGTAGTTGTTGTGATCAACAATTTTCATCCCCTAAACACTTCCTAGCCTCAATAAGATTATTTTCAGATCATAAAAGCTTCTATGTGCTTCTTACTCAATACAATTCTTATCTTGTATACCCTAATTTCATGAAGGAATTTGTTATCTCCAGTCTCTATATGGTTGTTATAAACTTAAGGTTTCCAAATGATTTTCCTCCAACAAGTAGCTTCTCCAACTCTCTTTCATTTCCTTACCTACATATCATTGTTTTTATACACTTCTCCTTTGGCTTAGCAAGTCTACACATTCTTTTCTCCATCCTTTTTATCTAGCTTGGTATAGGAATTTTCATATCTCATATGCTTTAAAATTAATGACTCTTACTATCTTTCTGTTTTTTTTTTTAATACACATTTGTGGCTTCTAAAATTCTCCTTATTTGTACTTTCTTGAAACTCTCATAACAGTAAACAGGTCCTTTTTACTTCTCAAAAAAAGAGGGGGAATATATATATATATATAACCTTGTGTTTTCACTACGACTTCGACTTCGGCTTCGACTTCCATTTCACTACCTGATTTCCATTGAGAACATTACTCCTTCCCTGTTAAATTACCAAGAAATTCATTTCCCATTCTTGTAACACATGCAACCATCCTAGCATCATATTCCTAGAATCGTAATCCCTCTGCACTTATTTTGACATTTTATCTTTAAACAACTATGGCCATGTTTGGTTTGTATTTGTGAAACAATTTTGAAAAATAATTTTCTAGAAAGAATTTACAAATTTTGAAAATTTCTTTCGTTATATGTTTTGAAAATAGTTTTGGAGTTTGGGATGATTTATTTATGTTTTTGTAGTTGAATAGATGTGTGTGAGAGAAAAAATGATTGATTGATGTGTAGTAGAGATAAAAGTGATTTTGGAATTTTTTTTTTCAAAAATTTTCAAACAACAAAATTTTGAAATTTTTTCTCAAAAATTGTCTCTCAAGAGACAAACCAAACAAGGCCCATATTTTTTTTCCTGCCGCCACTTGGTTTGTAGGGCTCTAATCTCTTTTGTCTTTCTTGCTTTATCCCCCCTGAACCCTTCTCGTAGAATCACTTTGTAATCTTTGTATATTAGTCTTTCCACTTTTCTAGTGAATAAAAACTATATGACTCTTAAATATGTGAACAAATTCATGCCTATATATGGATATGGATATGGACATATATGTTGGTGTATTTGTTAATTTGTTTGAATTATATGCTGTTGCCGTTTGAAAAAAGAGAGGACATGTACATTAATAACAGATCACAAATGCCCTGGTCTGCTCATCTCCAACTTCTGTATGGTTGGGTTGTTCAAATTTCTTGCTTTCAAATTCTAGATTTTATTGAATTTGAATATTGCTCTATGCAGAACTTGAGTGGAAACTGGCTACAATGTATGGTGTTGCTATAATCACTCTCATATCATTTTATGATCTGCCCTGTGATAATCGGAGATCCACTAAAAAATTGGCTGTGGATTCACTCATAATTCTAAAATTTGTAAATGGGGAGTATGACTGATGGCCCTACATTGGTGAATTAATGGAATTATATTATCTATATAATATGGTCTAAAAGAGATTAATGTAAAATTCCTGAGACACTGTTAAATTTTTCTGAGCTCGAGGAATATTGAATGAAGTCTCTTGTTTGAGGCTTGAAGGCATTATTAGGGTCTAAATAATAACATGTTTTTCTTGGATCAAGCTTTTAATTTCTTATTATGTATTCTATGTATTTTAAATTTGAGAATGTTGTCCACACTTTAAATTGTTGTATTCTATGTATGCTTTTTATTCTATGTATTGGATCAAGCTACTTCATTTTTTTTATTCGATAACTGCATGGTCGGTTAACCATTTCATGTGGGCATGTGAACCATTTCATGTGGGCAGAATGGACACTTTGAAGAGGCATCTTCCCTTTGGTGGAGAAGAGGGACTGCTTGAACTCAGGAAGATTGCTGTAAGGTTTGAGGAGAAGATCTACACTGCTGCCACAAGCCAGGTATATCCATCATTTTGGGCATCTTTTGATTCTTTTTATGTATATGATATGTAGCATTTGTTCATTTGTTTCTTTGTAAATTTGTAAAATTTAGACTTCGCCTTCTATATTTGTATGAAGAAGAAATGGTCTGTTGGTTTTGTATAGAAATGAAGAAGAAGAAGAAGAAGAAAAAGAAAGATCTGCATTTCACCTTCTATATTTGTATAGAAATGGTCAGTTGGTTTTTTGGCTTTATTTTCTTGATTTCTAACTGCAGTCTGATTATCTGCGGAAAATATCTCTGAAGATGCTGACGATGGAGAACAGACATCAGAATTTTGTTGCCAACTCTCCACCGTTGAATGCTGCCAGTAATATCACAAAGCCTCCACATACAGGTAATAGCATGAAAGATTTATTTGTTTTCGTGCTAACATGAACTGGAGTATACTTTTCTTTTTCAGCAAATACATGTGGTAGATATCTGGTATTCTGGATGTCATATTGTTTTGATACCTCACATTGTTGTGTTTTTCTGTCTCATCTTTTTTCATGGAGGAGTTTGCTCTTCTTTTTGCCATTCTTGCTTATGAATATTGGTGAGCAGTCCTGGGGAAAATATTTATTTTCTAGTTGTAATTGGCAGCTGCAGTTTTGCATCATCACAATCATCACAATTACCACCTCAAACACCACCATCATTATACAGCTTTCTTTTTATTTATTTCCTTATATATATATAAAGATTCTAAACCTTTGTACAATAGGTACGTAATTACATAAAGCTCAAGCAATACTCTATAATGATCAAAATATATAAAAAAGCTCAACACGAATGTTTTCTCCTCTAAAATCAGCAAGAGCTCAAAGGTGATTCACACAGAGACCCTTTACAACAAAAATGAAAGCTATGCCAGACATGTCTTGGAACTTTTGCAACTCCAACTCAGTTTCCTTAAAAGGCGGTGTTTGGCAACCCGTTGGTCAGTCTATTTTAGCCTCTTTTACGAAAAAAGCCATGTAGCCTGACTGTAGCTGAGGTACCAAGCTTCTATCCAGCTGGATGTCACTATGTTGGTAGAAAGACATTTTTACCTTTGTGTAGCTCATATCCAAGCTGCTGTCCAGCTGGATGTCATCAACTGAATTCATTTATTACAAACAAACTTGTGAACCTAAGTCAGCAAAGGTTGGACGGTGGCAGTGGCATTACTGCCTTTTGTATTTTATTGTTTTTTGTATGGCAGTTTGGTCATTTTACATTACACAATCATTTCAAACACATTTTTCAATACAACAACTCAAATAAAAATTCATCCCATCTTCATAAACACAAAAACTAAAATAGCCTACTAAAATAGTCAAATAGCAAAAAGCCTAAAAAATAGTCACTTCCCAAACACCCACGTGCATTTGGTCTTTTCTCTTCTTGAACACCCCGTGATACTCAAGGCATACATGATTTCTTATTGCTCTTCCCCTTCCCCCCTGTTGGACCCAAAAAGAAAACACTCTTGAGGCTGACATTACCTTTTGGACCTAAAAATATGCTCAAAAACAAGCTCAATAACTCCTTTGCCACCCTGCAATGAGTCAACAAATGATCTATAATTTCTTTTGCTTTGCGGAATACGCAACACCAATTAGAGTCTTAAAGGCTATCTCTTGTTCAAATTATCACTGGTAAGAATGGAATCTAAAAATTTTATCCAATCAAAAAATGCCGCCTTAGTTGGCACACTCCCAAATCTTAGACAATCATTGAAGAAAATGAACTCCTCCTTACCCCTCCAATAATAAGATAATGGAAGGATCTCATTGTGAAAATCCTGTTGCCATGATTCCACCTCAACCAGTCCACCCCCGTTCCTTGGTATTGTAATCCCATAAAGCTGCTCAAAGAACTCATTCGTTGCATCAACTTCTCAAATGGATCCGTCTAATAAAGAAGGGTTTCTCACCATTCTACAATGTGAACTCTCAATAATTTGCAGCTAAAGCAGTACTAGCAGCAACACTATCACTACTAGAAAAGAGGCTATTTGTGTTGACTTGATGACAAAACACAGAGACACAAATCATCTTTAAAGAGGAATTATTTACGATGGTAGCTCTACTGTTGCAAATAGTAAAGTTTTTTGAAACAACATATTATGGCCATTGCAAATTTGTATTTTTTTGTTGTATATGTATATATGAAGTTGCATTTGTTGAAAATTGATACAGATTTTCTTATACGAAATTCCATTTATATCATCTAAAAGTAATACCAAAAATAAAAAATCCACCATTCATGACGGAGGACCAAATGAAATTCTGGGCTAGTAGATCTTCCATTGTTTTTATTTTTTATTTGTGGCATAGTAATTGATTATTGCTCTAATCTGTTTTTCTGGTCATGATCAATGATGATTCAGCCAGCTATTTCACTTGCGCCTAAACTACACTTTTTAACATATATCCATCCACTAACATGTTACTTACATGATTCCATGACTTTGATAATGGAAAAGTAGCTTGTTAGTTGGAGATCAGTGTAATTAGGCACAAAGAGAAGCAAGCAACCACCAACATGTTCTGCCAAAGTGCTGCCCATGAGGATCATCTGGAGCTAAATTAAGTTCATATGCTTTTTCAAGGAGTGTTTCTACTATTTTTCCTTGGTTGATTCATGACACTTGCCACACTTCACTGTTTTAATCTCATGCATAATCCTCCTAAGCACATTCAAATTTGTGTCGAGATTTGTTTTCATGGTAATGTCTTCATTGTAGTCCCAATGGAACATTTACAAAGAGACTCTTTTATGTTTTGCCATGGCTGATATTAGAAATTAGAGTATATGTGCCAATAGTAACCCATTTGTCCCCAACTTTTATTGTGTGAGATATGTTGATTTAAGACTAAAGACCAGAATTTGGTTCATGACTTGATTATGAAAAATTTGGATTCTAGTAACGTAGGACAATGTAGATATCATAATAGGATTAGTAGTAGGTAGATTATCTTTTTTTTGAGGTACTTGTAGTCAGTAAATTATCACTTCCCACACCCTTTAATTTCTTTGCTTTAAATGTCTGGGCTTTCGGCTCCTCTTCTAAGCTTGGTATCTTTCTTTTTGTTCCAGGAAAAGTGCACCGCGCTCTAAAATGTGACCACCTGTAATGTTTTTATGCTCCTCTTCTTCTTCTTCTTCTTCTTCTTCTTCTTCTTCTTTTTTGTTTTTTGTTTTTTTTTAGCGGATATGCTTAATTCTCATATCATTTTTTTTTTTAAGAAAAAAACTTCGATGAATAAAATCACTTTAGATTGGTAATCTGATGATAGCTATGATTTGTTGACACAATTATATCTTGGTTTGTTTAATTGTTCAAAGATCAATGCTTGCCTGATATGGTGGTGCTTTGGACTATATCCTCATCCAGGGTGGGGGGAAGATTGTAAATATAATTGATGTAACTAAAAGTTAATCAAATTTTTGTTTCATTCTTGTCATAAAATTTGAATTCTTGTCAGTTGTTAATTTCTGTGGTTTTTTAATATATCTCTGGACTTTCTCCATCCATTTTGTTTGGCGGACATTTGATGTATATTTATTTATTGTTGGCTTTTTTTACTTTTTATATTATATGTGTCATATGATTATCATATCTCAAACTCTCCTCTTTTTGTTCAGGTGCTGCAGAAAGTTGAGCTGATGTTGGGATGTGATGGATTTGTGTTCATAAGATATGATGGCCTGTTGGACATGTATTTGTTTATGATTTTACTGCTGTCTGAACATGAATGTTGGATAATTTGAACATACTGTTTGCATAATCATATATATATATATATAGTATTAAAAGTAGAGTTTATTCTTAATTTTTTTCTTCTCTTATGTGGCATTCTATAGGGCAGTCTAAAATTGGATTTCTTTTGTCCAAAGATTCATACCCTAAACAATAATGTCTATAAGGACATGCTCTTATAAAATGACCAAACTATCCCTCCATATCTTCTATCCATCCTCCACGTTGATTTTATCTCTCACATCTGTCTCTTTTCTTCTTAGACCCCTCTCTCTCTCTCTCTCCTCCCCCCCCCCCCCGCGTCTTCATTTTCGTAGTTGAGCCATTGCACTGTTGCCGATCTTGCCATATGACCCAGCCTTAATTCATCTTTCTCCATTGAATCGCTAATCTTCTCTGCCAATTCGTTGTCGTCGGAGCTCCTTTCTACCATGATCATCATGGTATCTCTAATTATAAGGCCTTAGGGTTAGAACTTTTTACAACTTACGAGAGAGAGAGAGAGAGAGAGAGAGAGTCAATGGCGTTGAAGGGCACAGTGAAGGCAATCACAATGTCGTCATCGTTGTCGTTGCTGTTGTTGTCCTGGTTGAGATCTGGTAGGCTAGTTACCTTCGAGCGATGCAGAGTTCCAGATCTGGTCATTGAGATCTGGTAGGCTAGTTACCTTCGAGCGATGCAGAGTTCCAGATCTGGTCATGTCTCAGCTTAGAGACGTATATACCTCCTCACCTGGATGTTGCTGCATCATCGTCTCGGCCCAGATCTGGTTGTCGTATTCATCTTGGCCAAGCGAGTTCGTTGAACTCAAGAAATGCCTTGCGGGGAGAGAGAGAGAGAGAGATCTGAAAGCTTTGATCTCTTTGCTTTGGTTTATCACGTTGTGGCCTCCCCAACTTTGCAAAGCTTCAATCACTTCCTTCCAAATCTAGGTCTCTCTCTCTTCGATATGACCACTCCTCCGATCTCTTCCTTTGATTTCCTTATTGCCTCTGTAAGTCCTAGTGGGTTCTCCACCGTCGATGCAGTGTTGTCAGATCCAATGACGCTCGCATTCTCTTGCTCCGAGTCTGGATCGTCGAATTCACCAAACAACTTATTTGAGAGTGATATGGTGCTTATCTTAAAGGGTGAATTTCAACAGATAAGTAGTTTTGGTGTATGATAGAATGATAGTTAAGAGGAATATGGTGCTTTGCTTTATTATTATTGTCTCTGTGATTGTATGTGGTACATGTCCAATTCTCAAGCTTGAAGGAGTAATTTTTGGTTTTGTAGTTAAGGTGACTGACAGAATGTCTAGCTAAGAGAAATATTTTTCCTGTTCTTGAATTTCTTTCATTGTGCTGGTTGTTGTTGTTGATGGTGATGATGATGATGAAGAAGAAACAGATTGCAGATGGGACATATGTGTCCAAAATTTTAACAGATAGAGGTTTAGTGTATTTCAATCACAAAGATTTAAATTTTAATAGATAAAAAAATATATAAAATGACTATTCACAAATAAAAAAATAAACAAATAAGAAAAAATAGGCTTGTGAAATTCAACAGATAGGGAAAAATAAGTTTGAATTTCAACAGATAAAAAACTAGAACAAAAATTTTAAGATAGGATAAGAATTTCAACAGATAGGAAAAAATAAGACAAGAATTTAAACAGATAGAAATTTTTTTTGTTTTGGGAACAAATAAATATAAATTTGAATAAACAGTTAACAAAAGTCAACAGATAAACTAAGCGGTAAAATTAGAAATAAAATGTTTTCCAAAACCAACGAAAGGACTTATCACCAAACAATTTCAAAAAGGGTGAACCTTTCACTACTAAAAAATATTTACTGAACTTATGTCTTATATCTTTCTTAGATTGGATTTATCACTAATTTTTTCCATTCTATGTGGTGTTATATTGAAATTTTATAGTTTTATATTTTAAAATATGATATCATGAGAGTATCAAAATTGGCCCATTATTTTCATTTATTTATTATCAAATAAGTTTCTTATTCACATAAAATTGTAATACAATGTTCTTAAAAAAAAAAAAAAAAATAAATTGTAATACAATATATCTCATAAAAAAGAATTCATCAATTAATCTAGCTTTTTCCTTGTTTACCAAACAACATATCAAATTTTTTTAAAAAAATTATTTCTTTTTCTTTTAAAATATTAACATTTGAATTTTTTTTTTTTTTTTGAGGTAGTAATAACATTTGAATTGTTAAGTTAAAAAATTAAGGTACTATTTTCTATTCAACATATTTTTTATTCCACACCCACAACATTTTTTCTATTTGACATTTTAAAATAATATTTGTATAGCTTCGGTTTTCACATATTTTAAAAATATTATTATATTAAAATAAAATGTCTTAATTCAGCCATAGAAAATTAGGAAAATTATTTTTAAAAAAATATTAGTGTTTGATCATTGTAACAAAACAAACTTTGAATTTTTAATTTTGTCAATTTAAATTCTAATTTTTTGATTTGTTTTCACTCTATATCATTTGTCTATTTCTCTGAAGTAAAATCGATGAAAAATAAAGTATTATAGTTATTAAACTTAATGAAAAACAGTATTTTAGACATTTGATATATACCTACATAAGTTTAATATCTAATGCAAATTATTTAAATTGATAAAATAAAAAATTTAGGATTTATTTTGTTGAAAGGTTTAACCTCTAGTTTTTTTTTTTTTTTTTTATAAAATTTCCTAGAAATTTTGTATAATTTTACTCTAAATATTGTTATTCCAAATTTGTGAGTGTAATAAAGAAAGACAGTGAGCTCAGCACCAGGTTGCAACTTGCACATATTTTTATATAGTACTGGTTCGGCAAGTGATATATGATTTTTTTATTATCAATTATTAGTATTGTAATTAAGAATGTTTCTTAAATTAGCATGTAATATATATACAAATTATGAAAATTTATATAGGTAAATTAATCTGTATTCAAAATATAACTAAGTAATAAATAATTATAAACTTGGTTGAAATATAACCAAACAAAGCCAAACCAAGTCTTAAGTCCCATCAAATGGGGTCGGCTGCATGAATCATTCTTCTCTACTAGGCTCTATCTAAAGTTATTTTGTTAGTCAAATTAAGGAGGTTCTTATCTCTATTTATTACACTAGTCCACGTCAATCTAGGTCTGCACCTTCCCCTAACACTACCATCTACTGTCACTGTATCGCATCTCTTCACTATTGTTTCTGTTGAATATGATCAAAACATATCAATCTATTCTCTCTCAACTTATCGTCTATTGGTACTACTCTACCCATTCTCGAATATAATTATTCCTAACTCTGTCTTTTCTAGTCTTACCACACATCCACCTTAGCATCCATATTTCAGCAATGCTCATCTTATCTACATGTTGTTTCTTAATTGCCCAATATTCCGTCCCATACAATATCGTTGGTCTAATAGCCGTTCTATAGAACTTCTCTTTTAGTCTAATGGGTACTTGTTTTATCGCACAGTACTTTAGTCGCACTCATCCACTTAAACCACCCTGCTTTAATTCTATAGACTACATCCGTTCTAATCTCCTCAATTGTTGTTAAATGATAAATGAGAAATTTTATAAATATAAATATTAATTTATAGTTAGATTGTCGAGATCACAATCTCATCTTAAATAATAAACAATAAACAGGTTCTTTAAATATATAATATTACACACATATTTTTCTATCAACTTTCCACTTCAATTTTTCATAATCTGTACCTATAATATGATTGAATATATGAAATTAATTACATAGTTACACAATTTTGTTTAATAGTTCATCTCATAATACAAATTCATTGAACCCACTATTGCATATTATTTGCATACTGGTGTATTTGATTGGACGGACTGGATAAGGGGGGATTAGAATCCATCGGATTTGAGTCCTAGGACTGTGAATCCCTCGGACTATTTGGTTGGATTGGATATGTATCTTGTGTTTGTTTTTTCATGGAATTAGATGTCTAAAAATAACTATTTTTAGTGAATCCAACATTTGGTTGGACGGACTGGATATGATAAATGACCAAAAGACTATTTTACCCTTTTTCAATAGTTTATTAAATAATAGCAATATTAAACATATCTTTAATATTTTAATTATTTTTTATCTAGATTAAATAATTTTTTTTTACACAATTAAATAAATTTATTTTTTAAAAATTAAATAAATAAAATATCAATAAAAATATATGTTATTTTTTAATTAAAATTTTAAATAAATTTGTTTTTAAAAATAATAATAATTAAACAATGAAATTAAATAAAACATCTATTAAAATTTTAAATAATGAAATTAAATAAAATATAAACAAAATTTTAAAATAAAACATCAACAAAATATCTATAAAAAATTATTTTAAAAAAATTAAATAAATAAAACATCAATAAAAAGTTAAATAAAATTATTTTATTTTTAAATTGAGGCATTTAAATTTTATTTTACTAAATATAATACATAATTAAATAGTAGAGGGTCAAAATGGTCATTTTACCACCTAATCCCAACAGTGGATTGTCCCCCCCAAAATTGTCCCACACCCCCTCTTAGGACACAATAGTCCCCTATATAGGGGAGAAGGAGTCCAGTCGAACTCCATGTCCGGTAGACTAAAAAAAAAATAAACGGCGGATTGGATGCTTCTTCCGGATTACAATCCGCACAGTAAATAGTCCCCCCCTTATTCCCCCAATTAAACACACCGGTGTGTTTGATTGGACGGACTGGATAAGGGGGGATTAGAATCCATCGGACTTGAGTCCTGAGACTGTGAATCCCCCGGACTATTTGGTTGGATTGGATATGTATCCTGTGTTTGTTTTTTCATGGAATTAGATGTCTAAAAATAACTATTTTTAGTGAATCCAACGTTTGGTTGGACGGACTGGATATGATAAATGACCAAAAGACTATTTTACCCTTTTTCAATAGTTTATTAAATAATAGCAATATTAAACATATCTTTAATATTTTAATTATTTTTATCTAGATTAAATAATTTTTTTTTACACAATTAAATAAATTTATTTTTTAAAAATTAAATAAATAAAATATCAATAAAAATATATGTTATTTTTTAATTAAAATTTTAAATAAATTTGTTTTTAAAAATAATAATAATTAAACAATGAAATTAAATAAAACATCTATTAAAATTTTAAATAATGAAATTAAATAAAATATAAACAAAATTTTAAAATAAAACATCAACAAAATATCTATAAAAAATTATTTTAAAAAAATTAAATAAATAAAACATCAATAAAAAGTTAAATAAAATTATTTTATTTTTAAATTGAGGCATTTAAATTTTATTTTACTAAATATAATACATAATTAAATAGTAGATGGTCAAAATGGTCATTTTACCACCTAATCCCAACAGTGGATTGTCCCCCACAAAATTGTCCCACACCCCCTCTTAGGACACAATAGTCCCCTATATAGGGGAGAAGGAGTCCAGTCGAACTCCATGTCCGATAGACTAAAAAAAAAACAAACGGCGGATTGGATGCTTCTTCCGGATTACAATCCGCACAGTAAATAGTCCCCCCCTTATTCCCCCAATCAAACACACCGGTGTGTTTGATTGGACGGACTGGATAAGGGGGGATTAGAATCCATCGGACTTGAGTCCTGAGACTGTGAATCCCCCGGACTATTTGGTTGGATTGGATATGTATCCTGTGTTTGTTTTTTCATGGGATTAGATGTCTGGAAAGGACTATTTTTAGTGAATCCAACGTTTGGTTGGACGGACTGGATATGATAAATGAACAAAAGACAATTTTACCCTTTTTCAATTGTTTACTAAGTAATAGCAATATTAAACATATCTTTAATATTTTAATTATTTTTAGCTAGATTAAATAAAAATTTATTTTATTTTATTTTTTACACAATTAAATAAATTTATTTTTTTAAATTAAGTAAATAAATAAATAAAATATCAATAAAAATTTATATTATTTTTTAATTAAAATTTTAAATATTTTTTTTAAAAAATAATAATAATTAAACAATGAAATTAAATAAAACATCTATTAACATTTAAATAATGAAATTAAATAAAATATAAACAAAATTTTAAAATAAAATATCTATAAAAAAATATTTTAAAAAATTAAATAAATAAAACATCAATAAAAAGTTAAATAAAATTATTTTATTTTTAAATTGAGACATTTAAATTTTATTGAATTTTACTAAATATAATACATAATTAAATAGTAGAGGGTCAAAATGGTCATTTCACCACCTAATCCCAACAGTAAATAATCTCTCCAAAATTGTCCCACACCCCCCCTAGGATAGTATAATCCCCCATATGGGGGATAAGGAGTCCGGCGGACTAAAAAAAAAACAAACATCGGATTGGATTTACTGTGCGGATTACAATCCGCACAGTAAATAATCCCTCCTCTTATCCCCCTAATCAAACACACCTGCATTATGTCGCGACCCAACCTTGGTTGCTTAGGGTTGGGATCGTAACTTGCTAATTAATTCTAATTTTACAATATATATATATATATATATTTACACAAATTATTCACAATTTCCTTTCAATTTTTATGTGAATTTAATAATCTAATTGAAAAATGGAGCATACACAAAAATATAACACTAAACATCTATATTATGACTAACTATTTAATTATGAATAATTGACTTTTCATTGTTACCTGTATTATATTGTTGAAAAAGATTTCATATATTATTTTGTGATATCTTATATATATTAATGTCTACATATATAAATATATTAAAAAAATATAAATGTAAATTTATATATATTACTGTATTCATACATTGTCAATTTGTAATACTATATTACTATCGGATACTTTAATTTTCTACCATATATCATTTTAGTAATATAGTTATTTACTAAAAAAAAAATTATGAAATTGTGTATTGTTCTCATATCAACTTATGTTCAATACATATATATATATATACATGTCATACAAATAAGGCATCGTTTGACATGTGTCTATTTTAGCTTAAAAGTCAAAAAATTACTAAAAAAAATCAAAAAGTCTATAACCTATACAAAAAGTCAAAAATTTCATTTTCTCTCTACTTTTTGCACATCTTTTCATAAAAAGTCAAAGTCTTCGTTTGGTTTTCTTAGTGGGGCTAAAAAAGCACCAAAAAAAAAAAAAAAAACCAAATAGACTGTATAAGCCAATAAGACAAAATACTACTTTTTACCCATAATCATTACATTTTTTCTCTCATAAAAGTAAAAAAAAAAGCCTCAAAACAAAAACCAAACGAGGCTGAAAAAGCCAAACTAAAAAAGTCCCAACACAAAAAAATTGGCTATATTAGCCAATGCTAAACGAACCCTCATTCCAAATATACTATTTTTTTTACCTTATATTTTAGCTAAAAAGTTACTAAAATAGTTTGTTCCCAAACGAGACCTAAGTGTCCACAACAAACACTTTTAATAATAAATCAAGATTTTGCAAAACACCTACATCACGACAATAATCATACTTTTTATATTAATTTTTTTGAAGATAATTATATAACAATTATATATTAATGACTAATGTTATATTTTTTATTATGCAAAATATTTGTGGCACAAGAAATGAGACTTAACAACTTTTGATGTATAAGAATATATTACATATTGATATTAATGCGTGACACCTCAAATATTTAATTAAACACCATGAAAGAGATTAGCAAAGAAAATTTTTAAAAAATAGAATTTTATAGGGTTTGGTTTGGTTTGTTTTGTTTTTTTAAACTTTTATTTTGAATTTTTTGATTTTTCATATTTTTTTTGTCTTTCACACTGTTTTTTTTAATATCCTTTTATTGTTTTTTAGATTCATTTAATTTAATACTTTTTTATTTTTAATTTTATTTTTAGATTAGATTCACTTAATCTAAATACACTTAATAATTTGTTGTGTATTCTTTTTGGAAAAAATTAATAATAATAATAATAATAATATAATAATAATAATAATAATAATAATAATAACAAAAAAAATATAATAATAAAAAATCAGTACATGTTTGAATTTATAATTTTTTTACCAACATCTTAATTTTTAATTTTATTTAGATTATTAGATATTATATTTTCATGTAAAAGTATAATTTAAATATACAATATGAAGAAATTTCAGTATCTTTAATCACCAAAATTGAGAAAATATGAAAAATAAAAAACTGAAAAACAGATTTAAAAAATAAAACTAATGAAAATGGTTATTGTTTAGAATTTTGACATCATACTTTGATTATTAAAGTACCATGTAAAATATTACAGTTCAAAATATATAATTCAAACATAAAAAATGTATATGTAGATAACTTGCGAATTTTTGAGATGCAACAAATCTTTATTTTAAAAACGCAGTGTTTTCCACTATCTAGATTCAAATGAATGCATACAACTTTAATATTTAACCAAAATTATTCATAATGATTTGATCCATGATGGACAATTATAAATATTATGTATATCAGTATAGAAGCAGACACAAGAAATAAGAAAGAGTAATTATTTTTTGTTCTTCAATCATCATCAATGTAAAAAATAGGACGGTTTTTTTTTTTTATAAGAAGGGGGACGATTTATTTATATTTATATAGGACTATTGAAAACAAATATATTATTTTTGAGTGTTCAACCTTAAAAATAAAGAGATAATTAATTTATATAATACTCTTCATGATTTTCAAAAAAGATAATAGATTTGAGAGAATAAAATTAAGATTTTAAAAAATAAAAATATAACATACTTTTCACACTTTTGAATAGTAATAGTAATAGTAATAGATTTTAATATTTCGGTCGTTTACCAAGTTTATCTAATATTCTTAGCCTGCAGAATTAAAAAGCAGGTTCTTTTATTTTAATCCAAATAATTACAAAATAGAGTTTAAAAATATCATTTCGAATTATCCTCATGTGCAAATTTTTTATTGAAGGAATACTTCATGACCATGTGGTTGTCGCTATTATTTATTAATTATTTATGTGGGGAAAAACTATGGTATAAAATTTATATGCACATTATAATTAAAAAAGAAAAATAGTGTAATTTTATACTTTTTGAGTTATAATTATAAATAATAATAATAATAATAATAATCATAACCATACAATTCATGAGGCATAATTAAAATCTCATGAATCATAACTATAACTAAAAAAGAAAATTGATCATAACTAAAGAAAAAATAACATAATTTTAGGATGCATACAATAGGGGTGTGCATAGTAAAATTTTCCATTTACATATTTTTGTTTTTATATAGGCGTTGAAGTGATAAATTCAAATTCAAATTTTTTTGTCTAAACATCTACAGGTAAAACATTAGGGAAATTGTACAATACTCCCAGAACTTCACGTGGCTATATTTCAAGCCAATCACCAATTACTTAGCTCCATGTTGTGCCCTCATTCCCAACATAAATTGTAGCTCCCTGGCTCCACCAATCAAAATCTTATTGAGTATTACGTGTCCATACTCCGAGAATATTAAATAGTCACCCAAAACATTATGTACATAATGATAAGTTTTTACAAAATGATCAAAATACACATTCTCCCTGCTTATTCTCCACTCTCTCTACATATACAACATACCAAAACTCCTAAAAACCATTTCCCCGACAACCCCCCTCTCTCTCTCTCTTCATCATCATCAGATGCCATGTTCAACACCTTCGAACTTGTCGATCCTGTCCTCCAACAACCTCACGAAATCGATCACCTTCGAAATTAAGCTTTACGGTTTGACAAACTAGAGCGAAAGTGTCTTGTTCCTGATTAAAGGGCTATAAACAAGTGATTTAATTGAACCAACGACTCTGTGATTGGAATCTCCATGTAGAACGATCTATAGAACTTTCGCTGCCTTTCTCCGGGAAAATTACACCAACCGTTTGGCAGTGCTTAGCTGCCGTCGCTCTAGCTTCTTTTCCGCCGTCGCTGAAGTGGTGTTCGCGCGCTTCTTCGGACGCACCATCACTGGCGTGAGATCTAGATCCATTGACTCTTCGTCCTCCTCCTAACCTCCACCTTCATTTCTCCCACAATCGTCAGGAGGCGGCGGCAACGGTGGTGTTGTCGGACAAAATGCCTTGGAAAATGCGAAAACATCTGTGTGTTTGAGAATGAATATTTCTTTTGCTTGGAAAATGCCTTTTGCTTCTTTGATTTCTGGTAGCTTAGAAAATACCTTTGATTTTTGCTTCTTTGGTTTTTGATGATCATCTGTTGATCATTTGTTGTTTGAAAATGTTTTTTTTTTCCCTAATTCAACAGATCACAAGATTTGAACGTATAGCTTTGTATTTTAATAGATCACTCTTTATTATCTAATTTGATTTGTGTGTTTGGTTGAACAGATAATCCCCACTCTCTTCTCTCTAATTTGCATAGATAAAAAATTAAAACATGTAGAAAAAAAAAGTGGAAACATTTGAACAGATATATTTAATTTGGAGAAAAAATTTAGATAGATAAAAATTAAAACAAGAATTTCAACAGATAGAATTTCTCACAGATCAAATTTCAATAGATAATAAAATTTACACAGATAAGAAGAAAAAATTGAACCAATAGTCAAAAAATTAAACAAATATAAAAATATTTGAACAGATAGTCAAACAAATTAAATAGATAGTTAAAAAAGGAGTAAAATTAGAAATAAAATGTCATCTAAAACAACAAAAGGACTTATCACCAAATTATTTTATAAATGGTGGACCTCTCTCCAACAAAAAATATCCATTGGATCTAATGCTTTCTACCCTCCTTAAATTGGACTTTTTGACAATTTTCTTGTTTTATATTTGCATTTTGAAAAGGACAAGTTAATTAATTTTTTGGACACACCATCTTTTTTTTTTTTTTTTTTTTTTTTTTTTTTTTTTTTTTTTTTAAGGAAAGGGTAAACTGCATTAATAATTGAATACAACAAGATCCCAAACTCAAAAGAAAGAAAATCGAAGAAACTATGGTTAAGATAGACATGCAAAGACGACACCAACAAAAGAACCTAAATCAGCCATAGTCCCAACCCAAGCAAAGAAATTTCACGACTGTAACTTGCAAAACATCGAACTCCTGCAAAGAAACCAGAAATCACATAATCATAAAAAATAACAGAACATAAAATTGGTTAATGGAGTGAAAGAGTTCGATATTGAAGAGATCTAAAAAGGCTTGAGTCATTAAAGCTGTCTTGAATACATGGGTCTCTCTTTCTCTTGTCAAGACTGTGGACATGGGAATGATTGGTTTCAGTGCCAATCTTACCTTGAAGACCCTTATAGTGGTGTCTGGGAACTAGGATGCGCTTTGAGCCTCCTCCACAAAATATTACCTTTTGACTCTAAATCTAGAATTTGCTTCTGTTCTTCACAATCCATCGAAACTTGGGAATGTTGTTGCAACAATGAGAACCTATCTAATTGTTGAGGTGTTGGGTCAATGATGGTTGTTTGGGTGACATGTTCCTCAACTACTAGTTTGTGGTCATCCCCATTGATCAACTTGCATATCCGATTAATCAACTTCTTGGATATGTGACTGATCAACTTGCATATCTGACTATGATAGCTCTATTTTTCTTGACCTCGACAACCGACAAGCTCAACTTATGTAGGAATCTAAACTTACCTTCAGCTTGCAAGGTTTGGCATAGGTTGTGATCAATAAAGAGAGTTTCTATTGGAAAAATGGTTTGTGAAATCATGATTTTTGGCTAACTTTGAGCCTAATTTGAGATGGCTTTTGAACACTAATTGAGGTGTGCCCAAGTGGAAACGTATTTTTTTCCTGGTCGTGATTCACTTTATATATTTGTTGTTCAAACCATTTTTCGAATGAATACGAAATTGACTCCGAAGAAGGCTTCGGTAACACGGTAGTTGAACGAATTCAAATTTGAATTTGTCTCTGGTTTTGTCCAGAAACTCCGGAGTGTCCTAATGGAAATTCAATTTCAATTGTGATTTGGTTTCTTCTGCTTCTAAGAGCATCTATCAAATTCTTAATGGAGGTTCATATAGTGAAGGTCGGTTTTACAGCCGAATTTGGAATAGTGTGTTCACCATGTTCCAAGCGTATTTTTGAAGATGAATCGTCGAAATTCGAACTGTTAGAAATTGGGCTGAGTATTGGATTCGAATTTGGGCACCCATGTGGTATGACCCATGTCCCATTCAGATTACCCATATTAATTTGAATTTGAATTTAATGACTATCCTATTGGGATAAGCCACTATCAATATGTATATCTATCATATCTTATCAAGAGATATGGATAGATGGTTAGATAGTCAGCCTATATATTTGATATGGTATATGGGATGAATCCAATAACGAATGATTTTTCCCATACTCTCTCTCTAACTCTCTCCCATTAGAATAACGATCAAGCTTTTACACTGTGACTAGTGTGGGTGATACTCATGCTGTGGTATCACTCCATTGCTGGGTGTTTGTAGTTCGTGGTTTGTGAAGTATGTGATTTACCCACAAGGTTCTTTATTTTGGATTCTATCAAATAAGGTATGGTTTGAATCTTTTTATCCGCTGCATTATTTGTATCTTACACAAACAGATCTGAGGTTGTTCACACCACCATCTCAAGTCTATAAATACCCCACTCTTCCTAAGTTGTTGAATATAGAAATTCGTATAGAATTACAATCTAAATTAGAGCTATAGTTGTGTCGATTTTTCCGGAATTATTTTGCTATGCTTTTTCTTCATCCTCACTTAGCATTCTACATTAGAGTATATTTGAGTCTTGGGAGAGTACAACACAAGTTTGGTTCGCTATATCCGGGATCATTGTGCTGTGGTCTTGGATTCTAATCATTGTATCTTGGGAGGTTGACGCCAATAACCTGAGCAGCTTGGTGGAGGCGAATTAAACCTTAAGGAAATTATGTCCAACACAAGTCTCGACGAATTTTGTTATTGTATTGTTTTATGTTACAATTTCTAGTTTAATTTTCAGTAAATTCTTATTGCATATTTGTATGTTTGATGTATTGATTGCTCTATTTCTCTCGTAAATAATTTTATTTTTTCCTTTCTACTATGCTTTGATTACAAATTAAATCCACAATCATCTTTGTGCCCACTTTGCAAGTGAATTAATTATATTATTTGAAATAACTTCCCAACAGTTTCTGCCTATAATCACCTTTTTCCTTTGAATCTTATTAAGAGTATCACCCAATTTTGAACCCTTATTAATCCCATCATTACAAGTTGCAAATGGATTCTTACCTTGTGAAGGAACCTCTATTCCAAAATCAGTTCTTATTCCAAATTTCTCTGATGAGGGTTTTAGAAATGTTGGAACACCATCAACAACAACATATATTCCATACCAAGATCAACATTACAGGGCTTTGCCTTATTTTGCCCAATTGAAGAGTCATCCTTAAGATAAAGGCCTTCTAGCCGATTTAGAGTTAAGAAGAAACCCCTTTTTCAGCATAATTATTGTTGGAACAATCTTTTGTGTAAAATAAATAATTTGAAACTAAATCAAATAAATAAAAATAAATTACTTATAGAATTTATTTTATCGAACCGAATAAAACTTTAAAAGATCAAGTCGAGTGTGTGACACTATGTCCTTAAGACAGATTCGCCCCGCTACGGTGCTTATGGATAAAAGGTGTCTATCTTCCAGTATACAATGATCTTCACAAATTATAGTAACACTCCAAACAATTTGTACGGCAAACAAAAACTTGTATTGCAAACAAAAACTTGTATTTTATTCTCTCTGAATTTTTCTCTAAAACTAGAATGAAGAACAATGCAGTGAAAGAGCAAAATCGGGAAGGGGACAGATTTTTCTGGATGTTTTTTATCATAAAAATTTGCTGGAACAGTCTTGGAACGAGTCTGAATTTCAAATCGAATAGGTAGGTTTTGAATTTAAGAGGTGCAGTAACTGTTGGAATAGATAACTGCTGGGCAATTTCTATCTGTTTAAAACTGCTGGCAGATTTGAATCTGTCTGGGTAGTTTAAATCTGTTCTGTGCAGAAACTGTATCTGTCCAGGAACAACAGATTTAAAAAACTATTTGGACAGTTTAATCTGTTTAGAAAAATTGGACTGGATGAGGTAAAAATGGATAGGAAATTAAGGGTTGGTTTGGAATGTTCTAAAAAAGTGCACTTTTTGACTTATTGGCTTATATGGGTTGGGTTTGGGTTTGGGTTGGGTTTGATGTGATGTGTTAGAGAGGTGATGTGATTTAAATAAGATGATGTGACTTAAATAGGATAGTGAGTTTTTGACTTTTTGTATTATTTAGATTATGCCAAACTTGGCCTAAATTCAAGTTTGAATTAATTTCGTTAAGAATTTTTGAAAAAAATTCAAATAAATTTTATCCAAAAAATTAATATTAGAATCGACCCGACCTACAACCCACAACCTATACCCGCGCTTGGCACAACCCGGTTCTGCCGGAAGGCGGCGGCTCGCGCGCGCGTGTGTAGTGGTTTGAGCCAAGGTTTAATTTGTCCATAATTCTTTCCTTTTACAAACTTGGAGTGCCCCTTGGGGTCCAACCCAAGTGTTTCCACCTAGAACTTATATACACATATAAGTCCTCTTAAGTTTCCAATGTGGGATAACTATTTCAAGAAAACTCACATTTTATTCCTTTAATAGTCCATTCCACGAACCCAAAAACGATGTCAAGTTCCCATTCACTCATAAATGGTTTTAATAAACCGTCTTTACCGCGTGACTTGCCATGCGGCAAGGAACACGTCCTCTCTTTGGACCCACCCCAAAAACGTGTGGGACCTACTCAATTTTGGGCTCAAAGTTGGCCCAAAATAAGCTTATAAAAACCAAATTTCCAACAATCCCCCACATGAATGGAATTTGACGGAGAGAAAATGCAACAACATGATCTAATTACAGAGAGTATAGAAATTGGGAATATTCTGCAAAGGATAGGTAGCTTTTGGCTTTGAGCCTTCCCTCGTGAGACACTATCGGATTTACTAGCTAAGCAGTGAACATAATGTCTTGAACTGTTCAGTCATTTGTGTAAACTAAGACAATAGAATTCACACAGTATATCACAAGACACAGTTTAGTTCTCATTATTATGTTCATTTTGGCCCCGAACAACCTGGTCTTTCATGAGTGCTCTAGAGAATTGTAGCCCTTTACAAATCTCATAGAACCGGCCCAGTTCACACTTACATAGGTGATTCTTATGAAGATTATCCTGCTATACTCCACTAGGTTTACCTAGATATAAGAATCATTAAAATTTTACTTAACCTAAAACACTGCAGACATCACTATTTCATCATAGAAATGGGTAGGATTTTGACTCCCTAGTGATCTTTCTGAGTCATATACAACTCGGTTGTCCCTTTGAACCTAGATCTTGGGATCTCTAGTCAATTAGGTTGGGATGCCGTTATGGTAACTCTTATTTAATAGGCTTAAGTCCCATTCCTCTCGATGAATTATCAACTAACTCTCTTGCTAACCTTTTGGTTAGTGGATTCGCTATGTTGTCCTTAGACTTCACATATTCAATGGAAATAATTCCATTAGAGAGTAGTTGTCTTACGGTGTTATGTCGACGACAAATGTGTCGCGACTTACCGTTATACATATGACTCTGTGCTTTACCTATTGCTGATTGACTATCACAATGTATGCATATAGCAGGCACTGGTTTTGGCCACATTGGAATATCTTCAAGGAAGTGGCGAAGCCATTCTGCTTCTTTCCCAACTTTATCTAAAGTTATGAATTCTGATTCTATAGTAGACCTAGCAATGCAAGTCTGTTTGGAAGATTTCCAAGATACAGCCGCACCACCAAGAATAAAGACATACCCATTGGTGGATTTTGAGTTTCTAGTATCTGATATTCAGTTTGCATCACAGTATCTTTTAAGTACTGCTGGATATCTAGTATAATTAAGCTCAATGTTACGAGTAAATCAGAGATATCTTAGAACCCTTATAATTGCTTTCTAGTGTTTTATGCCTGGATTACTTATATATCTATTTAATTTACTTACTGTATAGGCTATATCTGGGTGAGTGCAGTTCATCAAGTACATTAAGCTTCCAATAATTTGGGACTCTAATTGATAAATACTTTCTTGTACATTCTTAGAAAGAAATAAATTAACATCCACAGGTGTTCTAGCAAGATGATCATCATCTTTGCTGAATTTGTCAAGTATTTTCTCAATGTAATGAGATTGTGACAAAATATAACCTTCTGATGTTTTGGTAATTTTCATACCAAGATTTACATCAGTAATTCCCATGTAGGGATGGCAATTTAAACCCGGCCCGACGGGGACCCGACTCCCCGACCCCGAATAGAATGGTTTTTTCCCGAAAAATACCCCCGTGGGGACGGGGATGGTATTCAAAATTAAATCCCTGATCAATTTCGGGCCAAGGACGGTGATAAGTTTTCCTTCCCCGGCCCCGGCCTGGCCCGGCCCCGCAATTTTCCCCGAAACCTCCCCGTATGTGTATATATGTGTATATTATATTATATCTATCTATATAATATTATTATATATGTTTTAGGTTGATGTTTAGGTTATATAATATTATATTATATTTATAATATCATATATATGTTAGTCTGCTCTGCTGCCTCTCTCACTCACGTGATTCATTTCATTTTTGAGTCTCAATTCAACCTCAACCCCCCTCTCTCTCTCTCTCTCTCTCTCTCTCTCTCTCTCTCTCTCAAACCTTCCCCTCCCTCCTCCGATGTCCCTCCCTCCGATCTCCTCCATCACTCCCTTACACCGATCTCCCTCCCTCCGATCTCCCTCCTTCCGACCTCTCTCCCTCCCTTCGATCTGCCTCACGCCGATCTCTGTGCCTCCCTCCGATCGCCATTGTCCTCCATTCCGTTGCTTCTGTTGGGTTTCCCCGACCCAGATCTGATGAAGATGAAGTTGAAGAAAATCATGTGTTAGAGTTTTTATTTTTTATTTTTATGGACTGATTTTTTATGGACTGATTTTTATTTTTTATTTTCATGGATTGATTGATAATGTTGATAATGTTGTTGTTGTTGACTGATTTTTATTTTACGCCGATCTCTCACAGATCTGTTGATAATGTTGTTGTTGTTGATGAGTGTGTGAATATATGGACTGATTTCATGGACTATTTTGAAGGACTGATTTTTATTTTTTATTTTTATGGACTGATTTCACAGTTTAGATCTGTATGGACTGATTTTTTTTTTAAATTTTAGTCGGGGAATTATCGGGGTCGGGGAAACCCGATCCTCGTTGGGGGACGGGGACGGGGGTGGTGATAGGCTCCCCGTCGGGGTCGGGACCGGGGACGGAGGGAGTTTCCACCATCGGGGATCAGGGACGGGGAGGGTGATCCCCGGCCCGGCCCCGCCCCGTTGCCATTCCTATTCCCATGCCTTTCATGTCAAAATGTTTATTCAACATTTTCTTGGTAGTTTTAATCATATCATTATTACTACCTATGCTGAGCATATCATCCACATAAAGATATATTATTACATTACCTTTGTCTGTATTTTTAATATAAACACATTTGTCATATTCATTAATTTTAAATCTATTTGACATCATTGCCTTGTCAAAATTTACATGTCATTACTTTGGCGCTTGTTTTAAACCATATAATGATTTAACCAATTCACACTTTCTTTTCTTTTCCTAGAATAGAAAATCCTTCTGGTTGTTCTATGTAAATTTTTTCATCTAACTCACCATTTAAGAAAACAATTTTTACATTCATTTGATGAATTTCTAGATTGTACAATGATGCAATAACAATTAGCATTCTAATGGACGTTATTCTAGTAACCGGTGAGTATGTATCAAAGTAATCAAGACCATCTTTTTGTTTAAAACCTTTGACCACAAGTCTTACCTTGTATTTGTCAATTGATCCATCCGTTTACATTTTTCTTTTGAAAATCCACTTGTACCTAGGAGGTTTATAACCTGATGGCAAATCCATCAATTCCCAAGTGTGATTTTGCAGGATGGATTCAATTTCGCTGTTTACAGCTTCTTTCTATAAAGGAGCCTCAAGCTTGGACATAGCTTCTTTAAAAGTTAAAGGCTTATTTTCTAACAAAAATGTTAGGAAATCTGAACCAAAAGATTTTGAGGTTCTAGTACGTTTACTACGCCTAGGTTCCTCTTCCTCATGTTGATCTATCTCTTGTTCTTGTTCTTGATCATGTTCTTGATCCTGACTAGTAATAGCATCATGAGATCTTTTATTAGTACTAGTCTCTTATCCAATTTTATTTGGAAACACATGTTCAAAGAAAGACGCATTCCGAGATTCAATAATAGTATTTATATGCATTTTGGAATGTTCTGATTTATGAATCAAAAATCGTTGTGCTCTACTATTCTTGGTATAACCAATGAAATTATAATTAACTATTTTAGGACCTATCTTAGTCTTTTTAGGGCTAGGAATAGCCATTTTAGCCAAACACCCCCACACTTTTAAGTATTTGTAGGATGGTAATTTCCCATGCCAAATTTCATAAGGTGTTTGATTCACTTTCTTTCGGGGTACTTTATTAAGTATATAATTAACAGAAAGTATTGCTTCCCCCTACAAGTTCTGAGATAATCTAGAATTTATTAACATGACATTCATCATTTCTTTTAAAGTCTTATTTTTCCTTTCAGCAATTCCATTTTGCTGAGGTGAGTAAGGAGCGGTGGTTTGATAAATTATTCCATGTTCTTTACAAAATTCACCAAAAGATGATTCATATTCGCTACCTCTATCACTTCTAAGTTTCTTAATTTTCTTACCAAGTTGATTTTCAACTTCATTCTTATATTGAATGAAAGTTTCAAAGCTTCATCATTGGTTCGAATTAAATAAACATAACTATATCTAGTATAGTCATCTATAAAAGTGATGAAATACTTTTTCCCACCTCTAGTTTGAATTGATTTAAAATCACAAATGTCACTATGAATTAATTCAAGTGGTTCCGTACTTCTTTCAATTGAATGGAAAAGAGTTTTAGTTAATTTTGCCTCAACGCAAATTTCACATTTATGATTTAAATCAATGTCAAATTTAGGTAAACATTCCATATTAATTAATCTACGCAAAGATCTATAATTAACTTGTCTTAGTCTACCATACCATAAATTTGAAGACTCAAGCAAGTAAGAAGAAGATGTATTTTTATTAATAACAGAGGGAACAATAGTCATTATATTCATTTTGAAAAGACTATCAGACATGTAACCTTTTCCTACATACATCCCGTTTTTGGTAAGTACAAACTTGTCACTTTCAAAAACTAGCCTACATCCATTTTTACTCAACAAAGATCTGGAAACAAGGTTCTTGCGAATGTCCGGTACATGCAGCACATTGTTGAGAGTGAGTTCCTTTCTAGATATCATCTTTAGAATAATCTTTCCTTGTCCTTCAACTTTGGAAGTTGAGGAGTTGACCATAAAAAGTTGTTCACCGTTATCCACTATAGAATAAGATGCGAACATTTTTTTGTCAGTACAGATGTGACGAGTAGCACCAGTGTCCACCCACCATTCCTTAGGATTTCAGATAAAGTTTGCCTCAGAAACAACTGCAAAAAAATTTATGTTATCTATACCATTGAAAATTTTGTCCACTTCGGTCATATTGGCTTGAGCAGGCTTCTTGCTTGATCTTCCTTTACCTTTGTGTTTGCTATGGTAATCTTTGGCCTGATATCCCTCTTTGTTACAGATATAACATTTACCATTAAACTTGTACTTCTTATTTTCCCCTCCTTTAGAGCCTTGTGCGAACGTTTCTTTGCTTTTGGAGCATGTTCCACCACATTTTCCTTAGACTCCATTGGATGCTTACCAGCCCGCTTCTCAGAATTGCGGTTGTCCTCCTCAATTCTGAAACGCACAATTAATTCTTCTAAAGTCATTTGAGGTAGTTTTTGAATTCTTCTAGCCTTGTGGTAATTTCTCAATTAAGGCAGCAACTTGGAAAGATTTACTGAGACATGCCTTCTGCATGAATGTCATGTAGAATGAGTTAGAGATCTTGAACTTGGCTGATCACAGTCTTAGAATCAACCATCATAAAGTCTAGGAATTTGCGAACCACAAATTTCTTTGACCCAACGTCTTCTGTTTTGTACTTTTTCTCCAAAGACTCCCAAAGTTCCTTTGCTATCTTGATAGGACTGTAGACGTTGTATAATGTGTTGTCAAGTCCGTTCAAGATGTAGTTCCGGCAAAGAAAATCAACATGTTTCTAGGCATCGACCGCAACAACTACTTGTCGGTCAGTTTCATCCTCTTTCAATGTAGGAGCATTCTCGCGGAGAAAATGAGCCAGGTTGAGAGTAGTAAGATATAACAACATTTTCTGCTGCCATCTTTTAAAATCAGTTCCTGAAAACTTCTCTGGCTTTTCACCGTGATTGATTGACACAGTCACAACAGGAGGAGGGGTAGGCGTAATTGTAGCCACCGTACTAGTACTTGTTTGAGTATTAGTTTGACTAGTTTCAGTAGCCATGAATTCTAAATTATAAAACAAAATTATAATTAGAATTTTATATTACACATAAAATTTAAACCGCAGCTACAGAATTAAATTTTGTAAAATAAAAGAAACAAGAATTGTAACTTTTATTTTCAATTAATTTGAAAATAAAATAAAATTTTATTTAACCAAATTAATTCCACACAGAAAATTAAATTTCTGTAACACTTCAATAATTAAAATACTGAAACAGAATTTTAATTAATGAACACTCATAAATTATTTCTGAAAATGAAAATTAATTTTTGACAAATTTCACAAATAAATATTCTGAATTGTTAATGACACCAGTATATTACTACTAGTTGTCAAATAATATAAACAGTATATTACTAGTATTTGTTAAACAGTATATTATTACTATTTATTTTTCCAACCAGAATATTTCTTTGTAAAACCACAGAAAATAATTTCTACAAAAACAAGAAAGAGAATAGGAAACAAACGAAAAATTCTGTATAAACAGAATAATTCGGATCTGTCTTAAGATTGTTGGAACAATCTTCTGTGTAAAATAAATAATTTGAAACGAAATCAAATAAATAAAAATAAATCACTTACAAAATTTATTTTACCGAACCGAATAAAACTTTAAAAGATCAAGTCGAGTGTGTGACACTTTGTCCTTAAGACAGATTCGCCCTGCTACAGTGCTTACAGATAAAAGGCATCTATCTCCCAGGATACAATGATCTTCACAAATTGTAGTAGCATTCCAAACAATTTGTACGGTGAACAAAAACTTGTGTTTTATCCTCTCTGAATTTTTCTCTAAAACTAGAATGAAGAACAATGCAGTGAAAGAGCAAAACTGGGAAGGAGACATATTTTTTGGATGTTTTTTATCATAAAAATCTGTTGGAATAGGCCTGGAATTTACAGACCCGAACATGTCTGAATTTCAAACCGAATAGGTAGGTTTTGAATTCAACAGATGCAGTAACTGTTGGGCAGTTTCTATCTGTTTGAAACTGCTGGCAGATTTGAATCTGTCTAGGCAGTTTAAATCTGTTCTGTGCAGAAACTGTATCTATCTAGGTGCAACAGATTTGAAAAACTGTTCAGACAGTTTAATCTGTTTGGAAAAATTGGATTGGAGGAGGTAACATTGGACAAGAAATTAAATTCAAGTTTAAATTAATTTCGTTAAGAATTTTTGGAAAAAATTCAAATAAATTTTCTCCAAAAAATTAATATTAGAATTGAAAAGACCTGACCCACAACCGCGCCCGACACGGCTTGGTTTGGCCGGAAGGCGACGACGACGGCGGTGGCGGCGTTTGCGCGTGTGTGGTGGTTTGAGCCAAAATTCAATTTATCCATAACTCCTCATTTCTACAAACTTAGGGTGCTCCAGGGCTGACCCTGAAATTTAGGGGGCCTAAGGCGAACTTCGGAAATGAGACCCTCTTATATTGAAAAAAAAATAAAATTTCATAGATAAAATGATAAGTTACAACTTTTTATTTGTTTGTAACCACAATAAAAATTTAGGGCAAATTACAAACACCCCCTTCGAGGTTTGGTGAAAATACAGATTCTCCCATGAGGTTTGAAAAATTACAAATTGCCCCCTAAAGGTCAAATTTGCATAACAAATTAGGGGGAATCTGTATGGAAATAAAAACCTCAGGGGACAATTTGTTATGGAAATATAAACCTCAGGGGGCGGGATGTAATTTCTCAAACCTCAGGGGGGAATCTGCATTTTCACCAAACCTCGAGGGGGGTGTTTGTAATTTGCCCCAAAAATTTACTTTCATATATTAAGACTGGAAGCAATCATTTCAAATACTTAAAAAAAATAAAAATCTAGTCTTGTTACTTTTTTTTGAGCCCCATGTTCAATTGGGCCTATAGTATTTGGCCTCTTTTTTTTTTTTTTTAAAATCTAAAATATAAAATTATATTTGGGGGCCCCTATTTTCAGTCCAAATTTGGGGGCTCAAGGCGTAGCCCTCTCTTACCTGCCCTCAGGGCTAGCCCTGAGTTTCCCTTGGGGCCGAACTCAAGTATTGCCACCTAGAACTTATATACACACATAAGTCCTCTTAAGTTTCCAATGTGGGATAACCATTTCAAGGAAACACATATTTTACTTCTTTAATAGGCCATTCCACAAATCCGAAAACGACGTCAAGTTCTCATTCACTCATAAATGGTTTTGACGAATCGTCTTCACTGTGTGACGTGCCATGTAGCAAAGAACATGTCACTTCTTTGGACCTACCTCAAAAGACGTGTGGGATCCACTCAATTTTGAGCTCAAAATTGGTCAAAAATAAACCTATAAAAACCAAATTTCCAACAATTCTAACCCAAAGAGCACAGTAAGAACAACCAGCAAAACAACCACAACTATAACTAGAGTAATAAGGATAGTGATTGTTGTTATTGTTGCACACCATCTTTTTTTCTAAGCAGCAAGATTAACATAATTTACTTTTACATATTTTTTTTATTTTTTAATGGGGCATATATAAAATTGTTTTCATTTTATACTTATGCACAATCAGATCTCACCATCTCAATGAAAACCACAAATTGTAAGAACACTTCTTTTTAAAACTAAAATTATGACTTATCAATAAAAGAAAATGTTATACCAATTAACAAAATTTTTACTCATTTACAGTAATGCAACAATAAAATTTAAAATTGAACCCACTACAATTATTATGATAATTGTCACGTTTGTTAATAAAAATACACTCCTTGAATTTATTTATTTTTAAATACGGATTATTTCTTATGATTTGAAAAATTACAAATACTCCCTTATCATAATTTTATATTTAACAGAATTAACTGAAAAAATAAAATTTGTAATTGTTCATCTATACTGAATTATAAATTAAAATAAATTTCTAACATAATTAGAAATTATTAATAAATTTAATAATTTATTAATAAAATGAACTATTTATTATAAACTTATAAATTTTAAAAGATAAAATATAATTTCTAAAATTATAAGAAGTATCTTTAATAAAAATATTGCGCTTGAGAACCTAATGCAAAATTTTAAATGAGAACTGACGAGGGGTTTATGTGAAGCTAGCTAGCAGTGGCAGACAAATGGAGGTTCTTTTTGTGGAGCAGGAGTTGGTAAAGGAGGTCAATGTCAGTGGCATATTTGGTGTAAATGTTAAAATAAATTATAGATTATAATTTACAGATTATAAATTGATTTTAATTAAAAATTATTAATTTGTTTGGTGTAATTATTAGATTATAAATTTAAGTTGTTGAATAGTATTTGTTAAATAAGTTGTGAAATAACTTTTTTAATTAATTTTTATTTTTTGTTATTTACTATTTGTCTACATTTGTCATAAATAATAATAATAATAATAATAATAATAATAATCTATAGTTCATTTGAGTCTTTTTCTATTTTTAAAAAAAATGCAAAATAAAAAAATTTAAGAGTATAACTGTAAATTAAAATGTCCATAGCAGAATTTGATAATCAGAAGCAATGGGCGAGCAGCTTCTTAGAATCAACTTTTTTGACTTAAAATAAGTTGTTAGAATCAGAAACTGTTTGAAATAAGTTTAACTAAACTGTCTAAAATAACTTTTCAAAAGTTAAAAGTTATAAATTGACCTAAAAAAATCCAAACAAACATCCCCAGTCATTATCAACACCAAAGAAAGGAAAACAAATTTTAATATCACACCAATATCAATGATATGGTATTATCATCTGATAAGAGTTTGTTATTTTTTTTCTTATTTATATGTGGTATGGTTTTCTTTCATTTATGTATTTATTAATTGGTGATATCATATGTCATTGATGTGATAACATGATATTACCGTTATATTAAATTTTTATTTGAAGGAAAGACTCTTCTTATGGAGAAATTATTTGAGGGTCGTTTGAGGCCTACTAAAAAGGTACACTTATTTATTTATTGAATCATATATATTTTTTATTTTTCTATATATCTTTTCATAAAAGGTTAAAAATTATACTTAATGTTTATTTGGAATATTTTATAAAAGATAAAAAATCAAAAAATTATTAAAAAAATTAAAAAAATTATCACTATTCACAAAAATCAAGGGCGGGAGCATGTGCTTGTACATCAAGTGATGGTACAAGGTGAAAATAGGAAACATGTTAAAAAAATCAAAATAAATAAGATATATATATATATCTTTTGAAGTATGCTGGCCACTAAGCAAGGATCCTCTAGAGTTTTTTTTTCCTAAAGTTTCCTAGAGTGGTGCATTGTGTGGTTGAGATTTAATGACAAGTCACATCAATTTTTCAGCATTAAATCTCAATCACACAATTCACCACTCTAGGAAACTTTAGGAAAAAAACACTCTAGAAGATCCTTGGTGCATAACTTCATAGCAATTCGTATTGCCTTCCTTCAATTGTTATTGTCAGTATGCATAGGTGTATAGGGATAATATGGTAATTTTATTATTTTAATACATGTTTTTTGTATAAAGTTAAAATGTTATCTCAAACAATCATATTTTTTTCTTTATTTTTTTATCCAAAAAATAAAAAAATACACTTATATAATTCATCACAAACAACCCCTTATTTAACACTTCTCAAATAACCTCTTGGTATTGTGAAAACAATGCTCCACACCACTCAACATTTTACACTTGTCAAGTTGTCTCCCAACATCCTAACAAAAAATACTGTGTCCCACATATTTTATAGACTCAATGATGTATAAGTAATATGATTAGTAATATAATTAGTTGATGCTTAAAGAAAATATGAAAGAAAGTGTTATCAAATTGATTGCCACATCACTAGATTTAAAAATTCAATATAATTTTTTGTCTTGAATATTAAGGCTCTTTAACTAAAAATATTAAGTGAGAGCATCGTGTAGCAATATTCCAAGACCACCAGCGAATTTTTCCCTCTTGTGACATCATACACAGGGCATGTTTAGAGTAAGGTGTTGTATGTTAAAATTGATAATCAAAAAAAATAAAAGTCAGAAACACAATTCTCTCAATTTTTAGATAATTAAAATTTTTAACTTATTTACACTATTTTATATAATAAGGTGTAAGCAAAAATTGTATTAAACAACTGTCACGATCCAAACCCGCCCCTATGGGTTTAGTGCCGTAACCGGCCAGTAATCCGAGATTACCGAAGGCCTACAGAATAATAATACAGTAAAACAGAGTACAGGGGTATGGCAGAAGCCAATACAGTAATAAAAATAATGTCCAATGAGCTGCGATAGTCTGTATGCCAAAAGATTTTTCATACATTCACATATATATATATATATATATATACGGTACAAAACAGTATGCAGAACATTTACAAACATTCAGAACAGGGATCAAGTCCCTATTAACCAGTACAGTGCAGTCTATAGTCTATACAGTTACAGAACAGTGCAGGGGAAAAACTAAAACACCCCTAAGCCTTAGCTTGGCAGGCTCGGAGCCTCGCAGTGAGGCACATTGGTTGGCTTGACAAAACTGGGAATCTACCCCGACGCCTCTAGCATTGGTCCGGTGCCTGTACACCTACATATATATATGAGCAGTGAGCTAAAACCCAATGAATAACATAAAGCGTAAAGATGTTGAGAATGAATGTCCTTACAGTAACGAAAACAGTTCATTTCAATCAATATAACAGTTGTTCAGTACAGTAAACAGTCATATGTGGTACATCCATTAGCATAACAGTGACAGTAGGTCTTAAAAGACCGAACAGTAATGATGGCCATCAGTCAGTAAACAGTAGTGGTTCCACGAGGAAACCGACAGAGATCTCTGTAACAGTAACAGTAAACAGTAGGTGCTAAGGATGCCACAGTACAGTTCAAAAATAAAGGACATACATTCATTCAGTAAATAATACCAGTTCAGTAAACAGTTCAGTTCAGTATTCAAAGATAATCATTTGAACATATCTTTACACAATTGTTACTCACAGAGTTCTGGGCTACAGTGAACGAGAGCGTCTCCTCAGAAAGCCAACCCTACACAGTTTACAGATTGAACACACACTAAGCTACACAGTGGGAAAGATAATAACTTAATCCCTAATTTGCCTCGGTGTGGTTCTACATCTATATCCTCTTTAAGATGCCTTAAATATGCCCTAGGAATGCCTAGAATGGAAAGAGGATGCAAAGATGCACTTTTGAACACTTTACAAAATTTTTAGAAAACAGGGGTCTCGCTCGAGCGAGGCTTTCTTCGCTCGAGCGGACATGCAGACAAAGGAGCTCCGCTCGAGCGCCAATTCCTTCGCTCGAGCGGACTGTGTGCTACAGTAAAAATGCTGGATGCTCCAATTTTGCGCTCGATGCTAGCTCGATGCTCGCTCGAGCGTGAGGCACAGCTCTTCGCTCGAGCGTAAGTACCTTCGCTTGAGCGTACGCCTGCGCGCACAAAAATGCTGAGAGCTTGAAATTTACGCTCGAGCCACCATTTCCTCGCTCGAGCGGGGCTCAGAAGAAACGATGGTCGCTCGAGCGTAGAATCCTTCGCTCGAGCGTAGGAGCCAAATTCTGGAATTTCCAGATTTGCCTCCCAAGCTCAAACCAAGCATTCCTAAGCTCAAAACTCAACCTCTTGGGCCCAAATTCTGGAAAACATAAGTAAACTCATAGAATAACAAGTTTCAAAGCTCAATTTGAGAAATCAAGGCCCAAGGGTGTATCAATTAAAACCAATTTTCAAACCCATTTTTCATGAACATGCTACAAGGTGACATGCATGAGATTAAATCAAATCAAAGCATTCAAAACATGCTCTATCGAGCTCATTCTTTTCAAAACAAGTTGAAAACATGGACTTAAGCTTAATTATGAACATGCATGTGACAATTTGCCATGAAATCAACTCAAAATCCATCAATACACACATGCATACATGAGATGAGCTACAATACAACATTACAAGCCATAAATTGGCTCTAGACTTCAACTTAGCTCTAGCCAAGCAAGAATCAACATAAATGCACAATCAAGGAGATGGATTTCTACCTTAAGTCTTGTAATTCAAGGTCTAGGAGCTTAAATATGAATTCTATACTTCACTCTTCTCAATATCCAAGCAAGACCAAGCAATTCAACAAGATGAAGCCAATTTCTCTCCCTCTCTCCCTCTACTTCGGCAAAAACAAGGGAAATGGAGCTGATGAAATATTTGCTTAGAGTGTAATAAGGCTCAAAATGGTTGAAGATAGTGGGCCACTACATGGCTTTTTGGTAAATAAGTCCAACTTGGTCAATTAGTTATTTTAATCTAATTTAATCATACAAAATCACATTTCAATTAAATGCACCATAAAATCACATAAATTACAATGATCATAAAACACTAATCAATTCCCGGTTCGGCCGCCGATAAGGCCTTTAATTAACAGTTTAAACAAAACAGACTGAACAGATATTTAAATAATCAAACAGATAACAAACAGATAAAATGCAAATTAACATATACATATAGTCAATTCAGTTCCAGTTTCCAGTCAGTCAATTCAGTAATTCAGTCAGTTCATTTACCATTCAGAGTCAGTCTCAGTTTAGCAGTAATCGGTAATTAAATCGGTAAGCAGTATAAGGGTTGTTACAGTCTCCCCTCCTTATAAAGAGTTTAGTCCTCTAAACTCGAGTTACCTTCATTCTGGAAGAAAACAGGGTTCAGCGGGAACAAATCAGGATATCTCTTAGCCATGTCATCTTCCCTTTCCCAAGTGGCATACACACCACCATGGTTTTGCCAGTCAACTTTCACTAACGGGATCTCTTTGTTCCTCAACTTCTTGATCCGTCTGTTTACAATCTGTATAGGCCGTTCCTCGTAAGTGTAGTCATCACTCAACACTATCCGAGTAGGCTCAATTACGTGGAAAAGATCCCGGAGATAATCTCTCAACATCGAAATATGGAAGACGTTGTGCATATGCTCCATTTCAGGAGGAAGCGCAACTTGATACGCCACCGGATTGATTTTCTCAATAATCTGATACGGTCTGACATACCTCGGCGCTAACTTGCCTTTGACCCCAAAACGAGTCTGGCCTTTCATCGGTGTCACTTTCACAAACACGTGATCACCCACTTCATATTCTCTATCCCGTCTTCTGACATCTGCATAACCTTTCTGTCTACTCTGTGCAGTTTTCAGTCTCTGTTGTATCAGTTTCACTTTCTCAGTCGTTTCATACACAATCTCGGGCCCAAGCAAAGGCCCATCTCCAACTTCTGCCCAGTAAATCGGAGATCTACATTTCCTGCCATACAATGCCTTGAAAGGCGCCATACCAATACTCGAATGATAACTGTTGTTGTAGGCGAATTCAGTCAATGGTAAATGGCTTTCCCAGTTTCCCTGAAAATCAAGGACACACATTCTCAGTAAATCCTCCAGAGTTTGGATGGTCCTTTCTGATTGGCCATCTGTCTGAGGATGGTAGGCACTACTCAGTCTCAGTTCAGTTCCCAATGCAGTCTGTAGGCTTTGCCAAAATCTCGATGTAAACTTCGAATCCCTGTTAGAAACAATGGACACAGGCACTCCATGCAATCTAACAATTTCATCAATATAGAGTATAACCAATTTATCCGCATTATAAATTGTCTTAATAGGTAAGAAGTGAGTAGATTTAATCAGTCTATCTACAATAACCCAAATTGAGTCCATACCTTTACTGAAGCGGGGCAAACCAACGATAAAATCCATGGTAATATGTTCCCATTTCCACTCCGGTATTGGTAAGGGCTGCAATAAGCCTGCGGGTCGCTGATGTTCCGCTTTGACTTGTTGGCAATGAAGACATTTCGATACAAAGTCAGCAATTTCTTTCTTCATTCCCGGCCACCAGAAATTCAATTTCAAATCTTGATACATTTTCGTATTCCCCGGATGGATAGAAAATTTTGAGTTGTGGCCCTCTTGCAGAACTCTTCTTTTCAGTTTAGTATCATTCGGTACACACAGTCTTTCCTGAAATTTCAGTACATTATTTTCAAATTTGAACCCCGGTCTCGGTTTAGATTCTCGTTCGTCGATGACCTTTTTCAAGAAGTCATCCTGTTGCTGTTTCTCTTTAATTTCTTCAATCAAGGCCGGTTGAGCAAAAATGGCAGCTAAGGTTCCACCTTGTTCTCGCAAAACAATTTCAATTTCAGATTTTTCAAGGTCACACAGTAGTTCTCTCTGCCCGGTAAGCAAACAAGCTAAGTTCTCAATCGATTTCCGACTCAATGCATCGGCAACGGTGTTGGCTTTTCCTGGATGATACAGAATCTGTAGATCATAATCTTTAATCAGTTCTAGGCATCTCCGCTGTCTCATATTCAGTTCTTTCTGGGTGAAGAAATACTTCAGACTTTTGTGGTCAGTGTATACTTCACATGTTGCCCCATACAGATAGTGACGCCAGATTTTCAATGCAAATACCACCGCAGCAAGTTCCAGATCATGGGTTGGGTAGTTCTTTTCATGAGGCCTTAGTTGTCGGGAAGCATAGGCAATTACTTTCTCATTCTGCATTAAAACACATCCCAAACCCTTATGAGAAGCATCACTAAATACAGTATAACCATCCGTACCTGAGGGTAAGGTAAGAACAGGTGCAGTCACAAGTCGAGTTTTCAACTCCTGAAATGCTGATTCCCTCTGGTCAGTCCAGTCAAATGATGTCCCCTTCTGTGTCAGTTGAGTCAATGGTAAGGCAATTTTGGAGAAATCTTTGACAAACCTTCTGTAATATCCAGCCAATCCCAAAAAGCTTCGGACTTCTGTCACATTTGTTGGTCTAGGCCAGTTCACTACAGCTTCAATTTTCTGCGGATCAACAGAAATTCCATCTTTGCTAACAACATGCCCCAAAAACATAACATGATCAAGCCAAAACTCACATTTAGACAGTTTAGCATACAATTTCTGTTCTCTTAGGGTCTGCAGGGCAAGTCTCAAATGATGTTCATGTTCCTCTATACTTTTGGAGTAAATCAATATGTCATCAATAAATACCACAATAAAGTCATCAAGGTACGGTTTAAAGATTCTATTCATGAGGTCCATAAATGCTGCAGGTGCATTGGTAACTCCAAAAGGCATAACTAAAAATTCGTAATGTCCATACCTCGTTCTAAAAGTAGTTTTATCAATGTCTCCCGGTTTAACTTTCAGTTGATGGTATCCCGATCTGAGATCAATCTTGTAAAACACTTGAGCACCCTGTAACTGATCAAATAAGTCATCAATACGCGGTAATGGATATTTGTTTTTCACAGTTACCTTATTCAGTTCACGGTAGTCAATGCACAGTCTCAATGAGCCGTCTTTCTTTTTCACAAACAAAACCGGTGCACCCCACGGTGAAGTACTAGGCCTGATAAATTTCTTGTCTAGCAGTTCTTGCAATTGTACTTTCAATTCTTTCAATTCAGTTGGAGCCATTCTGTAAGGAGCTTTCGATACTGGCTGTGTTCCCGGAATCACATCAATGGTGAATTCAATCTCCCTGTCAATCAAATCCCCTGGCAGATCATCTGGAAAAACATCTGGGAATTCTCTGACTATAGGAATACAGTTCACATCAGGTTTAACATTATCATCAGTAGACACAGTCAGTACGGAACACAGATATCCTTTACACCCCTTTCTAATCAATTTAACGGCTTTCATAGAAGAAATCAAATACGGAGGAGGTACTACTCCAACCCCATTAAACACAAATTCGGGTAAACCAGGTGGACGGAAAACAACTTGTTTTATCACACAGTCAATGGTGGCATGATATTTTTGTAACCAGTCCATCCCCAATATTACATCAAAATGATCAATGTTCAATGGCAGTAAATCAATAAACAGATGCATGTCCCCAACAATAATCTCACAAGCAGGATACATATAAGCACATGTCATGGATCCTCCTACGGGTGATGATACAGCTAACAGATAGTTCATAGGTTCTAAGGGTCTATTCAATTTCCGTGAAAAAGCATGCGACACATAAGAATGTATAGACCCCGAATCAATAAGTACATATGCATTTTGAGCACAAATAGAGAGGATACCTGACACAACGGTTTCAGTATTTTGCACGTCTCCCGGTACTAGGGCGAAGACTTGGCCCTGTCTCATAGGCTCTTTCCCGGTAGCCTTGGGGTTCGGTTTTGGTGCCACGGTTGATGCTGCGGCGCTGCCTGCAGCTTTACTATTGCTTGGGGTAGTGGAGGGGCAATCCTTCACCATGTGGCCCACCTTGCCACACCTGTAACAAGCACCAGAGATTTTATAACAAACTCCTTTATGATTCTTACCAATTCGACGCAGGGCGGTATGAAACCATTCCCTTGGCTGGGGCTATTTGTTGACCCCGTATTCTGTTTCTTGTTCAACTGATTGTGCTTGCCTTTCTTGAATTTGAAATTCTGTCTTTTACCACGCCATTCAGACGCCGGTGTTTCAGATTGTTTCACAGCTTCGATGTTCGACTCGGCCATCAATGCTCGGTCAAGAACACCCACATAGGTCGGTAACTTTAAAACATTTATTCTGTCCAGTATTGCGACATTCAGGCCGCCTTCAAACCTTCTGGCCTTCTTGTAATCGGTATCTACCATATGCGGTGCATATCTAGCAAGTCCAGTAAACTTTGTTTCGTATTCGGCAACAGACATTGTGCCCTGTTTTAACTGTTCAAATTCAGTCACCTTCCTATCCCTGACACACTGAGGAAAGTACTTTTCAAAGAAGGCTACTTTGAATTGAGCCCAAGTCATAGCAGTATTGTCATCACGAGTAAGCATCCACCACCTTCTTGCCTCTTCCTGCAAGGTGAAGGTGGCCAACAGTACCTTATGTGCCTCCGAGCATGGAAACACTTCAAACAGTTTCTCAGTCTCTAGAACCCACGCTTCAGCCTTCAATGGTTCAAGGCCTCCCTGAAAGGATGGCGGTTTCAATTTGCTGAACTTCTGGGTAAGAGCAATAATATCCCTATCATTAGCATTCACATTTTGTACATTCACATTCTGGTCCGGCTGTACCGGAGGAGGAGGTGGGGGTTGTTGATTCTGTTGTTGGTCCAGTCTAGCAGTTATCAGTTCCATCATTCGTTCCAGTCTGGCCATTCTGGTCTCAGAGGATGAGGATTCAGTTTCATTTGCAGTGCTTGCATTATCCATTTTTCTATAAACAGTTATAACAGTTTCAATCATAAGCGGTTACATACTTAAACAGTTTATCACATACGCAATCATGTGTTTAAATAGATTAACACATTAGCACATATATTCAGTCACCACACACTTATCAAGCTCATGAATGCCCTAATCGCTTTTCTGGGACACCCTATAGCTCATTTGGACACGTGTGTGCGGTATAACTCGTGGTTAAGTATCGCTCTGATACCACTCTGTCACGACCCAAACCCGCCCCTATGGGTTTAGCACCGTAACCGGCCAGTAATCCGAGATTACCGAAGGCCTACAGAACAGTAATACAGTAAAACAGAGTACAGGGGCATGGCGGAAGCCAATACAGTAATAAAAATAATGTCCAATGAGCTGCGACAGTCTGTATGCCAAAAGATTTTTCATACATTCACATATATATATATATATATATATATACGGTACAAAACAGTATGCAGAACATTTACAAACATTCAGAACAGGGATCAAGTCCCTATTAACCAGTACAGTGCAGTCTATAGTCTATACAGTTACAGAACAGTGCAGGGGAAAAACTAAAACACCCCTAAGCCTTAGCTTGGCAGGCTCGGAGCCTCGCAGTGAGGCACATTGGTTGGCTTGACAAAACTGGAATCTACCCCGACGCCTCTAGCATTGGTCCGGTGCCTGTACACCTACATATATATATGAGCAGTGAGCTAAAACCCAGTGAATAACATAAAGCGTAAAGAGGTTGAGAATGAATGTCCTTACAGTAACGAAAACAGTTCATTTCAATCAATATAACAGTTGTTCAGTACAGTAAACAGTCATATGTGGTACATCCATTAGCATAACAGTGACAGTAGGTCTTAAAAGACTGAACAGTAATGATGGCCATCAGTCAGTAAACAGTAGTGGTTCCACGAGGAAACCGACAGAGATCTCTGTAACAGTAACAGTAAACAGTAGGTGCTAAGGATGCCACAGTACAATTCAAAAATAAAGGACATACATTCATTCAGTAAATAATACCAGTTCAGTAAACAGTTCAGTTCAGTATTCAAAGATAATCATTTGAACATATCTTTACACAATTGTTACTCACAGAGTTCTGGGCTACAGTGAACGAGAGCGTCTCCTCAGAAAGCCAACCCTACACAGTTTACAGATTGAACACACACTAAGCTACACAGTGGGAAAGATAATAACTTAATCCCTAATTTGCCTCGGTGTGGTTCTACATCTATATCCTCTTTAAGATGCCTTAAATATGCCCTAGGAATGCCTAGGATGGAAAGAGGATGCAAAGATGCACTTTTGAACACTTTAAAAAAATTTTAGAAAACAGGGGTCTCGCTCGAGCGAGGCTTTCTTCGCTCGAGCGGACATGCAGACAAAGGAGCTCCGCTCGAGCGCCAATTCCTTCGCTCGAGCGGACTGTGTGCTACAGTAAAAATGCTGGATGCTCCAATTTTGCGCTCGATGCTCGCTCGAGCGTGAGGCACAGCTCTTCGCTCGAGCGTAAATACCTTCGCTCGAGCGTATGCCTGCGCGCACAAAAATGCTGAGAGCTTGAAATTTACGCTCGAGCCACCATTTCCTCGCTCGAGCGGGGCTCAGAAGAAACGATGGTCGCTCGAGCGTAGAATCCTTCGCTCGAGCGTAGGAGCCAAATTCTGGAATTTCCAGATTTGCCTTCCAAGCTCAAACCAAGCATTCCTAAGCTCAAAACTCAACCTCTTGGGCCCAAATTCTGGAAAACATAAGTAAACTCATAGAATAACAAGTTTCAAAGCTCAATTTGAGAAATCAAGGCCCAAGGGTGTATCAATTAAAACCAATTTTCAAACCCATTTTTCATGAACATGCTACAAGGTGACATGCATGAGATTAAATCAAATCAAAGCTTTCAAAACATGCTCTATCGAGCTCATTCTTTTCAAAACAAGTTGAAAACATGGACTTAAGCTTAATTATGAACATGCATGTGACAATTTGCCATGAAATCAACTCAAAATCCATTAATACACACATGCATGCATGAGATGAGCTACAATACAACATTACAAGCCATAAATTGGCTCTAGACTTCAACTTAGCTCTAGCCAAGCAAGAATCAACATAAATGCACAATCAAGGAGATGGATTTCTACCTTAAGTCTGGTAATTCAAGGTCTAGGAGCTTAAATATGAATTCTATACTTCACTCTTCTCAATATCCAAGCAAGACCAAGCAATTCAACAAGATGAAGCCAATTTCTCTCCCTCTCTCCCTCTACTTCGGCAAAAACAAGGGAAATGGAGCTGATGAAATGTTTGCTTAGAGTGTAATAAGGCTCAAAATGGTTGAAGATAGTGGGCCACTACATGGCTTTTTGGTAAATAAGTCCAACTTGGTCAATTAGCTATTTTAATCTAATTTAATCATACAAAATCACATTTCAATTAAATGCACCATAAAATCACATAAATTACAATGATCATAAAACACTAATCAATTCCCGGTTCGGCCGCCGATAAGGCCTTCAATTAACAGTTTAAACAAAACAGACTGAACAGATATTTAAATAATCAAACAGATAACAAACAGATAAAATGCAAATTAACATATACATATAGTCAATTCAGTTCCAGTTTCCAGTCAGTCAATTCAGTAATTCAGTCAGTTCATTTACCATTCAGAGTCAGTCTCAGTTTAGCAGTAATCGGTAATTAAATCGGTAAGCAGTATGAGGGTTGTTACAACAACCTCCGAAATTAAGAAAAATTATAAACAACTTATTTAGCCTCTGTTTGGCAAGTTGGTTTTCAGGCTTTTTTAGTTATTTTAGACATAAAAAAAAAGAGGCTATTTTAGCCATAACAAACAAAACATCACATCCAACCCATAATCATTACATTCTTCTCTCACAAAAAAATTCAAAAAAGTCAAAAAGCCAAAAAGCCATTCCCAAACCAAGCTTTTTAGCCCATGCTAAAATAGCCAAAAAAGCCAAAAAGCCCAAAAGCTAACCCACTTCCCAAACCAAGGATAAGCATTATCTTTCAGAAGTATGACTCTTACGAGGATTCTGCATGGAGGAGTAAGAGTCCTACTAGGATTGTGCCACACGGAACGTATAAAAGCTCACAACATCACCTATGGAGAGGTAACACAACTTTGATTCCCGAATACACAGAGCTTTTTGTCTATTTGTCTATTTTGCTGACTTAGGCATCGGAGAGGTATCCGGTACACACCCGCCGGCTAGCTCACGTTTGTGTTTTCAGGGAGTAAAGCGACGTCGTACGGAGGAGCGCAATCTTGATCAACAGGATTATACGAGAAGGTTTATTTCTTTCCCATACAATTGGCGCCGTCTGTGGGAAAATTAGACTAGAACAAAACCTCTTGATTAAGTTTTCCTTGCTAATAAAAAGTAATGGCGCACAACGAAGATTTGCCACAGTCCGCCATTGATGGACAAACCCCAGAAGGAGGTGGGAGGCGCGAAGGTTTGCCTCCTGTTCCTCCTATGGCAGACTTGGAGCCCCAACGACATAACCCCAGGAGGGATGCTAGGGGGAGGCGGAATAACAGCCCCCGTCACTCTCGTTCACAAAGTCCTGATAGACAAAGGCGGAGGATCAACCCTCAAACTCTGGAGGATCGCGTGAAAGAATATGATGAATTAATAAGGAAGATGGCGGCGGATATGGAGGCCATGAAACGCCAGATCAAGGGAAAAGGGGTGGCGACAGGAGAGGGGCGTAAAGGCAACATGCCCCCTCGCCACTCAGAAGATCGCAGTAGGCATACCATGTAGGGGTGAGCAGCGGATATACCGATCCGCCAAAACCGACCGAACCGAACCGATCCGCCGCATTTTGGACGGATGCGTGATGACGAGTGGACGGTTGCGGATTGATTTTCTCCAATCCGCCAATGTGGCGGACGGATGGCGGATTTGAGATTTCTTTGGCCGCAACCGAACCGCCAAACCGCCAAATCGCGAGCACCCTAGTAATTTATAAGACTTTGTATTTTTAATTTGTTTAAATATTATGTTTGTGTTTTCAATTGAAAAAGAGTTTAAATATTCTGTTGAATAAAAGTTTTCAACTTGAATATATTTTTTGAATTGAAAAAAATAAACATATTATTTATCTATATTTTTTGGTTTTTAAATCTAGCTCTAAAAATAATAAATAGAAAATATGATATATGCTGGTTGGTTTTTGTTTTCAAAAACATATGTAGATGTAACAATATAGAGACATATAATCTCTACTACTGCTCTGTTCATGGTTTTGGTGGTTTGAATTATTATTATATTTTAAGAATCACAGATTGTAATACTTTATGTGGATGAATCATGCTATGATTGTAATATGTGGATGAGACATGCATATTCTAAAGTTTCAAACTTTCTTTCTTTAGATAAGGCATACAGTGATTGTAATACTTTTTTAAGTCATTGACTGTAATATATATATATATATATATTTTTTTTTTTGAGGAAGTGCACAAGTTGAATTATGTTGAAAATTTATAAAATTTTAAACCGCTAAACCGATTCGCATCCATCCGCCAAACCGCCAATCCGCTCAATCCACATCCGTCGGATTGGCGGACGGATGCGGATTGATTTTCTTCAATCCGCCAATCTGGCAGACGGATGGCGAATTGGAAGTTCCGTGGCCGCAACCGACCCGCGCCCACCCCTAATACCATGCCATCACAAACAGAGAGTAGAAGCCTCAGGACGGGCGATACTCAATCCAGAACCTCCAGGACTCGTTGCTCCAGGTCTGAGAGAACGAGGACTGAGAGGTCGTATACTGAGGGAAGCACCTATCGGCCCTCGCGCACACACCAGACATCATCCAGGCAGACGGAGTTGCCAAGATCATCCGACTTACGGACCGTGCTGGAAGAAAGGGCACGATGGAAAGAGGATAATAGAGCGCGCGACCCTCGTAGGGTATCTGCCCTTCAGCGGTTGGCTCCTCGGACGCATGGAAGCGTCGAGGTTGGAATGCCATTACCACGGCCTGCCTACGAACCAACGGACAAAGCATTAGCGAGGCTGCAGACCTTGCCGTTCGTTCCGGCAATCGAAAACGCGCCCCTACCTGCAGGCTTCCTCCAGTCCAAATTCACCACGTACGAGGGAAATACAGATCCCTATATGTACCTAAGCCACTTCCGCCAAGTTATGGCGGTATATCCCCGAAACAAGGCTTTGATGTGCATTATCTTCCCATCAAGCCTTGGTGACCTAGGCTTGACTTGGTTCGAAAAACTTCCAGAAGGCAGCATAGCCTCCTGGGCGCAATTAGCAGAGGCGTTCGTAACAAGGTTCAGAACAAACACCAAAACCCCGGTGGAGATCGATCAGTTGCTCTCCATCGACATGGGCGACAAGGAGACCTTAAGATCCTACAATAGTCGCTACTGAGAGACCTTCAACCAGATTGGGGACTGCCCTACCAATCTAGCCATTGCACAGTACAAAAGCGGCCTTCCAGTCGGGAACAGACTAAGGGATTCAATCACCATGACGCCACCCCTCACCATGGAGGCCTTGATGGAAAGAGTGCATCAGTACATCAGGGTGGAAGAGGATGACGCCCATGCCAAAACAAAAACTGGCACGACCGCAATACCGGAGAAAAAAGCCTCAGCAAAGGTCAACGCGGTAGACCGTCTGAGCAAAAACGGACGAGGCAGACGGGACAACGGAGAAGACCAAGATAAAAGATGGTTGAGAGTCCGCATTGCCATTACCACGGTATTCAAAAAGCCAATCTACCGGATTCTAAGCGAGATACGCGATGAACCTTTCGTCAGATGGCCTGCTAAGCTAGGAGAGGCTCAGAAGGACTACGACGAAAGGTCATGATGCACCTTCTATAAAGAAAAGGGGCACCGCACTAAAAATTGCACGCCATTGAGACAGCACCTGGAGGAGCTGGTGGCAGCAGGTTACTTGGATAAATACATTGAAGGAGGGGCGCAACCAGCCCCCCAGGACCACAATAACCCCAACGGGATGCCAATCGACGCCCCACCTCAAGGCGTAATCAATATGATACATGGAATCTTTGAACCTGAGCGTGTATGCGAGCTCAAAGGGTCAATCAAGAAGGCCGAGCACTTAAGGGAGGTACTAAGTGCACAACCTACCATCAAAAAAGGGAAGACAGAGGCCACGAATATCATGTCTTTCTCAGATAGAGACTTGGCGAGGATATATTGTCCCCACAATGATGCCCTGGTTGTCACTTTCCGAGTCAAGGATTTTGACGTCAAGTGGATTTTGATTGACCAGGGTAGTTCATGTGAGATAATGTATTATGAAACATTTAAACAATTGAAGCTACAAGACAAAGACTTGGCACCTGCCGTGTCTCCCCTGATTGGATTCAACTCAATGCCAGAATAGCCAGTCGGCAAAATAATCCTACCAGTCAGAGCCGGAAGCGTGACAAAACAAGTGGAATTCTGGGTGTTGAAAGTCCCTTCCACTTATAACATAATTTTGGGAAGAACATGGCTGCATGCCATGCGATCGGTAGCGTTATCCTACCATCAAGTAATGCGGTTCCCCAACGAAGCCGGGGTAATTGAAGAGGTCTTTGGAGACCAGATCATGTCCAAGCAATGCTTTGTCATTGTGAATGGCAGCCACGCTGCCAAGGGATATGTTCATTCGGTGGAAGAACCTGAAAGTAATGAACTGTTCGCAGATGTCGGCAAAGCAGCTAATCAAAAAGCGGTAGAAGACTTGGTAGAGGTAAGAATAGATGAAAAGAACCCGGATAAGTTCTTTTTGCTCGGTTCGTCGTTGTCCAGCACTGAGAGATTAGAGGTCTTAGAATTTTTGACCTCTAACATCGAAGTGTTCGTCTGGACACCATACGACATGCCAGGCATTGATCCCAACTTCATCTGTCACCAACTCAATGTCCACCTATCCGCTAGACCAATCATTCAGCGCACACGCAGATTGGCACTCCACCACGCCGAGATAGTGGCGGAAGAAGTAGGAAACCTGCTGGAGGCAGGAGCAATCAGAGAGGTGCACTACTCCAGATGGATTTCCAACACAGTCGTAGTGCCAAAGAAGAATGGTAAATGGCGTGTCTGCGTCGACTACAAGACAGTTAACAAAGCATGCCCAAAGGACAGCTTCCCCCTACCACGGATAGATCAACTGGTAGACCTAACAGCGGGGCATAACCGACTTAGCTTTCTTGACGCGTACAGAGGCTACCATCAGATCGCCATGTACGAACCAGACCAGGAGGTCACGTCCTTTACAACTCCAAGAGGACTGTATTGCTACAAGGTCATGCCCTTTGGTCTAAAGAACGCAGGGGAAACATTCCAGATAATGGTCACCAAGATGTTTGAGCCGTTGTTAGGCAGAACAATGGAGGCTTACATTGACGACATGGTGGTCAAGAGCAAGGATAAGAATGACCATCTCAAGGACCTAGGTGAGATGTTTGAGATCCTAAAGAAGCACAAGTTGTGCCTTAATGCGTCTAAATGTGCATTCGGAGTAGGATCTGGTAAATTCCTGGGCTTCCTAGTGACCAACCGGGGTATAGAAGCAGACCTCTCTCAGATCAAAGCAATTCAGGACCTGGAGAGGCCAAATTCAGTAAAAGAAGTGTAGCATCTCACCGGCATGGCGGCTACACTCAATCGGTTCATAAGCCGGTCATCAGACAGACTACGACCATTTTTCCATGCTTTAAAGGCCAAATTTGAGTAGGACGAAGAATGCAACCGCGCTCTAGAAAACTTGAAAGAATACATGTCTTCTCCACCACTGCTTGTCACCCCAATACCTGGAGAAGAACTCTTCCTGTACCTGGCAGTCTCTCAGCACGCAATTAGCGCAGTGTTGGTCCGTGCGGAAGGAATCCAACATCTGCCCATCTTTTATGTCAGCAAGACATTGCTGGGTGCCGAAACAAGGTACTTGCCACTGGAAAAACTGGCCTTGGTCTTGATGATGGCCTCAAGGAAGTTGTCACACTACTTTCACGCCCACACCATAGTCGTCCTCACAGCTTTCCCATTAAAAGCTTTGTTTGAAAGGGCAAACTTTTTTGGGCGAACTTTTTTGGGCGAATCTTGAAGTAGGCAGTAGAGTTGGGACAATTCGACATCAAGTTCTAACCCAGAACCGCGACAAAGGCCCAAGCTTTGGCAGACTTTGTTATAGAATTTACCCCAGGAAGTCATCATATCTGCCCAGTCGACTTAACTGACACAACCGAACTAGGGATAGAAGTTGACGCCGAAATAGCGCAACCCCTGGTACAGGATACTCAGTCAGACCCCAAGGCAGACCAGAATAAAGAAAATAAGGAAGAAGCAAACCATGCTACACCAAGCCAAGACTCACCAACAAATAAAGACTTGGTACAATCAGATAGCGAGGGGCAAACAGCAAGCATGGACCTTGAAGAAAACACCAGCAACATTTTTGACCCCAAGGCATCATCTGATCCCTCCACTTGCTGGAAGTTATTCGTTGGAGAGATGTGGAAGCTCTTCGTGGATGGAGCATCCAATCGGCATGGAGCAGGACTCGGTATAGTCCTCATCTCTCCAGACGGCCTAGTAGTGGAGCAAGCAGTCAACCTGGGCTTTCCAGCATCAAACAACGAAGTGGAGTATGAAGCGCTTCTTGCAGGCCTCAAATCAACATTCTATATGAAGGCCACCGAACGAATGGTTTACAGCGACTCACAGCTGGTGGTAAACCAAATTTCAGGCGACTATGAAGCAAAGAACGACAGGATGGCTAAGTACCAAGAGTTGGTCAGAACAGAAATCAAGAAATTTGAAGTAGTCAGGATAGAACAAATCGGCAGAGAGGAAAACAGCAGAGCGGATGAATTAGCAGGCGTTGCTTCAATGGCAGATACTTCCATCCCTCATCCACTGCTGATCGACTACCTACCTAGACCAAACATTGAAGACCCCGAAGCAAAAGAGGTATGTTGCGCCGAGCTAGGCCCTTCTTGGATGGATCCCATCATACTGTTCTTAAAAGACAGCGTCTTACCGGAAGAAAAGAAAGAAGCCAACAGAATTAGAGCAAAGTCACAGCGATTTTGGCTCTCCCCTTCTATGGCATTGTACAAAAAGTCATTCTCAGGACCGTATCTAAAGTGTGTTCACCCCAGCAAAGTGGAAGCATTCTTGTTCGAAATACACGAAGGTGTGTGCGGAAGCCACCAAGGAGGAAGATCGTTAGCTTACAGAGCTATCTCGCAAGGATATTGGTGGCCTTACATGCAAGCAGACTCAGAGAAATATGTGAAGAAGTGCGAGAAATGTTAGAAGTTCGCACACCAAATACATCAACCTGCCGAAGAGCTTCTACCCTTAACTAGCCCATGGCCCTTCGCAATGTGGGGCCTGGACATAGTGGGACCACTTCCAACAGCACCAGGCAACAGGAAGTTCTTTCTCGCAGCAACAGACTACTTTACAAAGTGGGTGGAAGCAGAAGCATTAGCATCAATCAAGGAAAAAGATGTGAAGAAGTTCGTCTGGCAAAATATCATTACTCGGTTCGGCATACCTAAAGCCCTAATATCAGACAATGGCACTCAGTTCGACGGTAGAATCTTTAGAGGCTTTTGTGAAGAATATAAGATAGAGTTCTACAATTCTACACCGGCATATCCTCAAGCAAATGGCCAAGAAGAAGCATCAAACAAGGTTGTCTTGGATGGATTGAAGAAAAGGTTAGAGAAGGCAAAAGGCAAGTGGGCTGAGAAACTTCCTTACGTTTTATGGGCTTACCGCACCACACCTCGACGATCAACAGGAGAAACACCATTCTTCTTAGCTTATGGCATGGAAGCAGTAATCCCACTAGAGGTTGGCCTCCCCACAATCCGAAGCGAAAATTTTGATCCAGACTTAAATGGCGAAGCCATAGCATTGGAGCTCGACCTTGCAGAAGAAAGAAGAGAAAGAGCACTGGTTCACATTGCCTCATACCAACAAGAGTTATCTAGGAAATACAACAAAACAGTGCATCCAAGGCAATTCAAGATCGGCGATTGGGTGCTGCGCAAAGTGATGGGAAACACCATGGTACCAGGAGATGGCAAGTTAGGGCCCAATTGGGAAGGACCTTACAAAGTGGTTGGATTAGCAGGAAAATGGGCATACCACTTGGAAGATGAGGACGACAAAGCCATTCCCAGGCCGTGGAACACTGTCAATCTCAAATTATTTTATTTTTAACTTTTTTCAAGCATATGTAATTTTCCTTTTCCTTTCTCAATAAAACAAGTAGATTCTTTTCAGCATAAGTTATTTTCTGTAAAAGATAGTTTCAGTGAGTTAGGAACATTGTAAACATAGTTGGCCGGAAAAACCAACTTAGAGGTTGGCTGGATTAAACCAACACCCCTCCTAAGCCCAGGATAGGGATCCAGGCTGCAGGACGTTTGGTTGGAACAACCAAACATTTTACTCTAGGTTGGCTGGAAAAACCAACTTAGAGGTTGGCTGGATTAAACCAACACTTGGTACGCTTCAGCCGAAGTAAGGATATCGGCTAAAGAGTGGTTGGCTGAACTGAACCAACTCTTAGTACTCTTCAGCCGAGGTAGATATCTCGGCTAAAGAGTGGTTGGCAGCTATAATTAGATTGCAAGATTAAGACCAAGATAATTATCTCGGCTAGAAAATGTTAGTCTGTATACAAAGTGAATGCAGGTATGGCACAGACCGAACAGAAAGATGAAAGGTTTTTCATTCAAAAGCAAAAACAGAGCTACAATAGTTGGGAACTCACTCCGGTTACAAAACTTTTTTGTCCAACAAAAAGAAGAAAATACTAAAATCAAACAACAAAAAGAGAAGTACAAAATCAGGCAAATAAATCATCAAGATCAGTATTAAGGTCAACTCGGAGCCCGATTTCATTCGGTAGCACGGTCTCGGTTGGAAGCACGGTTTCAGTAGGCAGCTCGTTGGTCAGGTCTTCCACCATTGGCTCCGACCGAACTGACCGATCGACAGGGTCATTGACAACCGGGGTATCTTTGGGCACGGTTTCTTCTTCATTATCTGAATCCTCAAGAAATTGTTGCTGAAGGGCAGCAGCATATTCCGTCATGGAGCTCGGTATGAAGTATGTAGGAGCGTTGAAGACCTCGGTCTCTGGACTGTGACCGAGCTGCACTACAGCCGCCCTCCACCCGCATTTGAAGAAGAGATCCTTGGCAGCTTTACATTGTTTAATGTAAGTCGCTTCCCCCTTCTTGTAACCCCGGAGCTCGGCGTCGTCGGCACTCTTCTTCAGCTTCTCTATCTCGGCATTCTTCTTTCCCTCAAGTTTAGCCAGTTCGCGCAGGTATTTGTCTTTTATCACGGCTGTAGCTTCTTTTTTTTTTCTGCTTCAGCCGAGCTAACAAGTCCGGTCAGATGACCGTTCTCGGATTTTAGCTCGGCTATTTGCTTCCTAGCTTGTTCTAGCTCGGCAGTTTTTTCAGTCACTTCGGCCATGGCTTGCCTTGTAGTCTTGCGAAGTTCCAGCACACGCTTATGAGTGATGTGGCTCTTTTGCATGGTCTGCAAAAGAAGGGGAAGACTTGTAATCAAACCGAGATGAAAGTTGTGCAAATTAGAAAGGTTAACAGAAAAAGCCACTTACAAGCACCATGGATTTCGTGGCCGAGCGGATGGCCTTTAGTTCGGTCAGATGTTTGTGGTGCTCCATGTCTGCTGGAAGGCAAACACTCTTGGCAAGGTTAAATGCCATTAAATGATCTTTTTCAGCGACCACTGAGTCAGTGTCCTGAATTGCTCGATTTTGAAAAGTAATTTTGAGTGCCCACTTGGAGGAGCTAGCTCGGTCGGAGCGCTCCGGTTGCGGGCTCGGTGGAGAGCTTGGTGGAAAAATGGTTTCATCTTCATCAATAAGGCGTTGCTCGGTTGGGGTAGTCCGGGCACGCTTGTTTGGGCGAGAGGAAGAGGGTTGTTGAGATGGAAGAGCTACCACGACCTCAGTAGATTGACCACTTTGTGGTACCTCGGCTTGGTGTGTTTCGGTTAGGAGGGCCCTTACTCTGTTCCTCTTCGCCATTTCTTGTTCGGCAGTAGTACGGACCAGGTTGATTTGAGGCAAGTTTGGGTCCGGTTCAGGAGAAGTTTCTAGCAAGAAGTCAGTTACCTTCGCCTTTCGTCGACTGCTATATCTGTATGTCGGTTCAAAGTTCAGCAGCTTGGCCCAACTTCTTTCGGGATATCGCAGCACGGCGCGAAGTGTGTCCAAATTAGGGTAACTGTACAGCGACTTGAGGTGGGCTGAATCTGCATAAAAAAGACGAAAGTTAGATCGGTTCAGGAATTGGAGACCGAAATAAAGAGAAGCATGCAACGAAGCCGAAGTAATTATACCGGAGGTTCCTTTATTCCAGTTTATTTTACGACTAGGGATCTGGGCTTGGTGATCTTCAAAATTCCCAGATACCCAGAAAAAATCATCGTCGTTCAAGTCTTTATCCGGTGTGTCCTTTATTATTTTCTCTCGACGGCGGCGTATTCTTAGATAATAGACCCAGCCATCTTCTTTTGATCCTATGGAGTATTGATGGAAGAGTTCGGCTAAACTGAGGTTAATACCAGCTCGGCGGCTTAGCTCAGCTATGCCATTTATTATGCGGTATGAATTTGTGGAAAGCTGGGTGGGACATATCCTAGTTTGCCTAAGGAATTCACAAAGTAAAGGCTGTACAGGGAATCTTAGTCCAGTTTCTATAATGGACAAAAGGGTAAAGGGAACAAAGCCAGGGTTTCCCCATGGTGTGGTATCTAGATCGGCTAAAGTAAGGTGAACATCGTCAGGGATGTTATAATCCTTTCGGAATTCAGCCATTCCACCAGGTGTGTTTACTAAAAACCTATACTTTCCCATTTATGGATTAAGTTATGAATAAATTAAACTTGTCTTAGCTCGGTCGGAGAAAGGTGCTGAGTAGCTCTGTTGAGCGCTCAAAGGAGTGCCTGGGCAACCTAAAGTCTGCAAAGTGAAAAACAAAAGTGTTAAGCACAGATCGTGGGACCGTGCTAAAATAAATAAAGGCAAGATAAATGTAGTCCTAGCTCGATTTGAGCAAGGGGTTCGATAGCTCGGTTTGTGCAAGGGGTTTTTGTTATCTCGGTTTGTGCAAGGGTTTTGTCAGCCCGGTTGAGCCTCTAGGGGCAGCGCTCTTAGTTCGGTTTGAACTACGAAGGCTGGTTTAGCCCCAAGTTATAGCTCGGCCGTGATTAAGACTATCAAGCACACTATTACGCAGCCTTAGTACGGTTTGTTGGCTCAGCTAAGGTAAATCAAAAGATGGTTTGACTTGTTAAAACTACTGATATAGCATGAAGTGTTAGTTCGGTTGAATGGTCTGCCTAGATTGACATCAACTACAAACAACTTTTTACTCCGGTTATATTGTGATTTTGGATCAAATACAGCGTTCTACAGGTTGTTTCATGAATACAAAATGGTTCTTACAAGGTTTTTTCTAGAAAATGCAAGGCATAGCACAAAATGGAAAAAATGTGTTTTGTGAAAACATAAACAGCATGCTGTGAAATGCAAAAACAGATACGAACAAACAAGGAAATAGGACTGAGTCACTTATAAGAATGGAGACAAGTTGATGAAGATCCAAGTAGCAAGGAAGAGCACGAGCTTTGCGAAAAGAAACAGTGGTTGCAGAAATGGAGACTCAAGCAAGAGAGAGAGCAAGAGGAAGAAAAGGTGAATAGTGTGGGAAATGATTCGAAAAAAGGGTTTTTTACTTTGTGTAGAGCTTTTGGCGGGACTGTTCAAAAATTGTGAAGTACGAAGAACGGCGTGACAGCTATGCTGGGCCATTAAGAGTCTGCCACGTGTCCATTGGAATGAGAAGCGATTCAGTTGCTGTGATTGAAGATATGTTTTGACCGGACAGATTGAGCCCGGTGTGAAGTTTTAGCTCGGCTGGGAAGGCTAAAAGAGTTTTTGGCTCAGCTGGAAAGGCTAAAGAGTTTTAGCTCGGTTGGAAAAGCTTAAAAGCTTAGCTCGGTAGTAAGATTAAAAGTTTTTAGCTCGGCTGGTAGACAAGGTAATCCCTATCATGCTGCGCAGATGGAATTAAGGGGCAATTGAGAGGGTAATTTATATAAATTGGGCCGAGCTGGGTAATGGGCCGTTGTGGGCCACAATACGAAGGACTAAGTAAAAAGGCCTTGAAGATAGTCCGGTCCCAGAAGACCTAGTTAGTCTGGTCCCAGAAGGCCTTGAAGTTAGTCCGGTCCCAGAAGGCCTTAAAGTTAGGCCGGTCCCAGAGAGCCTATTGTTATTCTGGTCCAGGAAAGCACTGTGGATAGCTCGGTCGCCAGATTACTACGCTGAGTTAGCCCGGTCGTAGCATAATGTGGCTAGCTCGGTCAGACGTAGCCAATTGTTAGCAGTGTCTAAACAAACACTATGATTAGCACGGTTTGTGCAAGAGGAACCGAGGTAAGAACAGCGAAAGGTCGACCCGAACTAGGTGTAGTTCGGTCTATTCTGCAGCTTGGCGTAGCATTGCTTACCTCAGTCATATTGAAATCCGACTATGGTAAAACCATCTCACATGGTTTAAGCAGTGAGGGGGGTGTTGAAGGATAAGCATTATATTTCAGGAATATGACTCATAGGAGGATTCTGCATGGAGGAGTAAGAGTTCTACTAGGATTGTGCCACACGGAACCTATAAAAGCTCACAACATCACCTATGGAGAGGTAACACAACTTTGATTCCCGAATACACAGAGCTTTTTGTCTATTTGTCTATTTTGCTGACTTAGGCATCGGAGAGGTATCCGGCATACACCTGTGTAACAAGCCCGCGGGGGACCTCGCTACAGCTCGGACTCAATTGTTGTCACGGTTCTTAATCTGAACCAAAGAGTCCAAATCCGGCAAATCGTTTTGAGAAAATAGATTTTTGAAAGAAGTGCCAAACATGGACTGCTTTGACAGATACAGAGTCGCCACCTAAATATTTTATTTTGGGAAATTTAGGAAACCTTGACTTGTTGCCTAAGGCCACGTGTTCGTCATCACCAAAGTTGCCTCGGCTCGGGAACTTGGGTACGATTGGGGAAGGTCACTTCGTGAGCACCCCCGCTCGCCCGATCATAGATCGGCCTCTACTAACCATGATATCTAGTTTTGAAAACGTTATGTGTTCTTATTTCGGTTATTAGCCTAGATTTACTATGTGATGCGCACAGCATACAAGTATAGACCGGGTCGCCTGAATTGGAACAAAACATTTCATGTTTGTTTTTGAAAGATGGTTTGCTACCCGCAGGTAGGCTTAAAATGCAGATTTTGCCACCCTCAGGTGGGCTTAGAAAACATGGTTTTGCCACTATCTAGTGGGCTTAAAACTCACAGTCGATGATTTGTTCCAATCCAAACAACCCAACCTTCACCCACAGGCATTCAGACAGATATATCATATAAGCAAATAGCCTCATGGTAAGCATGCTATCATGGCAGTCACTCACACACATGCAAGGATGCTAAAGCATAAAACTTACCGAGTACTCCAAGCCAAAAAAAAAGCTAATTAGAAATCCATGCATGATCCTAAGTATACAGAAATGCCTAATGCAACACATGCAAAAATGCAACTATAGCAGGCTCGGCTATTCTAAACATGGCATATGGAATGCTACAGCTAACACGTATTCAACTTAAAATTGAAATACAAATGCAGTTAGTATGATGCACCGAGCCCGGTGCATGCAAAACAGATGAATGAATACAAACATGCTATCATACTGTATGCAAATTGAAACATGCCCTAATCCAACCATCATAAGCTGGTAAATAAAAAGGGAAGAAAGATGTGGGGTCGGAAGACATACATCACACACACGCACACTTATTACAACATTGCCCTCGCGCAGAGGGTCCGAATAAAATAATATACAGTCCCAAATAAATACAGTCCGAATAAGTACAAAAATCCTAATTAATTTACAAATTTAACTAGGAAAGCATTAAATTGACATGCAAGCCAGGGACTGTCTCGACTCTTCTCCGGATGATGAATGATGCATGCTCGGGTTGCCTTTGCGCTGAAATCCATGGCGATGCCCCAATTAGCCTCTGTTTGCAATTATTCTTGGAATGCGTGCCAAACTTCGAAAGGCTGCTGATTCTTGATTTGCTGCAACAGAGAGCAACAGAGGGGCATGACAAAGTATTTTCACACATGTATGCATGCCTCGATCCTCGTGCCACCAATCACGCATATCGATGCATGATGGCCGAGGAGTCGAATTGCACAACTCAATATGGAATGAATGCACATGAAAATACAACTAAGACCTAACTCCATCATGGACAATCTGGAGTGTCGGTGACTGGGGAATTGAGACACGTTCAGTCACTCGGAGTACGAAACGTACCTCGTTTCCCGTGCTCGGGCTAACTCCTATCCCAAACACAATGCAATATGCATGACATGCATGGATGCAACTAAGATACAACCTAACATGCACAATGCTATGAAATGGCATACACGATGCACGAGGTAACATAGCATACACAATGCGCTAATATACAACCTAGCATACACAATGCTGTGAAATGAAATAGCATACACAATGCATAATGGGCTTACACCAACACAAGTGGATCTCGGCCACGCTCACATAGGAGGCCATTAGATGAAAATGAGACACTCGAGATGCGTGCACACATGCACGCAAACCGAGGACCGACCCTAAGGCACCAAATGCCACTCTAACAAAGCATGGCAAGGCATGGAATATGGCATACTAACATGCAAATTTCAGAGGCAATAAGTGATGTAAAACAGCCCCGAAAGATGGCAAAATGACACCCGATGCATGAAATGAATCCCGAAACATGGAATTAGGCGCATGGAATGACCTATGGCTATGCAACGCATGCATTATTTGAACATGAAGTGTGAAGACAGAATCAAGAAAGCCCCAAAACAAGCATATTTACAGTTTTAAGCAAGGCCAAACAGTGAACACAAATGGGGCTAAGCTAGCATGCAAAAATGGCCCCGAAAGAGAGATGATGAAGCAAGTAGAAGTTTCTGGCCCTAAACAGAGAAGGGCCCTTCTAAAATGTTGATGAGGGGCCCAAAATATGATATTTTATAGTTTACAACAAGCCACAAAAACAAACACAAGTATGGCTAAGCTCTCATGCAAGAAATGGGCCAAAAGAGGGACAAAGAAGCAAGTGATGGTTTCTGGCCTCAAACACAGGAGGGCCCTTCAACAATGTTGAAGAGGGGCCAAAAATATGGCATTTTACAGTTGATGACCAGACCCAAAACAGTGCACAAGCATGCTTGAAATACTATGCAAAATAAGGCCTAAAAAAGAGGTTTAAACACAAAGTACAAAAAGGATGCCTCAAACAGTAAAAGACCCTTAATGAAAAATGAATATGGGGTCAAAATAAGGCCATTTATAGTTCGGACCAGAGCCCAAAAATAGAAGCACAAGAGGCTAACAAATTATGCAAAAATAAGGCCAAAAGAGGGATATAAAGGCAAGTGGAAAATGGAGGCCTCAAACAGTGATGAGCCCTTCAAAAATGTTGAAGAAGAGATCAAAATAAGCCACTTTACAGTTTATGACATGCCTCAAAACATTTTACATATAGGCCTAAAATACTACACAAGAAATAGGCATACAAGAGAGGTAAAGAGGCAAGTGGTGGCTAAGGACCTTAAACAGGGAAGGACCCTTAAACAAACATGAAAAGGGCCTCAAAATATGATGTTTTACAGTTAGGGTCGGAGCCCAAAAATGCAAGCAAGAGAAGCTAATATATTGAGCAAAATAAGGCCAAAAAGATGAGAAATGTGCTTACCCTTGTAGCCTAATCTTTGACAGCTTTTTGGCTTGAGAAAAGATGCCTCCTAAGCTCTGAGAAGATCCTCCAAGCTGCTGGAATGGAGTGGTGGTGTGATGCTAGGTGATGGTGTAGAAATGGTGTAAGGTTTAGGAGGTTTGGAGGGTTGAAGTGTAAAGAGAGGGGGAGCTCCAATATAAGAGGCTTAAAGCAAATTTTCTAACCCTTAAGACAAGGGCTGGGGGCTGTTTATATAGGCAAAAGAGGGGGAAAAATGGAGGGGAAACAATTCAAGTTTCCCCCCAAAACTGCAGCCTCCCGGATACAAAATCTGGGGGGAAAGGGAGGGCAGATTTGTAATGTACCAACCCTGAGGATCATGGCCGGCCAGTTTGCTAGGGTTTAGGTGGCCGGCCGGCCCTCCCCATGGCCGGCCGGCCAAGGGTCAAAAGGGTCAAGTGGCATTAGTGGCCGGCCACCACAAATTGGTGGCCTCCCATGTGTGCTCAACACAGCCATGTGGTAAAAAACTGGAGACAGTGAACCAGGAGAGAGAAAAGGCCATTTTTTGGAGGGGTTCAGAAGGGTCAATGACAATTACTGGCCGGCCATGTGATATTGGTGGCCTCCCAGGTGTCTACAACACAAATATGTGGTTTTGGGCAAGAAAAAGTGGCCTTAGGGTGGTCAACATTGGCTTTCGAGTGAGAAAAACGGGCGACGGAGGGCGATGAAGGAATATAACTGGTTGCTAAAACAATTACTGGCCTTCCACCCTTCTACGACCTTCTCAACAATGAAATAGAGGTCCCTGCCAAAAATGAACTGAAACCGATGCAAAATGAAGGTTCGGGGGCCGAAACGCGCAGCCCGAGGCCCCGAAAACTGACAGTTAGGCACCGGGAGTGGTGTTCGACCACGAAGTTGGTCTCTCGGACCACAGTGTCCCTCAAAAGAGAGGAAATAAGATGCATGCCAAAAACCGGGGCAAACGGAGGTGGTTAGGCGGTCCCGAACCGAGGCACTCGGCCTGACGGCTCCGAAAACCGGGAACCGGGCTCCGAAATGAGAAAAATGGCCTATGACCACGAAACATAGCCTACGGCCACTGAGAGATGATCTACGAGACCTCTCCCTTCCTTCGGGAAGAGAAAACAGCGAAAACGGAGCCTGGTTCGCAAACCGAGGCAAGACACGAAAGGGCCCGGAAGTCCGGAGGCAAGGCTCGCAGCCGAGACTCTGAAACTTCGGAACAAGCACGATATGCAACATCACCAAGTGCTCAATCGGTGACGTCTGAGTCTTAAGGTCGGTCAAAAATGGGGTGTCTACAACCCGCCGGCTAGCTCACGTTTGTGTTTTCAGGAAGTAAAGCGACGTCGTACGGAGGAGCGCAATCTTGATCAACAGGATTATACGAGAAGGTTTATTTCTTTCCCGTACAGTAGTAATACTATATATTTTTTTTATCAAAATATTTTCGAAACAAATAAAGTGTACCATTATAAAATATATATATATATATATATATGTGTGTGTGTGTGTGTGTGTGTGTGTAGTCTTATTTTTAAATCACAAATTATTATAATTTTATCAAAAAATATTTATCATTAAAGGCATAACTTACACCATAAAAATACTTAAGGTACAACTAGCTGACTCTTCTCGTGAAATTTTCTTCAAAATAAGGACGATGATGGGTGTTCCAAGAAGCCTGTCAATAAATACGAAATTGGGGATGCTGGACGCTGTTGTAACCTTTTATGGGGGTTGATACCGGATTAATTTTGATAATCAAAATCGTTTATAATAGAGTTCGTCGAATAGAGTATTTATATAAAAAATCAAATTAATCAGACATTCATAATCATATGATCATAGCGTAAATAATAATTAGTCTATTATCAAAATTATGTTTACAATTTATTTTTTTTAAATAAATATAATATTTTATGTGATTATAAATATTTAATTAATTTGATATTTATATTTTCGGTAATGCTAGGGAGCTCGAAAATGAGCTCCCCCGAATCCCCCTAATTTTATTTTATTTTATTTTATTTTATTTTATTTTATTTTATTATTTTTTTTTTTTCAGAAGCAGAGAAGGAGAAGAGAGGAGGAGGAGGAGGACTGGAGGGGGCCATAACCACAGGGGGAGGAGGAGGCGGAGGCGGGGCCGGAGCTGCGACGGGCGACGGGCTGCTGCTGCGACGAGCTGACGATCGGCGATCGGAGCAGCAACTCCGCCTTCGACCCCTCTCTTCTCTTCCTCTCCCTCTTTCTCTTTCTCTCTCTCTCTCCCTCTCCCTCTCAGACTCGTTGAAGAAGACGGAAAAAAAAAAAAAAAAAAAAAAAAAGAAGAATGCCTAAAACGACGTCCTTTTGGGTATTCGGGGGATTAGGGGGGAGAAAATTCGAGCGACGAAGCTTTATTCTTATATTTTTTCATAAATAATTTATTCAACAAATTTTATAATATAAACAGCTAAATTATCAAAATACACATGATTTTTCTTGTTGCCCACAAGAGCCTGTTGTACCTTGAGCCACAGCTGTATCCGCAGATAGCACCACCATCCTCCCGTTCGAGTCAATGGTTTGGTTGGTGCAATAATTGTCCATGGCAATTGTTTGGTTGGTTGGTCTCATTAAAAAAAGGTGGGGTTTGTCTCCAATTCGCCATTTGAATTAGAGGATCTAATTTGATCTATTGGGCTTATTTTTGAGTTTTTTTTGATAATTTAAACCGTTCACATTTTAAAATTTGTTAAATATATTATCTCTGTAAAAAATCACGTTGATCGAATAACGAATGCTATGTATTCGGATCACTTTTATATGAACCGTTAATTTTTTGAACGTTAATTTTTTTCCATACAAAATTAATCCGAATATATAGTATCCGTTATCCGATCGACGTAATTTTTTACAGGAATAATGTAGTCAACAAATCCTAAAATGTAAATGATTGTAATTATCGAAAAGGGACCCAAAAGTGAGTCTAATGGGCTGAACTGAACCGGACTATTCTAGATTTGGATTGGAGACGATCCGGACCCTTAAAAACAAAAAATTTATTTGGTTGGTTACAATAATTATTGGATAAATTACACTTATACCCCTAAGGTTTGGATTCAATATATATTATTTCTTGACGTTTGAAAAATTATACTAATCCTCTATTATTATAATTATTTAGACGAAATGAAGACATTGAATTCATGCACTCTCTTTTTTCTTACTTTGTTTTACTTCCTCTTTTTTTTTTTTTTTTTCATTGCTTTATTTTTTTTTTTCAATGTAATTTTTTTTTGTTTTTCTATCAAGAATTATTGCCTTTTATATAAGAAGGAGGTTTGTAAAATGAGACTATTAATCATAAGATGAAAATGTAATTTTCAAAATATCAAAATATAACATATAATTGAATAAAGTTCAAGGAATGTCAGTGCTATTTACCCATAATTATTTGTTGCTCAATTCATTGATGAATGATACTTCATACCAAAAAGTCAGATACCACAAAATATTTCATACTAATGGCGTGCGAGGTTACAATTAACTATTATAGGGTTCTCTATTAAAAAAATAAAAAAAATTTAACTCATGAAATTATATTAAAAATGAATTTACACTATAAAAAAAGTTAATATAATGACAAGATTACATTACCAACACATGGTCTCTTTACTTGGGATATATTTGTTTAGAAAGGACTAAATAAGAGAGGATTATAATCTATTAAATTGTTAATTTTAAGATATATAATTTTTGGACTATTTGGTTAGAAATTATGTGTTATTCTATGTTTGTTAAGGGCTCGTTTGAGAACATGCTATTTAGTAGCTTTTTGATTTTTTTACTAAAATATGAGGTAAAAAAATAGTATGTTTGAGATGACTTTTTAATTTTTTACGAAAAATGTGTAAAAAGTAAAGAGAAAATGAAATATTTTTCTTTTTTTGTATAATTTGTTAATTTTTTGGCTTTTTTTAATGACTTTTTGACTTTTAAACTAAAAAATGATGTTTCCAAACGAGACCTAGTTCATATGACTAGAAGTTAGGAAATGATTATTTTTAAAATTAATTTTTTCACAAAACAAATATTTTATTATTTTTTAAAAAAAATTGAAAATTAGTTTATGAAAATTAAATCAAATATGTTGTAAATATTTGGAGAGCAAAATTATCTTTTTACTAATTAATCTAGAGGAAGGCTTGTCTAGAGACTATGCATCCCACCTCTTCCGCCCAGGATAGGATAGTCCCACATATGGGAGACTAATAGTCCGTTCGGACTATTAGTTCAATTTATAATTTTTTTAACTAAACAACGAACTACTCAATATGGTGGACATGGAGTTTAATCCCCCATTCCAATCTCTCCAAATAAACACCCTTTATGGTAAATTACATTTTGCATTCATGTACTTTACATCAAATTTTACTTTGATCCTTATACATAAAATTGTAACAATCAATCCCTACACTTTTAGTCAAGTTTCAATATTCCCATTTTGTTACTCCACTGTATAAGTTTTAAACAAAAATCAGTAATATAACAAGCATTTGATTACAAAATGAGGCGAAAGGGAAAACATTACCCTCGTTTATTGCCTACACACATTTTGTCTTGAAATTCACATTAAGTAATGACTATTTTCGACTAAAACAAAACGTAGATTATGAATAATTAAGAAGATGAATTAGGATTTTACAGAAATTGAAATCACAAAGCTTTGTTTTCTACAGTAACACAATATTTCATCTATTTCTTTTTCTTTCTCTTCAGATTCTCTACTGCTTTTTTCTTTTCTTTTTTAATTTTATTTTAAAAGCTTTATTTTGTTACTTCTTCGTCTTTATTTTCAGCATATGAACATATATATATTGTATTATATAATTCTCACATGCTTATTACGTGAGACAAAATGTGTATTGGTGAAAAATAATAATTTTCCTCTCTTACTCTCATTTCATAATCACATGCTTGTCACATGACTAGATTTCCTTAAAGACTTAAACAATGGAGTAACAAAATATGGTCATTGATACTTGACTAGAATTAGAGGGTGTTGGATGTCACGATTTTATGCATAGATATCAAAGTGGGATTTGATACAAAGTACAAGAGTGTGAAGGGTAATTTAGTGACTTTTTTAGTGATATTAAAGTGGGATTTGATACAAAGTATAAGGATTTGATACCACATAAGGGATGGTTTGGGAATAGGTTTTTAGTGAGGTTTTTTTTTTTTTTGTTTTTTTGACAAAAATATGAGATGAAGAAAACTTTGACTTTTGGTATCTATTAACTTTTTGATTTTTTAACTTTTTGATGGGTTGTCAAACGACTCCTGAGTATGATTAATTTCGGTATATGTGTGTGTGTGTGTGTGTGTGTGTGTGGCTGTTACAAATTATATTAGAGATTGGATAATTACATTTAGAAATGGCAACAAGCCGGCGCGGGACTGGGGATTACACTCCCCGTCTCCGATCCCCGAAGGGATAAAATTCTTCGTCCTGCCCTCGATCCTCGGCGGGGAACCCATCAGCCTCCTGTCCCCACCCCTAACGGGGATCGGGTTTCCTCGATCCTGAAAAATCCCCGACCTTTTTTTTTTGTTTTGAATTTTGCATATCCTATTTAATTTTTTTATTTTTCTTAGGCAAATAAAAATAATATAAATAAAAACATAATCCAACAATGTCCAGATATAAACATTCAAACAACAACAACATGACAAACAAGATATAAAACAACACCCACACCACAACAAATTAAAAAAAAAACAAACAACATCCAAAAATAGTCAAAAACTCTCTAGAGAAACACACACACACATATATATAAAGGAGTATAATAGTAATTCCAATTCGGAGCGAAAACAAGGACGGGGCTGGAGCGGGGCAACCTATCACTGTGACAGGCCCGAAAAATGTCGGGGATTCATTTTCGAATACCATCCCCGACCCGTTAGGGATATTTTTCGAGAAAAAATCATTCTAATCGGGATTGAGGGGTCGGGTCCCCATCGGGTCGGGTTCAAATTGCCATCCCTAATTACATTTGAATAGTGAATTTATGATGTACTTTTTTAATAATTAATGATGATGTTACATACAAAAAATTATTTGGCTTAATTACACCAACACCTTTGTCGTTATTAGGGAATATCATTTTATTTTATTTATTAATAAATTCATATATTTTGACTTCTTCATATATGAAAATGTATCATTTTCATTCCTTCTAAATCACCTCCAAAAGAGTGTATTTCTATGATTTTTAAAATTAAAAAAGTCTATATATATGGATTTATGGATGAGAAATAAAGTTCTCAAAATATTAATCTCTTATTCTATTTTTCATTGTCCCAAAATATTAGTCATTTTTCAAAAATCAAATACAAAAATAATATAAATTTCATATTTTTTCCTTCTTTTAAATTCATTAACAACATAAAAAGTATAATTATGACATTGATATTTTCTAAAAAAAATACTATCAAAAGATAATTTTAAAAAATTAATTTTTTTAAACGTAATAATTGTATTATTAAAAAAAAATTAGATTCCTTAAAACGAACTATTGTTTTGAGACGGAAGGAGTACCATTCGGAATGATGATGTAATTATCCTTGTAACTTTTAAACTGGATGCTGCTTTTGAACTACATCCCGTGGGTAACATGTTTTTTACTTTTTAGATCATTCTTTATACATATACACGAGGAGCTTTACATTCAACCTGTAGAGATTAGAGAGAAGAAGAGAGATAGAGTGAGAGAGAGAGAACTCAATTATGGAGAGCAAACAACAATCAGAAACAGCAGGAAAGCCCATAAGATGCAAAGGTCTCAATCTCTTACTGAAAAGTTGCTTCTTGTTTTTAACAGTTACTTTGGTCTTGTAAATCATTTGATTACTAGAATTTTGATCATTTGTTCACTTTCTGTCTGTGATCCAAATCAACACAACACGACACGACACGACAGCTGCAGTATGTAGAAAGGCAGGAGAGGCACTAGTAATAGAAGAGATAGAAGTAGATCCTCCTCAAGCTTTCGAGGTTCGGATTAAAATACTCTGCACTTCCCTTTGTCACACTGATGTTACCTTCTGGAAATTAAATGTTGTAAGTTCTCTTCTTCCTCTTCTTCCCCCAAATACATACATATAGAAAAGCAATTTTTCATGTTCTAATTGTTGCTTTCATGTCATTATTATTCAGGGGCCAGTTGCAGTTTTTCCAAGGATTTTTGGGCATGAAGCAGTTGGGTAATAGTTGACTAATTTGTTGTTTTTGTTTTTTGTTCTGTTTTCTATTTTCATTCTGACTTGTAAATTTCAACCCACTTCTAGAAAGTACTAAAAAATTATTTTTGAATTTGGAAAACTGAAAACCATATGAGAAAGATCGGTGTTTTGAACTTTTTATTATTTTGTTTTTGAAAGCAGGAAAACAAAAATGAAAACAAAACCAAGCAAGTTTTTTTTTTTTGGTAATTTTGATTGCTTATAAAAGAGTTAATTACAGAGACACCCTTCAATGATCACTAAATACTCGCTAAATATTCACTTTACTATTCTCAATTTTCTTTTTTGGATGGAAGCAAGAAATCGTTTGCAATTGGTTCATTGCCTTCAAGTGGTATAATTTTATTTTTGCTTTCTGTAAATCAAAGATCTCTCCCAATTTTGTCGTAGACTTTGTGACTCATTTCTTCAGTCGAGAATTCTTCGGGCATTGATCAATCTATCACTCAATTACAGGCCACTGTGTCATTTTTTGATTTTTGGTTATCTAAACAAAAATATTCACTTTTTGTTTTTTTTGATGTTGTTGTGTGTTATGCAGTGTTGTTGAGAGTGTGGGAGAGAATGTGGAGGAAGTGCAAGAAGGAGACAGAGTGTTGCCCGTGTTTCACCCTGATTGTGGAGAATGTAGGGATTGCAAGTCTCCCAAGAGCAATTCTTGTTCTTCTTTTCCCATCACTCATTTGAATGGGATGCCCAGAGATGGAACCAGCAGATTCAGGGACTCGAATGGCGATGCTTTGCATCACTTCTTGTTTGTTTCGAGCTTCACTGAGTACACTGTAGTTGATATCGCCAACATCGTCAAGATCAATAGTCTCATTCCTGTCGACAAGGCCTGTTTGCTTAGTTGCGGCGTAAGCACTGGTGAGTTGTTTGGGCATCGTTTGTTTCGGTAACGTTTCTGTTTTTTCGTTTTCGGAATGTCATTTTTGTTTTAAAAAAGTGGAATTGATTTCAAAATTTTTAGATATTAAAAAAGAAAAAGAAAAAGTGTTTTTGAAACAAGTTTTACGAGTTTTCACTTTTTCCATCTTCCCTCACAACATCTGGCTGCCACTGGCCACTTGTCACTACCACCCACCGTGGTCTACTACCGGTCTCTGCTCGCCCACCAATGGCCCTCCGGCAAGCTCCGAAGAGCTTTGATCACCTTCTTGCGACTCTCCTCTGATTGGATGGTCAGCGTCGACCACCAACTTTGCTGGTCATATCTGACACGCCTACCGTTGACCACCACATTTGTCCACCATCTACTAGCTCAACTTACCAAACATATTTTTTTATTTTAAAAAATTTTGTTCATACAAAAAGTTTTTTATTTTTGTTTTTTACTCAAAAAAAAAAAAAATAATAATTTTGTTTCTTGTTTCAGTAAATAGAAAATTAAAACGACAACGTTATCAACAATACCTTAATTAATCTTACAAGAATGATGTAGTGATTACATTTGTGAAATTACAATTACATTGTGGATGTTTTGATTTAAAATGAAAGAATCATAAAAAAAATTGTATAAAAATTTATGTATCATTACTTAAAAAAAAAAAAATAAATAAATAAATAATGCAAGTCAACTTGGTGGTTGCGGTTTAAAAAAAAATAATGTAAGTCAACTTGGTGGTTGCGGTTTGGAGTTCAAAGGGATTATCAGACACCTCACAAGAGAAAGACATCATGACGTTCAACTCAAGTAACATTAAAATGATGGAGAACTTCAATTTTAAAATTTTAAAAAGAATTTTAATGATGTAATGAGAGAAAAATAAAAGTAGAAATAAATAAATATATATATCACATCATATCACATATAAATTTCAATCATTATCACATTATTAAAATTCTTTTTAAATCTTTAAAATTAGAGTTCTCAATCCTTAATACCATGAAACACAACACAAATGAATCATCTGTTAGATAATGTCTCAATGGGACCACATAATTAAATGTGGTGTTATCATTTATAAAAAGCCTACAATTTAAGTGATTCAATTTAGTTAATAGGCTTAAGGGTATATGTGTTATGGACCTAATGTGTAGATACTAGTTGTATAATTTCTATTTCTATGAGGGGCAGAAATAGAAAATTAAAACATATTGGTTAAAGTTGGTTTAATGACTAATTAATTGTTTTAATGGCTAATTAATTAGTTTAATGGTTAATGGGTAACTGATGTTTGTTTAATATCCCATATGGTGGTTTCATGGGACTTTATAACTTTCAGTTATGAAAACCAATTATAACCTTTAAAAGGTTATGGTCCCTATTCCTTCCCAAGTGGAAAAAAGAACACTGCCATTTTTCTTAATCCTCTCAAGGAGAAACATAAGGCACTAAAGGGGAAAGGATTAGAAGGCAATAACATAATCAATAACAAAGAGTTTATTGATAATCACGCTTCCGTTTAACCGTTCATCAATGGATTCAGGTATGTCATTTTGTCTTGATTTCTTGTTGATACACATGGTAATTGATCCGAAGTTTAATGTTTATGTTCTGAAATTTATGTTTACAATTGGTATCAGAGCCAGCATATCATGTGTCTTATCAGAATTGATATGCTTTATTCATTCTATTTAGTTTCCTGGAATCAGATTCTGAATTTTCTTATGGATGTAAATTCTGTTTTTTTTTTCTGTTTTGTTCTGTAAAAATGGCAATCTGTTTTCTAGAATTGTAAAATGATTCGGTGGGCAGTTTTTTTTTTTCTCTCAAATGGATGAACATCATGTATTTATATATATATATAGATATATCTTGCGATTTGATCGGTTTAATTTTGAACATCATAAAAAAAAAAAAACTATTTGTTTTTGGACCCGTCAATTCTATTTATATATGTATGTATATAATTGGGATTGCTGCAGATTATATAACATATACGAGGTCACAAATTTAGAAATCTTTAAATTTAATGTAATTTCATACAACGTCTACAGAAATTTAATTTTCTAACATTCTCAATATAAGACAATTCAAACAAGATGTCACAAAAGTGATCTCTCTTGTCTAGATTGTTTTATATGGAATGTTTTGATGTTCATGTTTGTGTATCTCATGCGGGTATTTATCGGTCCAAAGACATGATTAAGACTTGGCAGAATTACACACACATTTTGTGGTGATAAACATGTGCCAATTGTCAAGAAAACCTAATGTGAATAATAAATCCATCAAAAGATAGATTTGTTATTTGACATAACTTATTGTCAATGTTTGATCATTACAACAAGAATACCACTTACAGTTAATATCACTACCCAAAGGTTTGGTATTAATGTTGTGCTAGGTATCTTGAGATGTTGTCATTAAATTAATTTATTTAGAGATTATCTGTTTGGTAACTTAATGTGAGCATAATTGTTTATTCCTTTTATCCTCTGGGGTGAGGCTTTAAAGACAGCAACTTATATCTTAAATCGGGTGCCAACTAAAGCAGTTGTAAAAACACCTTATGAGCTTTGGGTTGGGCGAAAGCCTAGTCTAAACCATTTGCATGTGTGGGGGTGTCCTGCTGAGGCGAGGCCTTATAAACCTCATGAACGAAAATTGGACTCTAAAACCATTAGCAGCTACTTTATTGGCTATGCCGAACGATCACGGGGTTACAAGTTTTATGATCCCACAAATAAGTCAATATTTGAGACGGGAATTGCAACATTTTTTGAGGATGTTGAGTTTGGGGGGAGAAATCCAGTTAGAGACATTGTCTTTGAGGAGGAAGCAGGAGTAATCCCACTTACTACTACTACTTTTGACCAATCACAGGTTCCTATACCTGTCATTGCTCGAGAAGTAATTTCGGATCCTCAACCAGACAATGTTGTTCAAGATAATATAGTTCAAACCCCCATTCAAGATGAGGTAATTATTCCTGAGGAACAAACTCTACAACCTCAACCTCAAGAATCTGTGCCATTAAGGCGATCCACAAGAGAAAGGAGATTTGCACTTTCAGATGATTATATTGTATATCTCCAGGAACATGAGGTAGAAAATGGAATGTCGAAAGATGATCCAATCAACTTTCGTCAAGCCATGGAAAGTCCCAACTCTCATAAGTGGATAGAAGCCATGAATGAAGAATATAAGTCTATGCAAGACAATAAAGTTTGGGAACTTGTCTCATTAGTTTAATGGTTAATGGGTAACTGATGTTTGTTTAATATCCCATATGGTGGTTTCATGGGACTTTATAACTTTCAGTTATGAAAACCAATTATAACCTTTAAAAGGTTATGGTCCCTATTCCTTCCCAAGTGGAAAAAAGAACACTGCCATTTTTCTTAATCCTCTCAAGGAGAAACATAAGGCACTAAAGGGGAAAGGATTAGAAGGCAATAACATAATCAATAACAAAGAGTTTATTGATAATCACGCTTCCGTTTAACCGTTCATCAATGGATTCAGGTATGTCATTTTGTCTTGATTTCTTGTTGATACACATGGTAATTGATCCGAAGTTTAATGTTTATGTTCTGAAATTTATGTTTACATCATCCTATCAAAGTAGTGGAAAAACAAAAAGACAAGTCACTTCTGAAAACAACAACACAATTAAAGCAACTTTGTTTGTTGCCATCGTAGTGGTAGTGGTCCCTATCACTATTTTTAACGGTTGGTTTAAGATATTCTAAAAAAGTATACTTTTTGATTTATTGGCTTATATAGGTTAGGTTTGGGTTGGATTTGATGTGATGTATTAAAAAGGTGATGTGATTTAAATAAGATGATGTGACTTAAATAGGATAATGACTTTTTGTATTATTTAATTTATGCCAAACCAACCCTTATGTTTTGCTTCGAATATTCTGTCTTACTCCTAACAAATTATAAATAAAAAATATAAGAAAGGCTTATTGAGAAAAATGATTGATTGTGGACTGTATCAGGAGTTGGTGCAGCATTCAAGGTTGCAGCTGTAGAAGAAGGGTCCACGGTAGCAATCTTTGGGCTTGGAGCTGTTGGACTTGCGGTAATTAGAGCAAATGTCATTTTTCATTACATGAATTTTAAACTTAAAACCATTTTAATTTGAATCAATGTGCCCTTGTTGACACATGAGGTCCATAATCAGACAAAATCCCTCATCTCCGGTAGAATTGAGTATGTTTAGTTCAAAAATTTGATGAACAAAATAGAAAAGAAAAAGAAAATATAATTTTATTTTTTGTTTGATTATAATAGAAAATATAGAGAAAAAAAAGTGAGAAGAACATTCAATTTCACTTTTTGTCTTTTAAGTTTACATTTATTTCTTCATTTTTTAACACAACCAAACAGATCTTAAAATTCAAATTTTATCAATCTTTTTTCATTTTCTTTTTATTTTTCTTTCCCTTATCAAATTCTTCTACCAAATATAGTCTCAGGGACTCAAATCTTGCAAGACTCGTTGTGCCGATCATTTATATAAAAAAAATAGACTAAATTTATGATTTTAAAAATAAATAATTTATTTTTAAAATAATAAATATAATCTAATTATATGATTATCGGTTGGTGAATTGAATTTTTTTATATATAAATAATCTGTTTGACTAATCACCAGAAGCTTAATCAATCCGACGAGTCCCCAAATATTTTTCCAATTAAATCACAACTTAAAAAGAGAAGTCAACCCAAATATTATTGCTCCTCATATTAGGCAAGTCCCACACTGCATGTGCCTCATCCTGAGTTGTTGGCGTTCTTAGAATATTGTTTTATATTATTTATTATTTGAGTTATCACTTAAAAAGTTAATAAAAAAATATGAAGTCGCATTATTTTTAATTAATAAATATGAAGTTAGAAAAACCAACTGAATTTTGCCCACCACAAGGTAATTTTTCCTGAGATGACGGAATTTGTGTCCACCTCCCTTTTGTTTCTTTTGGACTTTGGTGTCGGTCTCTCCGCCACCACTAGTTTATTTGTTTGGTTTAATATTTTTAAAATTATTTTGAGTTTTTTTAAAATTTTAATTAATATAATTTTATTTTTTAATTCTATCTAGGTGCAATTAAAAAATAAAAAAATTAATTAAATATTTAAAAAAATAAAAAATAAATAACACCAAAAAAAAAAAACTCAGAAAGGTTAGTATTTTTGTACAAACTAAACAAGAAAATAATAGTAGGGCACATTTTTTTATCAGGCAAATAATAAAATAGAGTAAGTTAAAAATAAATATCAATTTCATAGAAATTTTATGAATTTGACTTTTAATGCAATAAGGTATATCATTAATATATTATATATATATATATATATATATATTTTTTTTCCCTCTCTTTAAAGGATCAATAATGCAATTACCTAAAACTTGTGCTGTAGAAAAGTTTATGAGAGTGTACCTAAGAAAAAAAAAAGAAGACAGAAGGTATTAATTGGAAATTTGAATTTTAATATAATATAGGTTGCGGAAGGAGCCAGGCTACGTGGAGCTTCAAAAATCATAGGAGTCGATTTGAATCCTGAAAAATTTGAAGTTGGTGAGTCTTCATCAATATTTCAATATCATTTACTCTCTCTGCATCTTCTTGATCTCTTATGCTGTGTTTGGTTGGAGGATTTAGAGAGAAATTTGGAAAGGGAAAGGGAAAATGTGTGTGAAACTATGTGAAATTTAGGCATATTTTATTCTCATTTCACCTACTTTTTCCATTTCTCTTTCCATATCCCTCCTCAAATCCCCCAACCAAACACATTGGACTCAAAACTATTAAAGGAAACAAGTCATTCATGTGGTAACTTTTGGAATATTTAAATTTATGGAGAAATTTATAAAAAAAAACAAACGTTAGTAGAAAAGTGAATAACTATTTTATTTTTTTCATTACAAATTCAAAATTTAAAAACAATTTAAAGATTGTCCGGCTCATGGCATAATAATTATATATATGCAGGAAAAAAATTTGGGATTACAAACTTTATTAATCCTACAAATTGCTCAGGAAAATCTGTTAGCGAGGTTAGTCTATTACTATTCTTTCTAATTGAGAGGATCTTAATCAATCTTGTAGAAAATGTTAAATTTCTTTTGTAAACTTTAAAATTATGAACTCAGGTGATAAAAGAAATGACAGATGGGGGAGCTGACTATTGCTTTGAGTGCATTGGATTGGTATCCTTGATGCAAGAGGCTATCTTTAGCTCTCAACCGGTATTTCTCTCTTTCCTTCATAGCTTGACGACATGATATAGATATAAAGATCTTATGTACTTAAAATTTATGATTCTTTTGTACCCAATGATCTCTAATTTGAACAAATGTGTTTTGTGATTTTTGTATTTTGAGATGTCAATCGGTAAAGAGGAAAATGAATTTTTGGTATAGAGAATACTTGCCAACAATAACGAAATCTTTTATCGTGACAGGGCCAAACAAGACAAATAATTTCAATTCAATTTCACCTTGATTTGCAACACAAATTTATCAAATAATCCATGCTTCATTTCATCAATTAGCTAAACAATTTCTCCCCAACTTTCAAACAAAACCAATGACTTAGAAGTCTTCAATTTCACAGAAACCATCCTATTCTACAACATTTAGACCAATGAGAAAATGCATAACATTTAAAAAACCAAGAAATCGTAATTTACAAATCAATTGAGTTAATTAGAAATCTTCAAAACGTTATATATAATTAAAACATTGTAATATATATATTTTCTTTTTTGTGGTTATACCACTTCATTCTTTTTCACTTTTTGGTGGGTCATACAACTTTATCAATTGATTAAAAAAAAATTATCAGAGTTTAGGGGGGCCAGGAAAACGTTAGTGGCCATAAATATATAATGTAGTTGTGATATATCACATGACAAATAAAATATAACATGATGAATAAATATTATTTGTGCAGAATAGAAAATAAATAATTAAATATGGTCATTTTATAACCTTTTGACAAGGTGTAATCAACTGAAAAATACAGAGAATGACGAAAAAAAATAAAAACAAAATCTATGTGTAACACACCCTATCCCACATTGAAAGTTTGCATGAATGATGTTGAGCATATAAGGTACTACTACCTTACTACTAAATAACTTAGACTTAAACTTTTGGGTATGGTTGGTCGATCCACAAGTTACTTGCGCCAGCAAGTAGTGGGGCGTTACACTATGCGTCTGTCATATGGTTCAGATAAGAACATTTACATTTATAAAGGGATGAATTTACTAACATGATATTTGGAGGTGATAGTGATATAGATTGATGTAGATACTTTCGAATATACTGCAAAGTTAATCTATTTGAACATATTGAAATGAAAATTTGATTAAACACTCGTTAATCATGATGATGATTCATTTTAAACTCCATTAATTGTTCTCATTTATTTATTTAATGAGATTCATTAAGTTGGTTTTATTATATGAGATTAGGGATGGGGAAGAACAGTGATACTGGGGGTGGAGATGCATGGCACACCGTTAAGCATTAGCACTTTGGAGATTATGAGAGGGAGAACTGTTGGAGGGTCCATTTTCGGAGGAATCAAAACTAAATCTGACATTCCTTTCCTTGTCAAAAAATATTTAGACCAAGTAAGTTTTTTTTTATTATCATGATTATGATCATTATTTTTTACCTTTAACTGTTCAATTACGATTCATCCAAAAATGAGTTGGATGAATTTTGAAAATGCAAATTAAGTAAACAATCGCATTGGATTTGGTTGGATGGCACCAAGAAATTGAAGTAGTATCTCCCCTTTTTTATTGAATTAAGTGATGAGCTTGCCATCGGATATTTTTTTTTGCCATATGTTACTCTATTTATCATTATGAGAATCAAAAGTCTATTAGCGCGCAAAAAAAAAGAAAAAAAAAAAACTCAGCTTACCAACCTCCCTCTAAAGCGGAATCTAGTGGGCCAATGGGCAAAAGAAATAAATTGGGTTTTAACTTACTATTCAATCTTTGCATATTAGATCCATATGAAACAAAACATTGAGTTGTTTATTGACCTTGAGCTCGGTTTGAATACACAATTGAATGAGTTCAGATTGAATACGCAACCAAACAAGCTGAAAAAAATGGAGTTTATGTTGTTTATGATCAATTTGGTTCATTTGTAATTGATTAGTAAAAATTTGGGAGTTTAGTATTTTAATGGGGAGAATTCAAAATAATTACAAGAACTTTGCAAGTAAGTATGTGATTTTGGCGCAAGCGAAAACTATATGCATGTCGATAATTTTGCAATTATTTTGTGTTAGTCTCACTAAAAAGCAATTATTTTGTGATCGATCATGTAATATTTTCAATAACAATTGCTTGTTGCTTTGTGTTATTTTTATAGGAGCTTAATTTGGATGGCTTCATATCGCATGAAGTCAACTTTCAGGATATTAACAAAGCTTTTGACTTACTTCTACAAGGGAAGAGCGTCCGATGCATCATATGGATGGATAAATAGATGGGTGTTGCTTTTAATTTTCATTTTTACATTTGTTGTTATATTAATAATGCAATTTCTGTATAATTTTCGAATTTTAGCTACGTCATTCAAACCCTGTCAAAAAGTCCAATAAAATCTTTAGTTGATTGGTCATTGATGAACACAATAAACAAACACTTACTGAGCAAAAGTTTCAATGAAATTTTAATGGTAAGTATTATATCAAGAAAACCCAAATTGTGGACCAACCTTGCTGGGTACACCCAGTGGGGGTTGACCCCCAGTGACGTGGGGCTCCCCCACTGGTCAGCTTTTCCTTTTTTTTTTTTTTTTTATTTCAGGCCAATCACCCAGTGACACGTGGCACTGGGTGTCACTGGGTGTAGTGTTTACTGGGTGTATGAGGCATTTTTGAATTGTGGACTTAGGGTGTTACCGTGCCTTCAAGGTATAACAGCTTGCTGTGCTCTTTTGTGGGAGTTCGTTCCAAACATTTTTTGATAATCTAAACCGTTATATTGTAGGGTTCGTCAAGAATATTATTCATGTAAAAAATCAAGTTAATCGGATATTCATAACTCTATGATTAGGTCTTAATTGTTTTTAAAAATTTATGAAAGTTATGTAAACCGTTAATTTTTATAAAAACAAATGTGCTTTGGTTATAGGGCTGCAGATATTCAATAAACTTAATTTTTTGCATGGATGATCTACTCGACGAACTCTACAATATGATCGATTTAGATTATAAAAAAAAGCTCGGGACGACACTCCACAAAAGAGCATAGCAGGATCTCCATATCACCAAATTGTCTCCTAAAGTTCATGAAAACACATTTGGGTTTTAATAATTTTCTCTACTTCTCAACTGAATTATTAACTCCTAACAACAAACACACTTCTAATTTACACAAAGAAGGAAAATAGAAAAACTAATGCTATGAATTTCATAAAGAGAGAGAATGTATGGAGAAAAAGAGGGGCAAAATAGACTTTTGACATTCCTAAATTTTTGTTTTAAATAAAGAAAGCCAACAAATTGCATTTCCAAATAATTATAAAACCTTTACTGCTTTTCTTGTAAATATGATCCAAAATTTTGCCTCTGACTTAATAATCCTTTTTAAATTTGTAAAGAAAAAAAAAAAAAAAAGCTTTGTTTGGTAAAAACAAACTTTTTTTTGTCTTTAGTGAATTTTTTAAAACATAAATAAATTGTGTAATTTTTTTTTTCTAAAAATAAATTTTTTTAAAAAAAAATCCAAAACAAAAAACAAAAAAATAGGTGGGAAAAAAGCTCACTTTTTTTTTTTTTTTTTTTTATCTTTATTGATTTTTTTTGGATTTTATTTCAAAATTGTTAGGATTTTCTAGTCTAGCCAAACATAAGAGTGAAAAAAAAATTTCCCAGAAAAATTTTGAACTAAATTCACTAAACACAAAAATAATCAATAAAAAAGGCATGAAAAAAATATTGGTCAAACTAATCCTAAATTATTTGTAGTTCAAATAAGTGTCAACTCTTTTTTTAGTTTTTTTTAAGGCGTCCATGCCAAAAGTTCAAAATTAAATTCTCTTTGTCTAGAAGTCCAAGCTCTCGTCTATGCAATCTCACCCCTTATGCATGCGATCGATGCCCCTATAGCCAGCCTCGCTAATTTTCTTTGTCTAGATAAAGACAAGTTTAGGTAAAATGACCAAAATATCCTTCCTCATATATACCATATATACGGTCCAAACCCCAAACAACACATACTCACACTCCCTCACTTCCATCTACTCTCTCTCTCTCTCTCTCTCTCTCTCGCTGCTTTGCTTCACATGCCGACGCCAACGCCGTCGCCTCAGTGACTACTACATCTACTACTGCCGCCTCCGTCGCCGTCCTATGTCTCTTTTTTCTCCTCTTCTCTTCACTAATCCTCCGACTTCCATCATCTCTCATTCTTCTTCTCTACCCTCTACTGCCGCCAAATCCCTCATTTTTCTATCATCTATAGCGCCTCCTTCAGCTCCGGCTAATATTTCGTCGATCTTTGCCTCGACACTACTCCCCACGCTTCCTTCTTGTCAGTATCTCTAGATTAGAGTTAGTCACTGTGGCATCGCCCTCACCGATTGAGTTCATTAGCTCAAAAACCTTTGTCTCCACTTCAAAGCTATCCTTCCTAAAAGATCCTTTGATTGGCAGCTGTGAGAGTCCGATAAGTGCTTTGATCTAGACCAATCTGAGGAGAGAAGAGTGAGAGACAGAGAGATCTTAGAGTGAAATAAAAAATGAAAGGGGTTAAAAATTGATCAGGAATTGGCGACGGTTGCCAGTGGTGGAAATGCGGAGATCGAAGAAGACGAGAGTCTAAGGAACGACGCGTATACAACGACGGCAGCATATGGGGATTTAGAGAAGCTTCAGAGATTAGTGGAGAGTGAGGTTTGCTTAGGTCTCGTTTGGGAACAGGCTATTTTAGTAATTTTTTGGCTTTTTATGAAAAGATGTGCAGAAAAGTAGAGAGAGTGATGTAACAACTTATAGTAACTTTTTGGATTTTTGCCTAAATATATAGTTGACAAACGAGGCCTTAGTATCGAAGCTCGATGGGATCCGCTACTACGCCTTGCAGTGGGTGGATCTTAACAATCGCACAACTGTTGCCTAGTCTATCATCGAGGTCTTCAATTCATTCATAGTTCTTTAACCTCCTGAAATTTGTGTTTTTTTTTTTTTGTGGATTAGGTTTCTAAGATCACTGTTGAGCTTTTTGTATTTTATTTGTTGAATTCATATAATTCTTCGATGATTTTAGTTGTGTTTTATTTGCATTTCTTTCTTTACTTGCTCGTATACTTGCATATAGGTATTTTATTTGATTGATGGAACACAAATCTGAGTTTTGATTCTTTGTGTGTGTGTGTGTGTGTGTGTGTGTTGTTGTTGTTGTTGGTGGTGGTGGTGTTGTTAAACATAGAGGTGTGTTCTTTGAATTCAATAGATAGAGAGATTTGAGAGTGTTAGCCTTTGATGCCACCATTAAAGCCCTACAACCCTTGAAAAACCCTCGACTTGACGACATTATTGGCCTCTCCCTCTGTCTCTCTGTGTGTGTGTGTATCTCAAATGGCACTTGACTAAAACTTCGCTAATAGACTACTTGCAGATCTCAGTGGAGGCTGTGGAAATGACGACAGATTCGATTAAAGAACTGAGGAGATAAGAAAGCTTTAATCTGTTTGATTTGTTTGTGTAACAACCCCGACCTATGATTAGCGTATAATCTTTGATTAAGAATGCCTAATAAGTAATTAAGATAAAATTCTACGTTAATTGCATGTGTTACATGTTATTTGCATTTATATCTGTCTATTGTAGAAAGATTTATTTGTGGTTCTATTTCATTATGCGAATTGAATGCCTTATTGGCATCTGATCACAAAATTGACTTGATTTATGTTTTATTTGAAATTTTTAGAACATTATGGTAGGTTCAATTGAAATTCAATTCGGAGCCAAATAATTAGAATAAAATAATATAAGTATTTAATCTAAACAAAAATTAATTAATTCCACTTATGGTACCTATATAAGCTCAATGTTGTCTCATACCACCATTATACACACACTTCATTATCTTTTTGTCATCAAAATGTGAGAAGAGAGGGAGATGAAGAAATTGAAGCTTTAGGAAGAAAAAAAGAGAGGAATTGCTAGTCAATTGAAAGAAATTGGAAGAGTTGTGCAAGAAATTCCTAGAATTCAAAGAATTGGGAACTCTAGGTAAGAATTGTATTCCTAAAGTTTGTATTCAAGACATTAGTGTAAGAATTCTAGAGATTAAAGTGTTTAAACATGAGAATTGAGCTAGAATGAAAGAATTTAATTCATACCATGCATGCATGCATATTTTCTTACATTTTAAGCTAAATTTTCAAGAATTCACGCATGCATGTAGCAATTGTACCTTAATTTTGGGAATTCATCATGTTTTCCATGATTTTACCTTATTTTATCATGATTTGGAGGCTTTGAATTAAATTCATTACATACATGTTATGCTTTCAAAGTTTCAAGTTGAATTTTGGACAGTTGATTTACTTTTGGGCCTTGATTTTGCGAAATGATCCTTAGTTCTTGATGTTTTACAAGTTTAGGCATGTTTTCTCAAGTTTTGAGCCCAAATAATGTATTTTAAAGCTTTGAAATTGAGTTTTGCATCTTGAACATCAATCTGGAAATTCTAGAATTCTGCATCATCGCTCGAGCAACAAAACCTACGCTCGAGCGGCCACTATTTGTTTTGCACTTTCGCTCAAGCGACCAAAAGTTGGCTCGAGCGTAAAATTCATGCTCTTAGTATTTTTGCAGGCATAAGCCTCCGCTCAAGTGAGGGAAACTAAGCTCGAGCGACCGTGTCTATTTTTGAACCTTGGCTCGACTAACCAAAAGTTGTGCTTGAGCCCCTTTTTTATTGAATTAAGTGATGAACTTGCTATCGGATATTTTTTGGGGCCATATGTTACTTTATTTATTATTATGAGAATCAAAAGTCATCAATTAACACACCAAAAATAAAAAAATAAAAAACCTCAGCTTACCAACCTCCGTCTAAAGCGGAATCTAGTGGGCCAATGGGCAAAAAGAAATAAATTGTGTTTTAACTTACTATTCAATCTTTGCATATTAGATCCATATGAAACAAAACATTGAGTTGTTTATTGACCTTGAGCTCGGTTTGAATACACAATTGAATGAGTTCAGATTGAATACGCAACCAAACAAGCTGAAAAAAATGGAGTTTATGTTGTTTATGATCAATTTGGTTCATTTGTAATTGATTAGTAAAAATTTGGGAGTTTAGTATTTTAATGGGGAGAATTTAAAATAATTACAAGAACTTTGCAAGTAAGTATGTGATTTTGGCCCAAGCAAAAACTATATGCATGTCGATAATTTTGCAATTATTTTGTGTTAATCCCACTAAAAAGCAATTATTTTGTGATCGATCATGTAATATTTTCAATAACAATTGCTTGTTGCTTTGTGTTATTTTTATAGGAGCTTAATTTGGATGGCTTCATATCGCATGAAGTCAACTTTCAGGATATTAACAAAGCTTTTGACTTACTTCTACAAGGGAAGAGCGTCCGATGCATCATATGGATGGATAAATAGATGGGTGTTGCTTTTAATTTTCATTTTTACATTTGTTGTTATATTAATAATGCAATTTCTGTATAATTTTCGAATTTTAGCTACGTCATTCAAACCCTGTCAAAAAGTCCAATAAAATCTTTAGTTGATTGGTCATTGATGAACACAATAAACAAACACTTACTGAGCAAAAGTTTCAATGAAATTTTAATGGTAAGTATTATATCAAGAAAACCCAAATTGTGGACCAACCTTGCTGGGTACACCCAGTGGGGGTTGACCCCCAGTGACGTGGGGCTCCCCCACTGGTCAGCTTTTCCTTTTTTTTTTTTTTTTTATTTCAGGCCAATCACCCAGTGACACGTGGCACTGGGTGTCACTGGGTGTAGTGTTTACTGGGTGTATGAGGCATTTTTGAATTGTGGACTTAGGGTGTTACCGTGCCTTCAAGGTATAACAGCTTGCTGTGCTGTTTTGTGGGAGTTCGTTCCAAACATTTTTTGATAATCTAAACCGTTTATATTGTAGGGTTCGTCAAGAATATTATTCATGTAAAAAATCAAGTTAATCGGATATTCATAACTCTATGATTAGGTCTTAATTGTTTTTAAAAATTTATGAAAGTTATGAAAATCGTTAATTTTTATAAAAACAAATGTGTTTTGGTTATAGGGCTGCAGATATTCAATAAACTTAATTTTTTGCATGGATGATCTACTCGACGAACTCTACAATATGATCGATTTAGATTATCAAAAAAAGCTTAGGACGACACTCCACAAGAGAGCACAACAGGATCCCTATATCACCAAATTGTCTCCTAAAGTTCATGAAAACACATTTGGGTTTTAATAATTTTCTCTACTTCTCAACTGAATTATTAACTCCTAACAACAAACACACTTCTAATTTACACAAAGAAGGAAAATAGAAAAACTAATGCTATGAATTTCATAAAGAGAGAGAATGTATGGAGAAAAAGAGGGGCAAAATAGACTTTTGACATTCCTAAATTTTTGTTTTAAATAAAGAAAGCCAACAAATTGCATTTCCAAATAATTATAAAACCTTTACTGCTTTTCTTGTAAATATGATCCAAAATTTTGCCTCTGACTTAATAATCCTTTTTAAATTTGTAAAGAAAAAAAAAAAAAAAGCTTTGTTTGGTAAAAACAAACTTTTTTTTGTCTTTAGTGAATTTTTTAAAACATAAATAAATTGTGTAATTTTTTTTTTCTAAAAATAAATTTTTTTAAAAAAAAATCCAAAACAAAAAACAAAAAAATAGGTGGGAAAAAAGCTCACTTTTTTTTTTTTTTTTTTTTTATCTTTATTGATTTTTTTTGGATTTTATTTCAAAATTGTTAGGATTTTCTAGTCTAGCCAAACATAAGAGTGAAAAAAAAATTTCCCAGAAAAATTTTGAACTAAATTCACTAAACACAAAAATAATCAATAAAAAAGGCATGAAAAAAATATTGGTCAAACTAATCCTAAATTATTTGTAGTTCAAATAAGTGTCAACTCTTTTTTTAGTTTTTTTTAAGGCGTCCATGCCAAAAGTTCAAAATTAAATTCTCTTTGTCTAGAAGTCCAAGCTCTCGTCTATGCAATCTCACCCCTTATGCATGCGATCGATGCCCCTATAGCCAGCCTCGCTAATTTTCTTTGTCTAGATAAAGACAAGTTTAGGTAAAATGACCAAAATATCCTTCCTCATATATACCATATATACGGTCCAAACCCCAAACAACACATACTCACACTCCCTCACTTCCATCTACTCTCTCTCTCTCTCTCTCTCTCTCTCGCTGCTTTGCTTCACATGCCGACGCCAACGCCGTCGCCTCAGTGACTACTACATCTACTACTGCCGCCTCCGTCGCCGTCCTATGTCTCTTTTTTCTCCTCTTCTCTTCACTAATCCTCCGACTTCCATCATCTCTCATTCTTCTTCTTCTTTTTAAAACTCTTTTCAAAACTCCTAACTAAATAAATTTTTCACACTAAAATTATAATTTCAAAACTCACAAACTCAAAGTACAATTTTATTCTCAAATCATAATTTTAAAACTCTCCCAAACAACACCCTACTCAATTCACCCACTACAAGATAATTTTTCCTGAGATGATGGTACAGTATGACGGAATTTGTGTCCACCTCGCTTTTGTTAAACTTGTGCTGTAGAAAAGTTTATGAGAGTACCTAAGCACAAAAAGAAAAAGAAAAAGACAGAAGGTATTAATTGGAAATTTGGATTTTAATATAATATAGGTAGCGGAAGGAGCCAGGCTACGTGGAGCTTCAAAAATCATAGGAGTCGATTTGAATCCTGAAAAATTTGAAATCGGTGAGTCTTCATCAATATTTCAATATCATTTGCTATCTTTCCTTCATCTTCTTGATCTCTTAAGTAATTGGACTCAAAACTATAGAAGGAAACAAGTCATTCATGTGGTAAATTTTAGAATATTTAAATTTATGTTTAAATCTTAAATTTATGGAGAAATTTATAAAAAAAAACAAATGTTAGTAGAAAAGTGAATAACTATTTTTTTTTTTCCATTACAAATTCAAAATTCAAAGACAGTCTAAAGATTGTCCTATTCATGGCATGATTATATACACGCAGGAAAAAAATTTGGAATTACAAACTTTATTAATCCTACAAATTGCTCAGAAAAATCGGTTAGTGAGGTTAGTCTATTACTATTCTTTCTAATGGAGAGAATCTTAATCAATCTTGTAGAAAATATTAAATTTCTTTTGTAAACTTTAAAATTATGAACTCAGGTGATAAAAGAAATGACAGATGGGGGAGCTGACTATTGCTTCGAGTGCATTGGATTGGTATCCTTGATGCAAGAGGCCATCTTTAGCTCTCGACCGGTATTTCTCTCTTTCCTTCATTGCTTGACGACATGATATAGATATAAAGATCTTATGTACTTAAAATTTATGATTCTTTTGTACCCAATGACCTCTAATTCGAACGAATGTGTTTCGTGATTTTTGTGTTTTGAGATGCCAATCAGTAAAGAGGGACATGAACTTTTGAGATAGAGAATACTTGCCAATAATGACGAAATCTTGTATCATGAGAGGGCCAAAGAAGACAAATAATTTCAATTCAATTTCACCTTGATTTGCAACACAAATTTATCGAATAATCCATGCTTCCTTTCATCAATTAGCTAAACAATTTCTCCCTAACTTTCAAACATAACCAATGACGTCTTCAATTTCACAGAAACCATCGTATTCTACCACATTTGGACCAATAAAAATGTATAACACTTAAAAAACCAAGAAATCATTGTTTACAAATCAATTGAGTTAATTAGAAATCTTCAAAACGTTATATATAATTAAAATATTGTAATATATATATTTTCTTTTTTGTGGTTATACCACTTCATTCTTTTTCACTTTTTGGTGGGTCATACAACTTTATCAATTGATTAAAAAAAATTATCAGAGTTTAGGGTGGCCAAAGCTTAGAGTTCCTTGAAAACATAAGCGGCCATAAATATATAATGTAGTTGTGGATATATCACATGACAAATAAAATATAACATGATGAATAAATATTATTTGTGCAGAATAGAAAATAAATAATTAAATATGGTCATTTTATAACCTTTTGACAAGGTATAATCAACTGAAAAATATAGAGAATGACGAAAAAAAAAAATAAAAACAAAATCTATGTGTAACACACCCTATCCCACATTGAAAGTTTGCATGAATGATGTTGAGCATATAAGGTACTACTACCTTACTACTAAATAACTTAGACTTAAACTTTTGGGTATGGTTGGTCGATCCACAAGTTACTTGCGCCAGCAAGTAGTGGGGCGTTACACTATGCGCCTGTCATATAGTTCAGATAAAAACATTTACATTTATAAAAAGATGAATTTACTAACATGATATTTGGAGATGATAGTGATATAGATTGATATAGATACTTTCGAATATACTGCAAAGTTAATCTATTTGAACATATTGAAATGAAAATTGATTAAACACTCGTTAATCATGATGATGATTCATTTTAAACTCCATTAATTGATCTCATTTATTTATGTAATTAGATTCATTAAGTTGGTTTTATTATATGAGATTAGGGATGGGGAAGAACAGTGATACTGGGGGTGGAGATGCACGGCACACCGTTAAGCATTAGCACTTTGGAGATTATGAGAGGGAGAACTGTTGGCGGTTCCATTTTCGGAGGAATCAAAGCTAAATCTGACATTCCTTTCCTTGTCAAAAAATATTTAGACCAAGTAAGTTTTTTTTTATTATCATGATAATGATCATTATTTTTTACCTTTAACTGTTCAATTACAATTCATCCAAAAATGAGTTGGATGAATTTTGAAAATGCAAATTAAGCAAACAATCGCATTGGATTTGGTTGGATGGCACCAAGAAATTGAAGTAGTGTCTCCCCTTTTTTATTGAATTAAGTGATGAACTTGCTATCGGATATTTTTTGGGGCCATATGTTACTTTATTTATTATTATGAGAATCAAAAGTCATCAATTAACACACCAAAAATAAAAAAATAAAAAACCTCAGCTTACCAACCTCCGTCTAAAGCGGAATCTAGTGGGCCAATGGGCAAAAAGAAATAAATTGGGTTTTAACTTACTATTCAATCTTTGCATATTAGATCCATATGAAACAAAACATTGAGTTGTTTATTGACCTTGAGCTCGGTTTGAATACACAATTGAATGAGTTCAGATTGAATACGCAACCAAACAAGCTGTAAAGAATGGAGTTTATGTTGTTTATGATCAATTTGATTCATTTGTAGTTGATCAGTAAAAATTTAAGAGTTTACTATTTTATTGGGTAGAATTCAAAATAATCACAAGAACTTTGCAAGTAAGTATGTGATTTTGGCACAAGCGAAAACTATATGCATGTCGATAATTTTGCAATTATTTTGTGTTAATCCCACTAAAAAGCAATTATTTTGTGATCGATCATGTTATTTTTTCAATAACAATTGCTTGTTGCTTTGTGTTATTTTTATAGGAGCTTAATTTGGATGGCTTCATATCGCATGAAGTCAACTTTCAGGATATCAACAAAGCTTTTGACTTACTTCTACAAGGGAAAAGCGTCCGATGCATCATATGGATGGATAAATAGATGGGTGTTGCTTTTAATTTTCATTTTTACATTTGTTGTTATATTAATAATGCAATTTCTGTATAATTTTCGAATTTTAGCTACGTCATTCTAACCCTGTCAAAAAGTCCAATAAAATCTTTAGTTGATTGGTTATCGATGAACACAATAAACAAACACTTACTGAGCAAAAGTTTCAATGAAATTTTAATGGTAAGTATTATATCAAGAAAACCCAAATTGTGGACCAACCTTGCTGGGTACACCCAGTGGGGGTTGACCCCCAGTGACGTGGGGCTCCCCCACTGGTCAGCTTTTCCTTTTTTTTTTTTTTTTTATTTCAGGCCAATCACCCAGTGACACGTGGCACTGGGTGTCACTGGGTGTAGTGTTTACTGGGTGTATGAGGCATTTTTGAATTGTGGACTTAGGGTGTTACCGTGCCTTCAAGGTATAACAGCTTGCTGTGCTGTTTTGTGGGAGTTCGTTCCAAACATTTTTTGATAATCTAAACCGTTTATATTGTAGGGTTCGTCAAGAATATTATTCATGTAAAAAATCAAGTTAATCGGATATTCATAACTCTATGATTAGGTCTTAATTGTTTTTAAAAATTTATGAAAGTTATGAAAATCGTTAATTTTTATAAAAACAAATGTGTTTTGGTTATAGGGCTGCAGATATTCAATAAACTTAATTTTTTGCATGGATGATCTACTCGACGAACTCTACAATATGATCGATTTAGATTATCAAAAAAAGCTTAGGACGACACTCCACAAGAGAGCACAACAGGATCCCTATATCACCAAATTGTCTCCTAAAGTTCATGAAAACACATTTGGGTTTTAATAATTTTCTCTACTTCTCAACTGAATTATTAACTCCTAACAACAAACACACTTCTAATTTACACAAAGAAGGAAAATAGAAAAACTAATGCTATGAATTTCATAAAGAGAGAGAATGTATGGAGAAAAAGAGGGGCAAAATAGACTTTTGACATTCCTAAATTTTTGTTTTAAATAAAGAAAGCCAACAAATTGCATTTCCAAATAATTATAAAACCTTTACTGCTTTTCTTGTAAATATGATCCAAAATTTTGCCTCTGACTTAATAATCCTTTTTAAATTTGTAAAGAAAAAAAAAAAAAAAAAGCTTTGTTTGGTAAAAACAAACTTTTTTTTGTCTTTAGTGAATTTTTTAAAACATAAATAAATTGTGTAATTTTTTTTTTCTAAAAATAAATTTTTTTAAAAAAAAATCCAAAACAAAAAACAAAAAAATAGGTGGGAAAAAAGCTCACTTTTTATTTTTATTTTTTTTTATCTTTAGTGATTTTTTTTGGATTTTATTTCAAAATTGTTAGGATTTTCTAGTCTAACCAAACATAAAAGTGAAAAAAAAATTTCCCAGAAAAATTTTGAACTAAATTCACTAAACACAAAAATAATCAATAAAAAAGGCATGAAAAAAATATTGGTCAAACTAATCCTAAATTATTTATAGTTCAAATAAGTGTCAACTCTTTTTTTAGTTTTTTTTAAGGCGTCCATGCCAAAAGTTCAAAATTAAATTCTCTTTGTCTAGAAGTCCAAGCTCTCGTCTATGCAATCTCACCCCTTATGCATGCGATCGATGCCCCTATAGCCAGCCTCGCTAATTTTCTTTGTCTATATAAGGACAAGTTTAGGTAAAATGACCAAAATATCCTTCCTCATATATACCATATATACGGTCCAAACCCCAAACAACACATACTCACACTCCCTCACTTCCATCTACTCTCTCTCTCTCTCTCTCTCTCTCTCGCTGCTCTGCTTCACATGCCGACGCCAATGCCGTCGCCTCAGTGACTACTACATCTACTACTGCCGCCTCCGTCGCCGTCCTATGTCTCTTTCTTCTTCTCTTCTCTTTACTAATCCTCCGACTTCCATCATCTCTCATTCTTCTTCTCTACCCTCTACTGCCGCCAAATCCCTCATTTTTCTATCATCTATGGCGCCTCCTTCAGCTCCGGCTAATATTTCGTCGATCTTTGCCTCGATACTACTTCCCACGCTTCCTTCTTGTCAGTATCTCTAGATTAGAGTTAGTCACTGTGGCACTGCCCTCACCGACTGAGTTCATTAGCTCAAAAACCTTTGTCTCCACTTCAAAGCTATCCTTCCTAAAAGATCCTTTGATTGGCAACTGTGAGAGTCCGATAAGTGCTTTGATCTAGACCGATCTGAGGAGAGAAGAGTGAGAGACAGAGAGATCTTAGAGTGAAATAAAAAATGAAAGGGGTTAAAAATTGATCAGGAATTGGCGACGGTTGCCAGTGGTGGAAATGCGGAGATCGGAGAAGACGAGAGTCTAAGGAACAACGTGTATACAACGGCGGCGGTATACGGGGATTTAGAGAAGCTTCAAAGATTAGTGGAAAGTGAGGGTTACTTAAGTCTCGTTTAGGAACAGGCTATTTTAGAATTTTTTTGGCTTTTTACGAAAAGATGTGCAGAAAAGTAAAGAGAGTGATGTAACAACTTATAATAACTTTTTGAATTTTTGCCTAAAATGTATAGTTGACAAACGAGGCCTTAGTATCGAAGCCCGATGGGATCTGCTACTACGCCTTGCAATGGGTGGATCTTAACAATCGCACAACTGCTGCCTAGTCTATCATCGAGGTCTTTAATTCATTCATAGTTCTTTAATCTCCTGAAATTTGTGCTCTTTTTTTGTGGATTAGGTTTCTAAGATCACTGTTGAGCTTTTTGTATTTGATTTGTTGAATTCATATAATTCTTCGATGATTTTAGTTGTTTTATTTGCATTTCTTTCTTTACTTGCTTGTATACTTGCATATAGGTATTTTATTTGATTGATGGAACACAAATCTGAGTTTTGATTCTTTGTGTGTGTGTGTGTGTGTGTTGTTGTTGTTATTGTTGTTGGTGGTGGTGTTGTTAAACATAGAGGTGTGTTCTTTGAATTCAATAGATAGAGAGATTTGGGAGTGTTAGCCTTTGATGCCACCATTAGAGCCCTACAACCCTTGAAAAACCCTCGACTTGACGACATTATTGGCCTCTCTCTCTGTCTCTCTCTGTGTATGTGTATCTCAAATGGCACTTGACTAAAACTTCGCTAATGGACTACTCGCAGATCTCAGTGGAGGCTGTGGAATGATGACAGATTTGATTAAAGACCTGAGGAGATAAGAAAGCTTTAATCTGTTTGATTTGTTTGTGTTACAACCCCGACCTATGATTAGCGTATAATCTTTGATTAAGAATGCCTAATAAGTAATTAAGATAAAATTCTACGTTAATTGCATGTGTTACATGTTATTTGCATTTATATCTGTCTATTGTAGAAAGATTTGTTTGTGGTTCTATTTCATTATGCGAATTGAATGCCTTATTGGCATCTGATCACAAAATTGACTTGATTTATGTTTTATTTGGAATTTTTAGAACATTATGGTAGGTTCAATTGAAATTCAATTCGGAGCCAAATAATTAGAATAAAATAATATAAGTATTTAATCTAAACAAAAATTAATTAATTCCACTTATGGTACCTATATAAGCTCAATGTTGTCTCATACCACCATTATACACACACTTCATCATCTTTTTGTCATCAAAACGTGAGAAGAGAGGGAGATGAAGAAATTGAAGCTTTAGGAAGAAAAAAAGAGAGGAATTGCTTGTCAATTGAAAAAAATTGCAAGAATTGTGCAAGAAATTCCTAGAATTCAAAGAATTGGGAACTCTAGGTAAGAATTGTATTCCTAAAGTTTGTATTCAAGACATTAGTGTAAGAATTCTAGAGATTAAAGTGTTTCAACATGAGAATTGAGCTAGAATGAAAGAATTTAATTCATACCATGCATGCATGCATATTTTCTTACATTTTAAGCTAAATTTTCAAGAATTCACGCATGTATGTAGCAATTGTACCTTAATTTTGGGAATTCATCATGTTTTCCATGATTTTACCTTATTTTATCATGATTTGGAGGCTTTGAATTAAATTCATTACATACATGTTATGCTTTCAAAGTTTCAAGTTGAATTTTGGACAGTTGATTTACTTTTGGGCCTTGATTTTGCGAAATGATCCCTAGTTCTTGATGTTTTACAAGTTTAGGCATGTTTTCTCAAGTTTTGAGCCCAAATAATGTATTTTAAAGCTTTGAAATTGAGTTTTGCATCTTGAACATCAATTTGGAAATTCTAGAATTCTGCATCATTGCTCGAGAAACAAAACCTACGCTCTAGCGGCCACTATTTGTTTTGCACTTTCGCTCAAGCGACCAAAAGTTGGCTCGAGCGTAAAATTCATGCTCTTAGTATTTTTGCAGGCATGAGCCTCCGCTCAAGTAAGGGAAACTAAGCTCGAGCGACCGTGCCTATTTTTGAACCTTGGCTCGAGCAACCAAAAGTTGTGCTTGAGCGTAAAATGAGAGCTCCCAGAAGTTTTTTCAAAATTTTGCAATCCGCTTGAGCGATTAAAGTTGCGCTCGAGCGAAGACCCTGTTTTCAGAAATTTGACTAAATGTTGCAACACATATTTTGGCATCCTCATTGCATCTTAAGCATTTGTAAGCCTTAATTAAGACATAATAATGATGATAAGAGTTAGAAACACACTAAGATAGAAAAGAAACAAATTAAGTGATTCCAGAATGTGTGTTTCAATGTGTATCCGCTATATGTTCGTATAGGTCACGCGCCTTAGCTACTTGGTTTGTTTGATTTGTCTGATCTGCTATTGGAGTCATCTGTGAGTAATAACTCTGTAAAGTTATGTTTAACTTTAATTATTTTCTGATGATATGAAATGATTAGTTTTCTGAAATGCTATGTTTTGTATGAATGAATGATTGTCCAAGTTTCTGAAATGTATTCGTTGCATCCTTAGCATCATATGATATGTGTTCCTTTATGGGTCATCGGAATGCCTTTATGGCCATTCCTCTATGGGTCATTAGAATACCTTTATAGCCGTCCCTTTATGGGTCATCGCTTATATAACGTTACGTTTATGTATATAAAGTTTTAAATTTTCTATCCTATGTATGTCTACACAGCTCTATGGACGTTATTTGTTTGTATTTGCTTTCGTTGGCCCCTATATTTTGTTTAATTCGTTCAGAAGCTTTTGGTAATCCCAGGATTGCTAGCCAATTACGGTGCTAAACCTATAGGGGCGGGTTTGGGATTCATTAAAACGTTTACTCTGTTACTATTCACTGGGCTTTAATTCATCGTATTATTCACCAGGCCTAAGTTGTTGCTTGAAGGCCAGTTTTGTCCAGCCAACCACAGTGCCTTCCATGGAGGTTCCGAAACTAGCTTGTGGTCAATGTTTTGTAATCCAGAATTCCGTTAAGTTTCTTTTGTTTAACTTGTATGTTGGACTGGGTCCCATTTTGGTTATCTGTAAGTGAAGTGACGTAAGACTGTTGCTTATATAACGTCACGTTTATGTATATAAAATTTTAAATTTTCTGTCCCATGTATGTCTATACAGCTCTATGGACGTTATTTGTTTGTATTTGCTTCTGATGGCCCCTATATTTTGTTTAATTCATTCAGAGGCCTTGGTAATTACTGGCCGGTTACGACGCTAAACCTATAGGGGCGGGTTTGGGTCATGACAGTTGGGTTGTGGTTTCGTTTTTCGTTTTTTGTTGTTGTTGTTGTTGATAGTGGTGGTGGTAGTGGTGGTGGTTGTTGTTGTTGATGATGAAACAAATTTCAACAGATAGAAATGAACACATTATTTTTATGTGTGTATGGACTCTCAATGGCAACCTAAATGAATAGATAGAAAATAATTTGAACAGATAAAAAAATAACAAATAGTTTCAACAAATAAAAAATTTTGAACAGATAAATTTCAATAGGTAGATTTTATTTGGATAGGTATTTGAATAAATAATGGAAATTTGAATTGAAAATATAAAAAAAAATGAACAAATAAGGAAAAATCTGAATAAATAAGGAAAAAATTGAATAAATAGATATAAATTTGAATAGATAGTCAACAAAGAGTCAACTGATAAAAAAAATCAATAAATCAAGGGGTAAAATTAGAAATAAAATATCATTCAAAATAAATAAAAGGACTTCTCACTAAATTATTTAACAAAGAGTAAATTTTTCATCAACAAAAAATATTCACTAAATTTAATGCCTTATACCCTCTTTAAATTAGATTTATCACTAATTTTCTCTTTTTTTTTAATTAAATTTTGCTTGTAATGATCATCTCGTTTTTCATTGGTTATGAACTCAAAAGAAATTTTTTTTTCCTTCTTGTCTAAATGTGTTTTTTTTTTTTTTTTAAAAAAAGAAATTTTTGTAGACGGTTATATATAAAAAAAATATTACATTAAATTAGATAATTTTAGTCCAATAATAATTATTTAGAAGGTCAAAAACCAACATTAATAGTACTCAACAAAAAAAAGAATTCATAATAAAAAGGAATAACCTCAAATTGATTTTAAAATTACTTCATGGGTCCCATTTTGATAGTCTCTTTTGAACGTTTGAACTTTTAAGAAGGCAAATAATATCATTACCCTTGAATTTAAATTTTAAATTATTAATTTCAAAAATACCCTTTTGTTATCAATTTTTAAATATATTTATAATTACTTATAAGGGACAATTTTAAAATTTTCTAAATTTAAAATTTTGACTTTTAAAAGTGATTGTTATTTTGGAACAACTAAAAATAAAAATAACAGATAAATAAAAGGAAAAATTACCAGTAAATCCTATATGGTAGAAAGTTAAACCATTTAGTCCTACAAATTTTCTTATGCACCATTTAATCCTACTATCAACATCAACAACATCATCAAAACATTAGATACATTAGCAACATTAACTACACTGATGTTACAACTATTGTTCCCATTAATAATTATAAGGCCAGTGAAAGCTTCATCTCCGTCAAAACCCATCACTCAAAGCTTTCGATTGAAACCATAACTTTGAGATTTGTGTTCTGATAAGGGGTTCATCTACTCAACAGATGTTTAGGAAAATGATTTGTGGGAAGAACCAACACAAGTCCATAGACAACAATAATGGCTCCAGAAAGAAGATCAAAGGCACAGTGGTTTTGGTGAAGAAGAATATTCTGGACATGAACGATTTGGGTGCCTCGTTTCTTGATCGAGTTCATGAGTTCTGGGGCAAAGGTGTTTCGCTTCAGCTATCGCCGCGGCCTTCGAGGGTTTGGAGGAGGGGTTCAGGGAGGCGGAATGAGGAGTGGTTTTGGGATGATCGGTGGCTCCGGCCGTTTATGGGTTGTTGGGGTCAGGGTTAGGGTTTGCAGAACCCTCCTTCTTGGAGGTGGTGTTGTCGGTGTTCATTGGATCGGAGTCGTTGTTGCCGCGAGAGCAACAGTTACCCATTTGGAGAGGAGGGCGGAGGAGGGTAGTGGTGCCCCAGGGAGAGGAAGGAGAGGTAGAGGAGCAGAGCAATCGGGGCTGAAGAAATATAGGTTAGAGAGAAAAATCCATGTATAAAGAGAGAGAGAGAGAGAGAGAGAGAGAGAGAGATGATACAGGTTGGATTGGGGATGAATTGTAAGGGGGAGAAAAGGGTTACTGATGTTCTTAGTGTTTGACATTTTCTGTAGTTGTTATGTATTTGATTAGCATTGTTTTCTGATTCATTATCGTTGTGTTTTTTGTTTTCAATTCGTTCCTTCAACGACTGTTTTCAATTTGTTTTCTTATGTTGTTGATGTTGTTGTGTTGATGTTGTTGATTTTTGTTGATGTTTGATGATTTTTTTTTAGTGACGTTGGTAATGTAGTTGATGATGTTTGATGGTGTTTTTATGATGTTGTTGAATTTTGATAATGTTTTTTTAGTGATGTTGGTGATGTAGTTGATGTTTGATGTTGTTTGATGATGATGTTGTGATGTTTGATATTGTTTTGATGATGATATTTGATATTGTTTTCATAATGATGTTGTGTTATTTGATATTGTGTTATTTGATGTTGTTTTGATGATGATGATGTTGTTTTGATGTTGATGATGTTTGATGTTTAATGGTCATTAACATTGGAATAGGACCTAACGGTTCATAAGAAAATTCATGGGACCAAATGAGTTACAAGATACAATTTAGGATTTATTGGTGCATCCCCCTAAATAAAATGAAACAAAGAGAGTATAATTATATAATTAAATTATTTTTACTTAAAAAAATTAATGTATCATTTAATTATGTTAGGAGTTGTGATTGGGGGCCCGAAAACGGGCTCCCCGAATGCCCCTAATCGATGAAACGACGTCGTTTCGTCGTTTTTTTTTTTTTCCCATTCAGAAGAAGAGAACACAGAAGGAGGAGGAAGAAGAGAAGAGAAGAAGAAGAGAAGGGGGGGAGAGGGGAGGGGAGGAAGAGAAGGGGAGGGGAGGGGAAGGGGGCCAACAAACTAGGGCTGGAGGCGGAGGCGAAGGCGGAGGAGGAGCTACCGGAGGCGGGGCGGAGGTGAGGCGACGCTGCTGCGACGCGACACCGGCGACGCCGGACGACGAGCTTCGAGCTGCTGCGAGCTTCGAGCTGCTTCGACGCTGCGACGAGCTTCTTCCCCTCTCTTCTCTTCCTCCTCTTCCCCGCTCTCTTCTCTCTTTCTCCCTCTCTCTCTCTCTCTCTCTCTCTCTCTCTCTCGGGGCATTCGGGGCGGGGAGATTCGGGCACAAAAACATTACTCTTATGTTAGCTGTTACACTTCCGTCCTTATCCATCAAAGCATCAACCAAAAATGGATATGGATGATATGAATACGGTGAGTATTTTTTTAATTTTAATTTTTCAAAAAAAAAAAAATCAGAAAATTGATTGCGAAATTGAATCAAACAAAGCCATTATTTTTTTTATTAATTAACAAACACATCATTTTTTTTAAATTATAAATTATTGTTTGGGGTGTTCTAAATAAGTGCACTTTTTGTCTTTTTGGACTAAAAAATTGAGGAAGAAAATATGGATGTTTGGGTTAACTTTTTGACTTTTTATGGAAAAATGTGTAATAAAAAATTGTAAAAATTGATTTGTAGGGAAAAATTAGGATTGGGAGTTGTGCAGTCGTAATTGTTGACTTTTGGTGAATAGTGTTAACTTTTTAACTTTTTGAGTAACTTTTTGACTTTTTTACAATATGCCAAACTTGACCTAAATCTTATATGGTTGAATTTATGATAAATAAAATTTTAAAATAATAATTTCCAAACCCAATCATTACTATCATGTGGCCAAGATTTAAAAGTAATGATAACACACCATCGCAAGTCTGCCACATTTTAAAATTGTTATATATATATATATATATATATTTTGTAAAAAATCAAATCGATTGGATAACGAAAATTATATGTTTGAATCAATTTTATTTGAATCGTTTATTTTTTTATCATCCATTTTTCATACAAAAATAATCCAAAGATGATATACTCAACGAATCTTAGGGGTTGTTTGCGATGTCCTAAATAAGTGTACTTTTTGACTTTTTGGACTAAAAAGTTAAGGAAAAAAATGGTTGTTTGGGTTAACTTTTTGACTTTTTAGGAAAAAATGGGTATTAAAAAATTGTATAAATTAGTATTGTTAGACATATTTATTTTGATGATTTATTTAATTATGTTTTAATTTATTTGAAAGAGAAAAATAGAATCAAAATTTATTTTGATGATTTATTTGAAAGAGAAAAATAAAATCAAAATTTATTTTGTCCCATTATTTCACACCTAAACATTTATCCTAAATGTTGTTAGAATGTATTTAATATTTGATTAAATCAGGAGTCCAAACAGCCAAAAACAAATGTTCAAACAGCCTAGCACAGTAGCAAGCCAAAAGGTTCAAGTGAAAGATATTCAAATTAGTAATGATGGAAGTACAACGGCTATAAACAGTTCAAAAGGTTCAAAAGGTTCAAGTGAAAGATATTCAAATTTGTAATGATAGAGTGGAAGATATTCAAATTGGTAATGATGAAAGCATAACGGCTATAAATTCAAATGACTACAACTGCTATAAATGAATACAACGGCTATAAACGGTTATAATTTTCATTATATATACCAAAGCCTCTAATGTAAATAAGTTATAAAAACCTGAAAATATTCTTTGATCTATAATTACTCACATCTATTCTCAGAAATTATACACTGAGCCTTATAGCTTTAAGTCCATCTTTCCTGTGTGAGGTTTACAGAAAAACCAGAGCTTCATTTTTATATCTATCTTTGAGAAATAATTCTTGTAGCTTTTTGTGAAAACAAAAACGCCTTCTTTTCAACCTTGTAAGAGTGTAGTACACTCAGTGTTCTTGACTTAGAAAGTCAATGTAAAATCTGTGGAGGATTGCTTCATCTGTGAAAAGGTTGCTAGCACCCTGTGAAGTAAGAGTATAGTGGAAAATCTCAAGTGAAACTTGAGGAGTGGACATAGGCCGAGTTGAAGCCGAACTACTATAAATTTGTTTGCATCTCTCTCCCTTATCTCTTTATTTTATTTTAAATTGCCATACCTATATTTCACATTTTTACTGTGCTAAAATCATTAACTAACATAGTTGTTAAGACACTTGTTTTAATTATTTTTATTTCATTAATTATATTTATCTATTGTGCTAGTCATAATTTTTATTAGGGTATTATTAATTTTAATTATAAAAACCTAATTCACCCCCCTCTTAGGTTGTCTTTTGGGTAACAATTGGTATCAGAGTCTAAACTCTTGCTTTAGATTTAACCATCTAAGAGTTTCGATCCATGGCAACCTTAGCTAGCACTAGCACTACTGAAGGACAAGCCACCAATAGGCCATCATTATTTGACGGAAACAACTATAGTCATTACAAAGATAAGATGACCCTATACCTACAAGTCACTGATTATGTTATGTGGATTATTGTCACCAAAGGTCTAAAAATTCCTACAAAATTAGTAGACAATATTAGTGTACCTAAAACTGAAGATGAATGTGATGAGAGGGATCACAAATTATTGCAAGCCAATGCTAAAGCCAAACTCACCCTTGTTTGTGGATTAGACTCTAAGGAGTATAATAGAATTTCAAGTTGTGATTCGGCAAAAGAAATTTGGGACAAACTTGAAGTAACTTATGAAGGTACAAACCAAGTAAAGGAATCTCGTATTGATATGCTTGTTCATAGTTATGAATTGTTTAAAATGAACTCTGATGAATCTATTTCAAGTATGTTTACTAGATTTATTGAAATTGTAAACTCTTTGAAATCTCTTGGCAAAACTTATACTAACAGTGAGTTGGTAAGAAAAATTCTTAAGTGTTTACCAAAGAATTGGGAAACAAAGGTTACCGCCATTATAGATGCCAAAGATCTCTCCACACTTGGATTGGATGAGCTTATGGGTTCCCTTATGACTCATGAGATCACCATGAAAGGATATGAGGATGTTGAAAACAAAAAGAAAAGTGGAATTGCATTCAAAGCCTCATAAAATGAAGAAGAACATGAAAACTCCAGTGAAGATGAAAGCTGTGCCATGTTTAGTAGAAATCTCAAAAAGCACTTCAAGAAAAACAATTATGGAGGAAGAAGACCTTTCAAGAAAGAGTACAACAAAGATAATAAGAAAGAGTCTATTATTTGCTATGAGTGCAAAAATCCTGGACATATGAAGATGGATTGTCCAAAATTGAAGAATCATGGAAAAGACTACAAAAGCAACAAAAAGGCCATGGTAGCAGCTTGGGGAGAAAGTGAAAATGAAAGCTCAAGTGATGAAATTGAAAATGAAGTAGCCAACTTATGTCTCATGGCTCTTGAAGATAAAGACTCTACTCAAGATGAGGTAACTTGAAAGTGCATTTCATGAACTATCAAATGAATTTAGAAAAGTATGTGCCAAAAATAATGTATTGAAGAAATCTATTGCATCTTTATCTATTAATGTAGAAGAATTAAAGAAAGAAAAAATTATTTTGAAAAATGATTTTGATACTATCTCTAATGAGAAAACTACTTTAAAAAACAATGTTGATGATTTAATAAAAACACTTGAAAATTTTGTAAAAAGTAGAGATAATCTCAACATGCTTCTTGGAAATCAAAGATGTGTTTTTGATAAAGCGGGTATTGGATATGACCCTATTAAGAAACAAAAGAATTTCAATACAATTTTTGAAAAGGCAGCTCTTATGACACACCCTCATATTACTTGTTATTATTGTAGAAAGAAAGGCCATTATATATCTTATTGTCTATTCAAAAAGAATATGAACATGTGAATTAAAAAGATTTGGATTATTAAGGGATCTAACAAAACTAACCAAGAAGAACCCAAAAAACTATGGGTACCAAAAACCAACACTTGATTGTCATCTTGTAGGTTTGCTTTAAGTCCAAAGCTAAAGAAGGGAAATGGTACCTTAATAGTGGATGTTCCAGACACATGACCGGAGATAAATCATTCTTTACAAAACTATCATCGAAAGATGGAGGATTTGTTACTTTTGGAGACAACAAGAAAGAAAAAATCATCGGTATTGGTAGCATCAGTATTTCTCCTAACCCTTCTATTGAAAATGTTTTATTTGGTGATGGACTTAAGCATAACCTACTTAGTATTAGTCAATTATGTGATAAAGGTAATCGAGTTATTTTTGATAAATCACATTGCACAATTGAAAGCACAAATGATCATAAAGCTTTATTCGTCGGTAATCGCCATGATAATGTTTATGTTTTTTATCTTAATGATCTCTATGTCAGTGATGTTAAATGTTTATACGTTAATAATGAAAATAGTTGGTTATGGCATAGAAGACTTTGTCATGCTTATATGGATTTAATTGCTAAGGGCCTGTTTGGTAACGTTTACGTTTTCAGTTTATATTTACAAAAATTTTATAAACTGATTTTTGTTTATTTTTAGAAAAACATAAACTACAAACGCGTTTGGTTTAGACAAAATGTTTAAAAAAAATTAAAAATATAAAAAAGAGTGAGAAATGGCAAGTGGTGGCGGGTGGTGGGTGGTGACGAGTGGTGGCGGCGGAAGACGGTGGAAAATGATGGTGGTGGTGGTGGCGGAAGACGGTGGTGGAAAATGGTGGCAGGTGGTGGGTGATGGTGTCAGAAGACGGTGGTGGAAAAGGGTGGCAAGTGGCGGGTGGGTGGGTGGGTGGTGGTGGCGGAAGACGGTGGTGGAAAGTGGTGGCAAGTGGCGGGTGGTGGCGGCGGAAGACAGTGGTGGAAAGCGGTGACGGGTGGGTGGATGGTGGATGACGGATAGTGGTGGGTGGTGGTTGGTGGGTGGTGGTGGCAGGTAGGTGGTGGTGGTGAGTGGGTGGGTGACGGTGGGTGGTAGTGGTGGTGGCGGGTGTGGTGGCAGGTGGGTGGTGGTGGTGTGGTGGTGGTAGGTGGTGACGAGTGGGTAGTGGGTGGTGGTTGGTGGTGGGTGATGGTGGTGGTGGTGGTGGTAGTGGTGGTGGTGGTGGTGGCGGGTGGGTGGCAGGTGGTGGTAGGTGTTGGTGGTGGTAATGGGTGGTGGTGGTGGTGGTGGTGGCTGGTGAGTGGAAGGGGGTGGTGGTGGTGGTGGTGGCGAGGGGTGGGTGGTGGTGGCGAGTGGGTGGCAGGTGGGTAGTGGTGGCGGGTGGATGGTGGTGATGGTGGTGGTGTGGTGGTGGTGGTAGTGGGTGGTGGTGGCAGGTGGTGGTAGTGGGTGGTGGTGGTGGTGGCGGGTAGGTAGCAGGGGTGGTGGTGGTGGCGAGGGGTGGGTGGTGGTGGCGAGTGAGTGGCAGGTGGGTGGTGGTGGCGGAAAACGGTGGTGGAAAATGGTGGCGGGTGATGGCTAGTGATGGGTGGTAAAAAAAAAAAAACTCAAAACTCAAAACGGAAACACATTTTTTGAGTTTACATTTTTTGGCCAATTTATAAACTGAGACCATTAATTTATAAATCAAAAATTTACCAAACAAGTTTTTATTTGAGTTTTTAAAATTTTTGTAAATATAAACTGAAAATGTAAGTGTTACCAAACGGCACCTAAACTTTTGAGAAATGATTTGGTCATTGGACTTCCAAAAATTAAATTTGAAAAAGATCATCATCTTTGTAGTGTTTGTCAACAAGGAAAACAAACTAAAACATCATTTAAATCAAAATCTCATATTTCCACAACTAGACTTTTACAACTATTGTATATGGATTTATTTGGTCCCTCAAGGACATCTAGTCTAGGTGGTAAATATTATTGTCTTGTTATTGTTGATGATTATTCAAGATTTACATGGGTTATGTTTTTAGTACACAAAGATGAAACCTTTTCTTCTTTCACAAAACTCTGTAGTAGAATTCAAAATGAAAAAGGCTTTCTTATTACTAATATTCGAACCGACCATATGAGAAATTTGAATTGTTTTGTGATGAGCATGGTATTGGACATAATTTTTCAGCACCTAGAACCCCTCAACAAAATGGTGTAGTAGAAAGGAAGAATAGAACTTTAGAAGAGATGAGTAGAACAATGCTTTGCGAAAATAATCTTTCTAAATATTTTTGGGCCGAAGCCGTTCACACCGCATGCTATATTTTAAATCGTGCATTAATTAGACCTATTCTAAAAAAGACTCCTTATGAACTTTGGCATGATAGAAAGCCCAACATTAATCACTTGCATGTTTTTGGTTATAAATGTTTTGTGCATAATAATGGTAAGGATAACTTAGGTAAATTTGATTCAAAATCTGATGAAGCAATTTTTCTTGGCTATTCCTTAACTAGCAAAGCTTATTGTGTTTTTAATAAAAGAACTCTTGTTGTGGAAGAATCTATACATGTGGCATTTGATGAAATTAACATCTTTGCTCAAAAGCAAATTGTTAGTGATAATATAGATTTAAAACCACATGTGGAAGATTCAAGTATCTACAAAGAAGAGAACCAACCATGTAAGTTGAACAAAGAGATTGAACAACCTATTCTCTCACCTCAAGAAGGAGAAGGAAACAATGATGATTTGCCAAGAGAATCGAAGTTTGTTCATAATCACCCTAAGGATTTAATCCTAGGTGACCCTACAAAAAATATTGAAACTCGCTCTTCACTTAGAAATATTTGTAGTAACTTGGCTTTTTTTTCACAGATTGAGCCTAAAAACTTTCAAGAAGCCGAATTCGATGAACATTGGATGATAGCTATGCATGAAGAGCTTAACCAATTTGAGAGAAACAAAGTGTGGGAACTTGTGCTAAAACCTAAAGATCAGACCATTATTGGTATCAAATGGATCTTTCGAAACAAGCTTGATGAATCCGGCACAATTATAAGAAATAAGGCTAGACTTGTTGCACAAGGATACAATCAAGAAGAAGGTATTGATTTCGATGAAACCTTTGCTCCGGTTGCTAGATTAGAAGCCATTTGCATGTTACTTGCATTTGCATGTTTTAGAGATTTCAAACTTCATCAAATGGATGCAAAAAGTGCATTTCTTAATGGTTTTATAAATGAGGAAGTTTATGTTAAACAACCCCTAGGTTTTGAAGATCATGCTTTTCCAAATCATATTTTTAAACTATCAAAAACTTTATATGGTTTGAAACAAGCACCTCGTGCATGGTATGAACGATTAAGTAAATTTTTGATTGAAAATAATTTTTTTAGAGGAACGATTGACACAACACTTTTTGTTAAAACTAAAAATGATGATTTACTTATTGTGCAAATATATGTGGATGACATTATATTTGGTGCTACTAATGAAACCTTGTGTAAGGAATTTGCTAAGTGTATGCAAGGTGAGTTTGAGATGAGCATGATGGGAGAGCTAAATTATTTCCTTGGGCTTCAAATCAAACAATGTAAGGAATGAATTTTTATCAACCAAGCTAAGTACACAAAAGAACTACTCAAAAAGTTTTGTATATATGACTCAAAAATAGCTGGAACACCTATAAGCACATCCATTAAGCTAGACAAGGATGAAAAAGGTAAGTCCATTGATCAAACAAAATATCGAGGTATGATCGACTCACTTCTTTATTTAACTGCAAATAGACCCGATATTATGTTTAGTATTTGTATGTGTGCTAGATATCAATCAAATCCTAAGGAATCACATCTCAGTGCTGTTAAAAGAATTTTTAGATATATTGTTGGCACTCAAAATTTGGGACTGTTTTATCTTAGAGATGTTGCATTTGATTTAATTAGTTACTCGGATGCCGACTTTGCCGGATGCAAACTTGATAGAAAATGCACCAGTAGCGCTTGTCATTTTCTTGGTAACTCATTAGTATCTTGGTTTAGCAAAAAGTAAAATTCTGTTACTTTATCAACGGCCGAAGCTGAATATATAGCTTCTGGAAGTTGTTGTGCCCAAATACTTTGGATGAAACAACAATTGGAGGACTTTGATTTGCATTATGATCATATGCCTATTAAATGTGATAATACTAGGGCCATCAATTTAAGCAAAAATCCGGTTCAACACTCACGAACAAAACATATTGAAATTCGACATCATTTTTTAAGAAATCATGTTCAAAAAGGGGATATTGTACTTGAATTTGTAAACACCGACAAGCAATTGGTGGATATTTTCACAAAACCCCTATGCGAGGATCGCTTCAATTTTATTTGACGAGCTTGGAATGTCGATTTCTACTTAAAAAGTTTTGTTATGACTGTGAAACTTGAATTTTTGTTAAAATGATATATGTGTATTGCTATATTGATATGGAAACATTTATATCAGTTGAATGTTCTCAAATCTTTCATACATTTATTCTCCTTAACAATTTGCTATTCTCAACTGTGTAATTTTTTTTTTGTTTGGTTCTACATCTTGAGGTAAAGTTAATTTTACATACATTGATTTTTTTTTAAACCCTCATGGTATGTATTTTGCATTACCATTCCAGCAACACCAACATCTCATTAAGTTTAATTTATGCTGGTATTATTTTATTTTAATTTAATTTAATTTTTTTATTTTGCTATTAGGCTTAATTTCTTTTATTTTTATTTTTTTTTCTCATTCTGCTTTTTAATTTCATTTTTCAATACTTAAACATAAAAACAAAAACAAATCAAAATATAAATATTTACATTAAAAAAAAAACCACCATTCATTTTTTTTTACGGCCACACGCCGATCAAAATAAACATTAAAAAAAAAAACTTCATTTTTTTTTCCAGTCATACGCCGATCTTACTTACTCGCCTCTTCCATCGTTTTCTTCTTCTTTTTATCACCTTGGGCGACCCTTGACTCTCCTACCCCCGTGCTTTCGTCGAGAGCGACGACTCCCCGCTGACTATCAAAGGTTAAGAACGACGTTGCTCCAAATTGGGCCATGGAGGTGGTCTTCCATTTAAACTCTTTATTTTCGGCCTTCAGTGTGCCTATTTCTGCTCGCGTATCCTTGTACATGTGCTGGAGCAGAGAGAGTTGGGTGTTGACCTGATGGAGCTCACTTGTCCTGTTTCGCAATCGGTGAGCCAATTTTGTAACTGCCGTCACCGTCTCCATACAGGACGTCAGTGTGAAATGATTGGCTTCTATGTTAGATTGAGTTGCCATGATTTGCTCAATCGACAAGAAGAGTAGGAGTAGAGGCACTTGGTCCAGTAGAGCTTATGAGATCGTTCAGGTCCAAAAATAGAGTGAAGGGATGGGATGAAGAAGCCATGGTTTAGAGGTGAAAGGTGTCAAAGAAATGAGTTGCAGAGAAATAAAAGCGAACAGACTGAGGTTTGGCCTCCTCCGTTCTGTTTTTTTGTCTCTCTGTTCTATCTCTCTCACGAAGCAAATGAAGAAGAAGAAGGCGAAGAAAGTGATTAAGAAGAAGACGGAGGAGAAAACGACAAGAGGGAGAGAGAGCCGAGGCAGCTGATTGACTGATTGACCCGTCTTGCTTTTGTCGGTCGGCTGACGCAAAAGCGAGGACGCGTGTTCGATGCGATTTTCGACGAACAAAAAAGAGACACGGGCGAATCATATATATATATATATATGTATATATCTGTTTTGATTATCTATTTTTTGATACCCTTTATCACTATCATTTTCCTCCTCCTCCTCCTCCTCCAGATTCTAACCCATGATTTCCTTTTGATAATGTCACGGTGGGAGATGTTATGATGTTATGTATTATGGTATTATTTTCAAATTATAGTATTATTTTAAAACTAATCTGATGTTATCTTAGTCTCATATCATGTCTCTAATGAAAGCTTATTTATTACACATGTGCTACCTATGTATTTAGAAATGAATTCAGGGAGCATGACTTGAGGGGGAGCTTTTCTTACTCCCAAATCAAATCAAAACACATTGTGTTCCATCATCAAAAAGGGGGAGATTGTTAGACTTATTTATTTTGATGATTTATTTAATTATATTTTAATTTATTTGAAAGAAAAAATAGAATCCAAAATTTATTTTGATGATTTATTTGAAAGAGAAAAATAGAATCAAAATTTATTTTGTCCCATTATTTCTCACCTAAACCTTTATCCTAAATGTTGTTAGAATGTATTTAATATTTGATTAAATTAGGAGTTCAAACAGCCTAAAACAAATGTTCAAGCAGCCTAGCACAGCAGCAGGCCAAAAGGTTCAAAAGGTTCAAGTGAAAGATATTCAAATTAGTAATGATGGAAGTACAACGACTATAAACTGTTATAAAGGTTCAAAAGGCCAAAATATTCAAAAGGTTCAAGTGGAAGATATTCAAATTTATAATGATGGAGTGAAAGATATTCAAATTGGTAATGATTGAAGTACAACGGCTATAAACAGCTATAAATTCAAATGACTACAATGGCTATAAACGGCTATAAATTCAGATGAATACAACGGCTATAAACGGTTATAATTTTCATTATATATACCAAAGCCTCTAATGTAAATAAGTTACAAAAACCTGAAAATATTATTTGATCTATAATCACTTACATCTATTCTCAGAAATTACAAACTAAGCCTTATAGCTTTAAGCCTATCTTTCTTGTGTGAGGTTTATAGAAAAACCAGAGCTTCATTTTTATATCTATCTTTGAGAGATAATTCTTGTAGTTTTCTGTGAAAGCAAAAACACATTCTTTTCAACATTGTAAGAGTGTAGTACACTCAGTGTTCTTGACTTAGAAAGTCAGTGTAAAATCTGTGGAGGATTGCTGCATCTGTGAAAAGGTTGCTAGCACCCTGTGAAGTTAGAGTATAGTGAAAAATCTCAAGTGAAGCTTGAGGAGTGGACGTAGGCCGAGTTGAACCGAACCACTATAAATTTGTTTGCATCTCTCTCCCTTATCTTTTTTTATTTTAAATTGCCATAGCTATATTTTATATTTTTACTGTACTAAAATCATTAACTAACATAGTTGTTAAGACACTTGTTTTAATTATTTTTATTTCATTAATTATATTTAACTATTGTGCTAGTCATAATTTTTATTAGGGTATTATTAATTTTAATTATAAAAACCTAATTCACCCCCCTCTTAAGTTGTCTTTTGGGTAACAAGTATGTAGGAGAAGTTAGGGAGAGTAGGCAGTACGGCCCGTACCGTCTGGGTAGAGTGATTTGATATAAGAAATGGTTGCCTTCTTTTTCGGGCATTGCATTGGACGGTGCTGTTCGGCCCGTGAAGGCCCACTACGGGTCCCGTTTTGCTAATCGGAACCGTTCAATGTGTAGAATTCGTCGAGTACTATATACTTGTAAAAAATCACATTGATCGGATATCGATAGCTATCTGATCGGATTAGTTTTTTTTTTTCAACCGTTAACTATAACACCGTTCATTTTTTTTTATACAAAGCTGATTTGATCATGTAATTAGCAATATTCGATCAATGTGATTTTTACAAGCATATAGTACTTGACGAGTTCTACATATTGAACGGTTCGGATTATCGAAACGGGACTTGTGATGGGTCCCTACGGGCCGAACAACACCGTGTTGTTTGTGCAACTCGCTTTGCAATTTTTCCAAAAAAATTAGCAAAAGTCTGTGGGACGTCAGACTGAGTTGTAATAATTTTTGTGTAAAATTAATTTTTTTTATTTTTTTTGTTAAATAGTGATAACTTTTTAACTTTTTAGCTATTTGGATTATTTGGTGTATGCCAAACCACACCTTAAATTGTGAATGGTTCGGATCATCGAAATAAAAGTAAAAAATAAACCCAGAAGGTCTAACAGTACCTCTCTAATCCGATAGAAAACTAGGGAAAAACCCAACCTAATTTTAAATTGTGTATAGACATATGAATATCATAAAAAAATACAATTGCAAAGGGACAAATGATTGTAAATCTTGTAACCAACAACTCTACTAGATTTAAACACGAGGTATCGTGGGAAAAAATGAGTAAAAAGTGATATGGTATAATTAATTAACAGAAATGCTTCGTACCACTAATTGTAGACCACTAAACAGATCACTAGGGACGTGGCGCCCACGTGGAAAGACGTTGCTAACTTGCCTCCCTTTTCTCTCTCTCTTACTTATTTCAAATTTCAAATTAATTTTCAATTTAGACATTTATTTTCATACTCTCTCTCTCGCTCCTTCCTTCGAGTTCTCTGTCTCTCTCTTCGCTGAGCTCCCCGACGATCGCAGCTGTCTAACCCCGGTGACAATCGAGTCTATTGCCGATGGAGCCTCCCCCTCTCTCTCTTTGTCTCTCTCTCTCGCTTCTTTCTTCAAGTTCTCTGTCTCTCTCTTCGCTGAGCTCCCAACGATCCCTCTGTCACGACGATTGGCGGACTGAGTCACTGACGATGACCATTGAATCACTCACGACGACGATTGGCGGTCAATTCTCTCTCCATCTCTCTATATGTATATATATAGATCTGTCTTAGACTGATAATTTGAACCAGCCAAGAAACTCCTAGCTTATCATTTTGATGATTTGAGACTGATGATTTGAGCTAATCATTTTGATGATCTACCATTTACTCTGTCTTGAACTAGCTTATCATTTTGATTTTGATTTTGATTTGTCCGAATTTTACATTGGATTAGCTGTAGTGGTGGGTGCTGTGACTGATGATACTAGGGTTTATAAGGGTGTTGAAATTTGTATTAATTGAAATTTGTGCTGAAAAATCTGTTTTAATGTTAACTATTAGGCTGTGACAGATAATGCCTTATGAATTGTTGGGTAATTTCTATACATGCCCTAAAACAATGAACTACATCTGCAAATGTAATGATTTCCAAAATATACTTATTTGATTATGCATTGTCCCAAAAGAATAAAAGTAAAAATAAACAAGTGGCAAAGAATGTAATCTATATGCTACCTCTTCAAGCACTGTAAATATCTCGACATCTAAATACTGTGTTGAAAACTGAAAAGTACATAAAATTGATAACCTCTCCAAACAACTAGAAATATTGAATTAGATATCTATTGCTATCTGCATAGAGCCCTTGATGGAGCGAAATGACGAAAAATGATTCATGTAGTTGCCCACTTGATTAGGACAAAGGTTTAGTTTTGTTTAGTTTGTTATTATATCTATTGCTATTGTTTGTATAATTAAGCTTTGATAACATGCCAACATTTCACCTCCATAAGGTATGTCCCTTGTCTTCATCTTCTTCCTCGAATCAATATAAAGAGTCTAACCCTAGCCCTTCCTCCTCCACCCACCACTACACTACTGATTATTAAGGTTAACACCCATTTGAAATTAAATAACCACTTAGAGAAACACCAACAAAACTACACAAAGGAACAAAAATGCCACAAAGAAAAATGTCATGGATGTGTCTTTTTATGCAATCAGGTGAGAAATTGTTAGTTTTTTACATGACAACAACTAATTTTTTAATTTAAAAAACCAAACTTTGAATATCAATCAGAAGAAAAGTCTAAAAAATAGTATCAGACAAGGCTTTGATAATCAAACACATAAATTGATGGACTGGCACTTAGATGTGCTGTAGCATACACATCATGGACAATTATTAGGGTCTGAAATATGCAACGTCAATTAATGCACTTTACTGTCCAATATGTCCAGATCCTACCTAATTGATAATGATGTAAATAAATGTGTTCAAGTCATTTTTTTGAAGTTCAAATTGCTCGATGTAAATTCCTATGATGTATACGTACTGGCACACACATACTATTTTCCATGCCAACCATATAAGGATAAAGCTCTCTACGTGCACTACGTTCAGGTTGAGATTGACATTGACCTTCACTTTCACCTTCACTTCCAAGCACCTTAGTACCTTATATACACAACAACAAAAAAGGTCTATGGTGACGAAAATGCGTGACAAAAAAATATTTCGTCTCCAAATATACATGTTTTATTGATGAAAATAAGATTTCGCCTCAAATTGTACTATTTTTAGAGACAAAAACCAAATTTCGTCACCAAATGCTTAAAATCAAATAAAACAATAGGTGGCGAAAATTTTATTCGTCTCTAAATTTTATTTTTCGTCACAAAACAATTTCCCACCCTTGGGAAATTTGGCGGAAGATTTGGGGCCATTTTGGAGACGAAATTTTTCGTCACCATTGTAAAAAATTTTAGAGAGGAAATAATTTCGTCTCCAATTATTTTTAGAGAGGAAAACTAAATTTTGTCACCAAATGCTTAAAATCAATAAAAAATAAAATTGAACCATGGATATCTCTCTCTGTCACTCCCTCACCCATACATCTCCGTCACACCGTCCGTTCATCTTTATTGCACCGGTTAACCCGCATGTCACCAGCCGGCGCTCTCTACAACAGGTCTCTCTCTCTCTCTCTCTCTCTCTCTCTCTTTCACTCCTTGTTTTCACCTCACTCCCTTTCCCCATGCCTCTTCTCGTTTTTCTGAGCTCCCTCTTCTCGCTTTTCCAACCTTCGTCCCCCCTCTTCTCTATCTCGCTATCCCCATTCTCGTCTCTCACTTTTGTAACTCGTTTTTCCCCAATTTGAACCCTAATTTGTTAGATGTTTCGCTGCATGCGTCCTTCTCACTTGGTTTTTCTCTAACCCTAACTTGGTTGTTGTCTTTCTCTCTCTGGTTGTCCCCAATTTCTAACCCTAAATTTTTCCCATAAATGTAAGTTGCTATGTAGAAATTAGTTAGTGATAGTTGCTAATGATATAGTTCTAATTTGGGGTGTAGAATGGGCTGCCAATTTCGTGTTTTTTTGTAGGCTTACTTGTTAATTTCGGTCAAGTTTCAGATCTTGTAAGCTTAAAAGGAGGCTTATGTAAAGAAATTTTTACATCTCCTAATGGAAAGGATTTTATAGAAATTCTTAGACATGTGGTGATTTTTGTTTATCTATTATTTGATAAATATCTTATTACTTGCTTTATCCACTACTACAAAAATAGTTAAAAATCACACTTTAATAAATGAAAATATCTCACTTTTATTGGAAGTGTAATAAAAAAAATTAGATTAATATTTTAATCACACTTGATTTGATTGAGTGTAATAATATTTATTTTTTATATTACTTTTCAATTAAGTATGATTATTTATATTTTTTTAATCACACTTTCTAATTAATGTATGATTATATTTATTTTTTAATCACACTTGATAAATATCTTATTACTTGCTTTATATTTAGTAAGATTTTTTATTGTATCTTTTTTAGATTTATTCTCTGTATGTATGATACATACACACAGAACAAACCAAACAACAAACAGGCCGTCGTTTGCTCTCCTTCTCATATCCTCAATCGCTCACCCTCTTATCAACTGACTATTGCCCATCGCTCATCGTCCCTCTCATCGACAGTGATCACCGTCCCTCACTGTGTCTCACCGTCTCATCGCCACGGTCGGTACACTGTCTAGCCTCCAATCGATTTTGATTCAGGTCTCTCTCTCTCTCTCTCTCTCTCTCTATTTCCCCATTTCACTCTAGCTCTAGGGTTTTATTTTGTTTTTTGATGCTGTAGAATGTTGATTTCTATGAAATGAGTAAATGTGTTTTGATTTTTGTTCTAGATTTAGGGCTTTTTTCTATGCAGAGGCTTTATCTCTTATGCTAAGGAATAAATGTATTAATGAGACTTGAAGTATTTTTTCTGATTGATTACAGCAAACCTGAATGTTTCGAGTGGATTACAGAAATGCGAGTCATCACACCATTTGAGTTTCGAGTGGAATCACTAGCTTGCGTATGCATTTCACCATTTTCCCTTCTTCTTTACTTGATTTATTTTAATCCATGCTCATATTTGTATTGATTGGGGATTGGCGTGAGTGCTGTAGTATGGTGTTTGGTTGGGTTTTTATTAATATTTATTGGTGTCATACAAGTTGTGTTGGTAAAATTTGATAACATGATACACGAGGGGTATAGGTGTTCTCTTTGACAGTTCTAATGGGTGTTTCATTGTAGAAAGTGTAATAGTGGATGTTAACTGGCTGTTCATAAGTGAGTGTTGGGTGTTTAAAGGTTTTACAAAATAAGATTATATCTGCAGGCACATATATAAGTATCTTTTTGTATTTTTGTTCCATAGTCATGAGAGAAATAGAAACTAGAATTTCCTATCCGTACTGTATGTTGTATGATTCTTGTAATATTGATTAGAGTAATTCATCTACTTCTGATTTGAGTTTCTTAAGGTGGTCTAATGCATTCTCACCATTCCAATGTTATGGTTTTTTGTGATATGAAGGTAATTGTCTTGGTTGCTATAGCTAGAATCGAATCAAATAATATACATGAATGTGAGGCAAGTATATGGAATGAAATATAACACATTAATAGATACAAGCATGAAATATAACACATTAACACTAGGTTTTAATTGAACCTTAAGCAAAAAACGTTGTTTTGTTTAACGTTGTTGTCAGGGCTTGAATCATTTGAATGCGTCCTACATCGTAGCTATTACATAGGAAACAATTCTAGGTGGACAATGGCAACTTGATATTGAGGAATACTGTTATGTGCTCATGGTGTATTGTCACTTGATTTGGTGAGTTGGAATAATGCCGTCACAAGTATCAAACGCATTTAGTAAGGCCAAATTGCATTTAGTTTTCATTATTTTGGATAGTTTGGCTTTTCCCATTTATTTAGGTGTTGCCTTTTTTCTTTTTCTTTTTTTCCAATGAAAGACTATTGATCATAGGTGGCTAATGTAACTTTGGTGAGTTAAAAAGCATGGCCTTGTGGATGCTATGAATTAATTTGCTATTGTTGCCCTGCTGTTATGCTGACTATGGCTCCAGCCATGCTCATTGTTGTGTTCTTTCACCTCTGTAGCAGCTTTGCTGCTATGATTCCTTTTTGCAGCAACTTTGTGGTTTGTTGCTATCTATAGCCACGGCCCAAGCCTAGACCAACCAATGAACATGATAAACATGAGAAGAAAATAGCCACTAGTGAGTAAATAAAGTAGATCAACCAAGACTATATAGGGTAAAACACTTACCACACTTGGTTGATGGCCAGATGTAGGAACCAGATTATATAAAGAAGAAAATCAGATTTAGAGCTATGGCTCTATCATATGTGAAAAAAATCCAATAATGATGAGTGGTTTCTTAGCTCTTGGAGACTTCCTAGAACAATTCTCAAGCATTGAGGTTGTCTATTTTGTTTGAGGGTTGAGTGGTGGTGAGCATATATTGAGTGAGCCTGTTGTTAAGAGAGTGAACTATGAGATTTATACACCACCATGCCACCACGTCCACCTCTACCTTCATTCCATTACCACCACCAAACAAAGAAAAACATTTCTTCGAAAAACATTTTCTGAAAAAAGTTTTCCATAGAAAATGTTTTCTACTAAAACAAATGCAGCATTACAAAGGATAACCTAGATTTTGAGGTATTAAAATATTATGAGTTTGTCACCACAAGTTGAAGCATTTTCAGGGCCTGCTATGCCTTCTCTAACCAATTTAATGACATTCTAGCAACAAGTTAATAAAGCATTCAAATAAGGTTAAACAACTTAATAAGGCTAAACAAGTGTGGTAAAGCTTTCAAAGTGTACTCCATGTGAATAAGGCTAAACAAGTTAAAATAAGGCTAATGTTCTGTTTTAGTCTAATGTGAATAAGGCTAAAATAAGGCTAATGTGAATAAGGCTAAACAAGTTAATAAAGCATTCAAAGTGTACTCCATGTGAAATTCTAGATTTTTCCTTCTTTCCATGCTCCACACAATTTTCATTTGTACAGAACTTCACTATTCCACTAATGTTCTGTTTTAGTCTCTTAGGAAATGAAAATGTTTTGTCCATATCCTTGGAAACAAAAGAAAATTATGTTCCTTGATTGTAACTGTGTAAATTCATCAATTTAGGAACTCAATTAGTAAGAATTTGATAAAGAAAAGCATTTAAAAGGTAAAAAAGGATGGGTAAATTCAACACTTATAGCCTTCCATGAAGAAATAATATAAAATGAATTGGTTTGTTCAGGTGTAGCTGGATTTGAGGATTGTGAGGATTATTAAAATGTGGGTTGAGTGGTGTGAGACCATATATCTGTGGGTTTATACTAACTTTATCTTTTGACTATCTATGTGTATCTTCTATTGCAGGTACAAGAAGGAGTATTGTGAGTTTGAGTGTTATATGGTTCGTAAAAGTGGATTGAGTGTAGTGAGACCAACATACTCTCAGGTATCTAATAGTGCTGGATGTTAACTTTTTCAATTTATTTTTGGGTTGGTCTCCTATGTCAGTAATTTCATATACATCAATTCATATTTTGCTTAATCTAGTTTACATTCTGAACTAATTGCAAGGTTTCAAAAGTCAGAGAAAAAACAAAGCAAGAAGATACAAAATATCATAGAGTGTTTGAGGCGGAAAGGTATCACGGGAAATTTTGAGAGTGGGGAAATTTTCAATTTCTATGTTAATTTAGTATAAACTTTCTTCTTCAACTAGGGTAGAATAAAAAACTACTTTGACATTTAGGCACGAAAGGTCCCGGGAAAATAGTGAAATATGCATGTAAAGGCCTGGGAAACATCACAAACACCTTGAGACGAAGCAACATAAGTTGTGCAAACTTACAAAACAAGCACGTGGCTTTGGATTTGAAAACTACTTTGAAATTTGCACTATTCCAATGCTTAGGCACGAAAATAAGTCTTGGGGAGGGGGGGAAGCTTCAAATAGGCACGAAAAGGCTCGAGAAACATCATGAACACCTCTAAAGAAATCAATGTAAATTGTGAAAACTTATAGAACAAGCACGTGACTCCCAAAAATTTACCATTGTATTCCAAACTTATAGTAACCAATGTAAGTTGTGGAAACTTACAAAACTAGCATCAGACTCCCGGTTTGAAAACTAAGTAGAAAAATATACTTTTTTAACACTTAGGCTTGAGAATAGGCCATCGGGAGACCAAAATCGTAAATCAACCACGAGAAGGCCCGGAGAACACCCTGAACACCTCGGGAGGAACCAATGTAAGTTGTGGAAACTTACGGAACTAGCACGGGACTCCCAGTTTGAAAACTAAGTTACAAAATGCATTTTTCTCACACTTAAGCTTGAAAATAGGTCATTGGGGGGCCAAAATTGTGTAACAGCCACGAGACAGCTCAGGAAACACTTCAAACACTTCGGGAGGGACCAATGTAAGTTGTGAAAACTTACGGAACTAGTACTGGACTCCCGGTTTGAAAACTAAGTCAAAAAATGCACTTTTCTCACACATAAGTTTGAAAATTGGCCATCGAGGGCCAAAATCGTGTAACAGTCATGAGAAGGCCCGGGGAACACCTCAAAAACCTCGGGAGGGACCAATGTATGTTGTGGAAACTTACGGAACTAGCACGGGACTCCCGGTTTGAAAACTAAGTCAAAAAATGCATTTTTCTCACACATAAGCTTGAAAATAGGCTATTGGGGGGCCAAAATCATGTAATAGTCACGAGAAGGCCCGAGGAACACCTGAAACACCTCGGGAGGGACCAATGTAAGTTGTAAAAACTTATGGAACTAGCACGGGACTCCCGGTTTGAAAACTAAGTCCAAAAATGCACTTTTCTCACACTTAAGCTTGAAAATAGGCCATATGGGGCTAAAATCGTGTAACAGTGATGAGAAGGCCTGGGGAACAACTCAAAGACCTCGGGAGGGACCAATGTAAGTTGTGGAAACTTATAGAACTAGCACGAGATTTCCGGTTTGAAAACTAAGTCGAAAAATACATTTTTCTCACACTTAAGCTTGAAAATAGGCCATCGGGGGCCAAAATCGTGTAACTGTCACGAGAAGGCCCGGGGAACACCTCAAACACCTCGGGAAGGACCAATCTAAGCTGTGGAAACTTACGGAACTAGCACGGGACTCCCGATTTGAAAACTAAGTTGAAAAATGCACTTTTCTCACACTTAAACTTGAAAATAGGATATCGGGGGCCAAAATCGTTAAACAACCACGAGAAGGCCGGGGGAACATCTCAAACACCTCGGAAGCGACCATTGTAACTTGTGTAAACTTACGGAACTAACTGTAGACCGCCCGAGAACTCCCGGCTCCGCGTTTGTTCTTTAGCTACTACAAGTTCGGACTCGTGTCACGGTTCTGAATTTAATCTCACAAAGTGCAATGTAAGACTGATAAATCACCAAAGAGTCCAAATCCGGCAAATCGTTTTGGAAAACTGATTTTTATAAAGAAGTGCCAAACATGGACTGCTTTGCCAGATACAGAGTCGCCACCTAAATATTTTATTTTAGGGAAATTTAGGAAACCCTGACTCGTGACTAAGGCCACGTGTCTGTCATCACCAAAGTTGCCTCGGCTTAGGAACTTGGGTATGAGAGGGGAAGGTCATGCAATGAGCATCCACTCTCGTCCGATCAAAAGATCGGCCTTTACTAACATGATATGTTGTTTTTGAAAACACATGCGTTCTTTGTCACGACCCAAACCTGCCCCTATGGGTTTAGCACCGTAACCGGCCAGTAATCCGTAATTACCGAAGGCTTGCTTAACAGTAAAGACAGTAATACAGAGTACAGGGGCTGGCGGAAGCCAAAACAGTAATGAAAGATGTCCAATGAGCTATGACAGTCTGAATGCAAAAAGACTTTTCTACACATATTCACATTCAAAACCATAACAGTATATACATACATATACAATCATCCAGGACAGGGACCTAATCCCTATTAGAACAGTACAGTACAGGTACAGTCAGTCTATACAAAAACAGAGACAGAAAGGATGAATCTAAAACACCCCAAAAAGCCCTAGCTAGAAGGACTTGGAACCTCTCAGTGAGGCACAGTGATTGGCTTGACAAAAAGGGAGTTAAACCCAACGCTCCTAGCTCCGATCCGGTGCCTGGACACTTACATATATATATATAAACAGTGAGCTAAAGCCCAATGAATAACATATTCGTAAAGAGGTTAAGAATGAATGTCCTTTCAATATTTAAAACAGTCAGTTATAACAGTATATTAGTCATAGCAGTCATATGTGGTACATCCCATAGCAAAACAGTACAGTAGGTCTTAACAGACCGAACAGTCAGTTGATGGCCATCATATCAGTAAACAGTAGTGGTTCCAACATGGGAACCGACAGAGATCTCTGTAACAGTAGCAGTAACAGTAAATTGCTATGAATGCCACGAATACAGTTCGCAAATAGGACAAACATTCATTCAGTAAGAAATATCATTTCAGAAAGCAATACAGTTTGTCATTCAGAAAATATTCATGATTGAATATATCTTTACAACATTGTTACTCACAGAGTTCTGGGCTACAGATAGGCTAGCGAGCGTCCTCGGATGCCAACCCTACACAGTTACAAGATGAACACACACTTTCATCACTCGAGCGGATTGCAAAAGTACTGAATGCATGAAATTCATGCTCGACGGGCGCTCGACCCCCGCTCGAGCGTGAGACACAAGTCCTCGCTCGAGCTTGCATTCCCTTGCTCGAGCGGACTGTAAACACATGCAAAGTACTGGATACACACATTTAATGCTCGAGCGTTACTTTTCCCGCTCGAGCGGACTGCATGAACTCAGATTGTACGCTCGAGCGTGGAGTTCCCCGCTCGAGCGTGGATCTAAAATATGGAATTTCCAGATTTGTCTCCAAGCATGAAACTCAACATTTAAAGCATCAAATTCGATCCTTTTGGGCTAATTTTCTGGAAAACACTTTAAAACTCATAATATGACATGTTTCAAAGATCAATTTACAAAATCAAAGCCCAAAGGTAGTTCAATTGAACCCATTTCCAAACAAAACTTCAAGAACATGATGTACACGCAACATGCATGAATTTAATCAATTTCAAAGCTTCTAATACAAGAACAAATGAGTCAATCCTTCCAAAAACATACTGAATTCATGGACCAAAGCTAGAATATGGACATGCATGTGAGGATTTCCATGAAATCAACCTCAAAACTCAACAATGTATACATGCATGCATGAATTTCTACTCAATTCAACACTTTAATTTAATTCTTGACCTTAAGCTCCTATTCCTCCGTGAATCATGCAAGAAATGACTTAAATTCACAATCAAGAAGATGAATTCCTTACCTAGGTCTTGAATTCAAAGTCTACAAGCTCAATTTTGCAAAATCCTTTCAATTCCTTCTAATTCTCCAAGTTAATCTCTTGTTGAAACCAATTCTCCTATCTCACTCTCTCTCCCACGATTTTGGTCTCAAAATGGCTGAAGAAGGTGCCAAACATATATGAATTAAGCCTCAAGATGTTTTGTGGAAGTGGCCCACTAAGTGGCAAAAGAGAAAATAAGCCAACTGATGTAATTTACCATTATTTAATCCAATTTAATCATACCAAATCACATTTTAATTAAATTTACCATGAAATCACATAAATTCTAATTAGCATGAAACACTAATCAATTTCTGATTCGGCTGCCGATAAGGCCTTCAATTTGCAGTTCAAAACATAAAACATGAACAGATCAATTAACGGTCAAACAGATAGAAATGCGTTTAAACTAATACACTCAATCAATCAGTCAGAATGTCAGTCAAATCAGTTACTTAATCATGTTCAATCACAGTTTAGCAGTAATCAGTAGTGAGGGTTGTCACAGTCTCCCCTCCTTACAAAGAGTTTGGTCCTCCAAACTCGAATTACCTTCATTTTGGAAGAACACTGGATCCAAAGGGAACAGTTCAGGATATCTCTTGATCATATCGTCTTCCCTTTCCCAAGTGGCATATACGCCACCATGGTTTTGCCAATCAACTTTCACTAACGGAATCTCTTTGTTCTTCAACTTCTTGATCCGTCTGTTTACAATCTGAATAGGCCGTTCTTCATAAGTGTAGTCATCACTTAGCACTACACGGGTAGGCTCAATAACATGGAAGGGATCCCGAAGATAATCCCTCAACATTGAAATATGGAAGACATTATGCATATGCTCCATTTCAGGAGGAAACGCTACTTGATACGCCACCGGATTAATTTTCTCAATGATTTCATACGGTCCGACATATCTCGGTACTAGCTTACCCTTGACTCCAAAACGAGTCTGGCCTTTGATCGGTGTCACTTTAACAAAAACATGATCACCTACTTCATATTCTCTATCTCGCCTTCAGACATCCGCATAACTTTTCTGCCAGCTCTGTGCGGTTTTCAATCTTTGTTGAATCAGTTTCACTTTTTCAGTAGTTTCATGTACAATTTCAGGCCCAAGTAAAGGCCCATCTCCAACTTCTGCCCAGCAAATAGGAGATCGACATTTCCTGCCATATAAAGCCTCGAAAGGCGCCATACCAATACTCAAATGAAAGCTGTTATTGTAGGCAAATTCAGCCAAAGGTAGATGACTTTCCCAATTTCCCTGGAAATCAAGAACACACATTCTCAGTAAATCCTCCAAAGTCTGGATGGTTCTTTCTGACTGGCCATCTGTCTGAGGATGGTATGCCCTACTTAGTCTCAATTCAGTACCCAATGCTGTCTGTAGGCTTTGCCAGAATCTTGATGTAAACTTCGAGTCCCTATCAGAAACAATGGACATAGGCACTCCATGCAATCTAACAATCTCATCGATATAGAGTATAGCCAATTTGTCCGCATTATAAATTGTTTTGACAGGTAAGAAGTGAGCAGATTTAGTCAGTCTATCAACAATAACCCAAATTGAGTCCATACCTTTACTGGAGCGAGGTAAACCAACAATAAAATCCATAGTGATATGTTCCCATTTCCACTCCAGTATCGGTAAGGGTTGCAGTAAGCCTGCGGGTCGTTGATGTTCGGCTTTAATTTGTTGGCAATGAAGACATTTCGACACAAAGTCAGCAATCTCTTTCTTCATTTCCGGCCACCATAAATTCAGTTTCAAGTCTTTGTACATTTTTGTATTTCCTGGATGGATAGTTCAGAATCACTCGGTACACACAACCTTCCCTGGAATTTCAACACATTGTTCTCAAATTTGAAATCCGGCCTCGGTTTAGATTCTCGTTCATCAATGATCTTTTTCAAAAAGTCATCATGTTGCTGTTTCTCTTTAATTTCCTCAATCAGTGCCGATTGAGCAGAAATAGCGGCTAAGGTTCCACCTTGTTCACGTAAAATAATTTCAACCTCAAATTTTTCAAGGTCACATAGCAATTCTTTCTGCCTGGTGAGTAAACAGGCTAAATTCTTAACCGATTTCCGACTCAGTGCATCGGCAACGGTGTTAACCTTCTCCGGATGGTACAAAATTTGCAAATCATAATCCTTTATCAGTTCTAACCATCTCCGTTGTCTCATGTTCAGTTCTTTCTGTGTGAAGAAGTACTTCAAACTCTTGTGGTCTGTATACACCTCACATGTTGCCCCATAAAGGTAGTGACGCCAGATTTTCAATGCAAACACTACTGCAGCAAGTTCCAAATCATGGGTCGGGTAGTTCTTTTCATGCGGTCTCAGTTGTCGGGAAGCATACGCAATAACTTTACCATTCTACATTAAAACACATCCTAAACCCTTATAAGAAGCATCACTAAATATAGTATAACCATCCGTACCTGAGGGTAAGGTAAGAATCGGTGCAGTCACAAGTCGAGTCTTTAACTCTTGAAAGGTTGATTCTCTTTGATCGGTCCAGTCAAATGATATCCTCTTTTGAGTCAATTGAGTCGGTGGTAGGGCAATTTTGGAGAAGTCTTTGACAAACCTTCTGTAATACCCGGCTAAGCCTAGAAAACTACGGACTTCGGTAACATTTGTCGGTCTAGGCCAATTCACTACTGCTTCAATTTTCTGCGGATCAACTGAAATTCCATCCTTACTGATTACATGTCCCAAAAACATAACATTGTCAAGCCAAAATTCACATTTTGTCAGTTTAGCATACAGTTTCTGTTCTCTTAGGGTCTGTAGGGCAGTTCTCAAATGATGTTCATGTTCTTCCGTGCTTTTGGAATAAATTAAAATGTCATTTTTGAAAACAACTACAAATTCATTAAGGTATGGTTTGAAAATTCTGTTCATAAGGTCCATAAATGCAGTAGGTGCATTAGTAACTCCGAAAGGCATAACAAGGAATTCGTAATGTCGATACCTCGTTCGAAAGGCAGTCTTTTCAATGTCCTCTGGTTTGACTTTCAACTGGTGATATCCGAATCTAAGGTCAATTTTAGAGAAAACCTGGGCACCCTGTAACTGGTCAAACAAATCATCAATTCGAGGCAATGGATATTTGTTTTTCACTGTTACCTTGTTCAGTTCACGGTAGTCAATGCAGAGTCTCAATGAGCCGTCTTTCTTTTTCACAAACAAAACTGGAGCGCCCCACGGTGAAGTACTGGGCCTGATGAACTTCTTATCTAACAGTTCCTGCAGCTGAATTTTCAATTCTTTCAGTTCGGTAGGTGTCATTCTGTAAGGAGCTTTAGATACTGGCTGTGTACTCGGAATCACATCAATGGTGAACTCAATCTCCCTATCAATCAAATCCCTTGGCAAATCATTTGGAAAAACATCTGGGAATTCTCTGACTATAGGAATACTGTTCACATCAGTTTTAGCATCAGTAGGTATAGTCAATACACAACACAAATACCCTTTACACCCCTTTTTAATCAGCTTAAAAGCTTTCATGGATGAAATCAGATACGGGCGAGGTACTACTCCAACTCCGTTAAACACAAATTCAGGCAGTCCAGGTGGACGGAAAACAACTTGTTTTGTTACACAGTCCATGGTAGCATGATATTTTGTTAACCAGTCCATTCCCAATATCACATCAAAGTGATCAATATTCAGAGGCAGTAAATCAATATACAAATGAACATCCCCAACAATAATTTCACATGCAGGGTACATATAAGCACAAGTCATAGATCCTCTAACATGTGAAGATACAGCTAACAAATAGTTCATAGGTTCCAGTGGTCTATTTAATTTTCGCGAAAAAGCATGTGATACATATGAATGTATAGACCTTGAATCAATCAGAACATAAGCATTTTGAGTATAGATTGAGAGTATACCTGACACAATGGTCTCGGTATTCTGTACATCTCCCGGTACGAGTGCGAACACTCGGCCTTGCCTCATAGGCTCTTTTCCAGTAGCTTTGGGATTAGGTTTTGGTGCAACAGTTGATGTTGCGGCGCTGGCTGTAGCTTTACTATTGCCCTGAGGAGCAGAAGGGCAATCTTTGACCATGTGGCCCACCTTGCCACACCTGTAACAAGCACCGGATATTTTATAGCAAACCCCTTTATGTTTCTTACCACATTCAGAACAGGGCGGTATGGAACCACTTCCCTGACTGGAACTGGTTGTTGACCCTGTATTTTGCTTTTTATTCAATGAACTGTTTCGGCCTTTCTTAAACTTGAAGCCTCGTCTCTTACCACGCCACTCGGTCGCTGGTGTTTCAGTCTGTTTCAGTGCCTCGATGTTCGACTTAGCCATTATTGCTCGGTTAAGAACATCTACATATTTCAGTAGTTTCAGAACATTGATTCTATCAAGGATTTCAACATTAAGGCCGCCTTCAAACTTCCTGGCCTTTTTGTAATCGATATCCACTATGTGTGATGCATATCTGGCGAGTTCAATGAATTTCGACTCATACTCAACTACGGACATAGTGCCCCATGTTCAGTTGTTCAATTTCAGTCACTTTTTGGTCCCTGACACAGAAGGCTCCCTTAAACTAAGCCCAAGTCATAGCAGTATTGGTGTCACGGACAAGCATCCACCACTTTCTGGCCTCTTCTTGTAAGGTGAAGGTAGCCAGTAGCACTTTGTGTGCTTCAGAACACGGAAAGACTTCAAACAATTTCTCGGTCTCTAGGACCCATGCTTCGGCCTTTAGCGGTTCGAGGCCTCCTTGGAATGATGGTGGTTTCATTTTACTGAACTTCTGCGTTAGAGCAATTATATCATCATTCATATTTGGTTCCGGCTGTACCGGAGGAGGTGGGGGTTGTTGGTTCTGTTGTTGCCTTAAGGCCTCAGTTAGCAGTTCAACTGTTCTTTTTAGCCTTGCCATTCTGGCCTCAGATGATTCAGATTCATCAGCATTTCTTGCGTTATCCATTTCACTATAGACAATTATGGCAATTATAAACATAAACAGTTGCATACTTAACATATTAGCACATTAGCACATATATTCATGTCATGGCCACACACACTTTTTCAATGCTCATGCAATGCCCTAATCGCTTTTCTAGGACATCCTATAGCTCATTTGGACACGTGTGTGCGGTATAACTCGTGGTTTGATATCGCTCTGATACCACTCTGCCACGACCCAAACCCGCCCCTATGGGTTTAGCACCGTAACCGGCCAGTAATTTGTGATTACCGAAGGCCTGCTTAACAGTAAAGACAGTAATACAGAGTACAGGGGCTGGCGGAAGCCAAAACAGTAATGAAAGATGTCCAATGAGTTGTGACAGTCTGAATGCAAAAAGACTTTTCTGCACATATTCACATTCAAAACCATAACAGTATATACATACATATACAATCATCCAGGACAGGGACCTAATCCCTATTAGAACAGTACAGTACAGGTACAGTCAGTCTATACAAAAACAGAGACAGAAAGGATGAATCTAAAACACCCCAAAAAGCCCTAGCTAGAAGGACTTGGAACCTCTCAGTGAGGCACAGTGGTTGGCTTGACAAAAAGGTAGTTAAACCCAACGCTCCTAGCTCCGATCCGGTGCCTGGACACCTACATATATATATAAACAGTGAGCTAAAGCCCAATGAATAACATATGCGTAAAGAGGTTAAGAATGAATGTCCTTTCAGTATTTAAAACAGTCAGTTATAACAGTATATTAGTCATAGCAGTCATATGTGGTACATCCCATAGCAAAATAGTACAGTAGGTCTTAACAGACCGAATAGTCAGTTGATGGCCATCATATCAGTAAACAGTAGTGGTTCCAACATGGGAACCGACAGAGATCTCTGTAACAGTAGCAGTAACAGTACAGTAACAGTAAATTGCTATGGATGCCACGAATATAGTTCGCAAATAGGACAACATTCATTCAGTAAGAAATATCATTTCAGAAAGCAGTACAGTTGGTCATTCAGAAAATATTCATGATTGAATATATCTTTACAACATTGTTACTCACAGAGTTCTGGGCTACAGATAGGCTAGCGAGCGTCCTCGGATGCCAACCCTACACAGTTACAGGATGAACACACAATAACTTAGTCCCTATCTTGACTCGGTGTGGTTCTATAGCATTATCCTCATTAAGATGCCTTAAACTAGGCCTAGGAATGCCTAGGATGGAATGAGGATGCAAAGATGCACTTTAAAACACTTTTCAAATTTTTGCTGAAACAGGGGTCTCGCTCGAGCGTGGCTTTCTCCGCTCGAGCGGACATGCAGACAAAAGAGCTACGCTCGAGCGTGACTTTCATCGCTCGAGCGGACTACAAAAGTACTGGATGTATGAAATTCACGCTCGACGGGCGCTCGATCCCCGCTCGAGCGTGAGACACAAGTCCTCGCTCGAGCGTGCATTCCCTCGCTCGAGCGGACTATAAACACATGCAAAGTACTGGATACACACATTTAATGCTCGAGCGTTACTTTTCTCGCTCGAGCGGACTGCATGAACTCAGACTGTACGCTCGAGCGTGGATCCAAAATCTGGAATTTCTAGATTTGTCTCCAAGCATGAAACTCAACATTTAAAGCATCAAATTCGATCCTTTTGGGCTAATTTTCTGGAAAACACTTTAAAACTCATAATATGACATGTTTCAAAGATCAATTTGCAAAATCAAAGCCCAAAGGTAGTTCAATTGAACACATTTCCAAACAAAACTTCAAGAACATGATGTACATGCAACATGCATGAATTTAATCAATTTCAAAGCTTCTAATACAAGAACAAATGAGTCAATCCTTCCAAAAACATGCTAAATTCATGGACCAAAGCTAGAATATGGACATGCATGTGAGGATTTCCATGAAATCAACCTCAAAACTCAACAATGTATACATGCATGCATGAATTTCTATTCAATTCAACACTTTAATTTAATTCTTGACCTTAAGCTCCTATTCCTCCGTGAATCATGCAAGAAATGACTTAAATTCACAATCAAGAAGATGAATTCCTTACCTAGGTCTTGAATTCAAAGTCTACAAGCTCAATTTTGCAAAATCTTTTCAATTCCTTCTAATTCTCCAAGTTAATCTCTTGTTGAAACCAATTCTCCTATCTCACTCTCTCTCCCACGGTTTTGGTCTCAAAATGGCTGAAGAAGGTGCCAAACATATATGAATTAAGCCTCAAGATGTTTTGTGGAAGTGGCCTACTAAGTGGCAAAAGAGAAAATAAGCCAACTAATGTAATTTACCATTATTTAATCCAATTTAATCATACCAAATCACTTTATTATTAAATTTACCATGAAATCACATAAATTCTAATTAGCATGAAACACTAATCAATTTCTGATTCGGCCGCCGATAAGACCTTCAATTTGCAGTTCAAAACATAAAGCATGAACATATCAATTAACAGTCAAACAGATAGAAATGCGTTTAAACTAATACACTCAATCAATCAGTCAGAATGTCAGTCAAATCAGTTACTTAATCATGTTCAATCACAGTTTAGCAGTAATCAGTGGTGAGGGCTGTCACATTCTTATTCCGGTTATTAACCTAGAATTACTATGTGATGCGCACAACATACAAGTATAGACTAGATCGCCTAAGTTGGAACAAAACATTTCATGTTCGTTTGTTTGAAAAAGGTTTGAAGTTTGCTACTCGCAAGTAGGCTAAGTCATAGATTTGCCACCCTCAAGTGGGCTTAAAACTCGCATTTCAATGAATTGTTCCAATTCAAGTAATCCAACATTCACCCACAGGCATTCAAGCAGTTAATCACTTAAGCAGTTAGCCTCAAGGCAAGCATGCTAACATGGCAACATACACATCTCATGCAGTATGCTAAAGCGTAAACACTCACAGTGTACTCCGAGCCAAAACAGAGAACTAGTTAGAAATCAAGCATGATCCTAGTTCATGTTAAGATGGCTAATGCAACACATGCAAAAATGCAACTAAGATAGGCTCGGCTATTCTAAGATGTCATGTGAAATGCAACTTGATAACATGCTGTTGAACACGTATTCAAGTAAATGTATTGAAATACAATGCAGTTAGTATGATGCGCCGAGCCCGGTGCATGCAATACAAATGAATGGTGCACGCATGCGAGCATAAGGTATGCTAATTGAAATATGCCCTAAAACTAACCATCGTAAGCGGTTAAGTAAAAGGGAGAAAGAAATGGGGGTTGGAAAACATGCATCACACACACGCACGCTTATTACAACAGTTGGCCCTCTCGACGGAGGGTCCGAATAAGAAGCTAACAAGCTAATCTAAGCTAATTAAACTAATTATTACATACAATGCTAATTAACTATTCCTAGTTAACTAACTATTACAAAACAAATAAGCAGCTAAACGCATTAACTACTTAAATACAGAACCAAAGTATAAATTAGCTAGGGAAAGTAGTAAAGAGAGGTCCTCAGGATGAGGAGTGCATGCATGCTCGGTCGCCTCGTTCGGAAATCCGTCGCGATGCCCCAACTTGCCTCTGTTTGCAATTGTTCTCAGAACCTTGCACCAAGCTCCACGAAGCTTCAACTCCACCATGGGAACCTGTAGGAACATGGCCAACCACTTTCTGGAGTTGCCAACCACCTGCTGACCACTTTTCTTTGTTGCAGACCAGAAAAAGTGGTCGGCCAGCTAGTTTTTCTGGTCAGCTGACCACTTGTTGCTGCACTTCTCCAGTTTGCTGCAACAGAGAGCAAGAAAGGGCATGGCAATGTATTTGCAAGATATGTGTGCATAACCACCCACCCTATCATTTCATAAGCTCAAGGGAGTGTGGTTCTCGACCCTCAGACCACCAATCACGCATCTCGATGCATGATGGCCGAGAAGCCAAATTGCACAATTCAATATAAAATGAATGCACAAATAAACACATAAAGCCTTGACCTCTATCATGCTTGATCAAGAGGGTCGGCGACCGAGAATTGAGGCACATTTCATCACTTCAAGTATGAAATGTCCCTCGCTTCTCGTGTTTGGACTAACACCTAATCCAAACACAATGCAAGCAACTCAAGCATGCAAACATGCAATGCAACTTAAGCATGTAAACATGCAATGCAAGGCATGCAAAACACAATGCAACTACGTGGCATACACAATGCAAAAAATAACATGGCATACACAATGCAAACAACAACATGGCATACTCAATGCAATGTGACATGATCAACTTAACAAAGCTAATGACATGCAAACAATGCTAATGCATGCATACACAAAGCAAGGCAACATAAGCATGCAACAACATGATGCAATGTAAGCATGCAAATAACATGAAAGCAAACATGCTCAATAGACTTAAACCAAAAAAGGACAGACCTCAATTATGCCCAAATCAGTGGCCATAGTGCTAAGAAATGAAGGCACGAAAGCATATACAAGCATGTACATGCATTGGCCTATCAACTAGGCCTAAGAGCATAACCCTCAAGAGTGCTCAAGGAGTGATAAATATGGGAGTGTAATAACACTATAAGCTCTGAAATAAGGTATGAAATGATGCCAAATCATTCAATCAAAACAAGTATAGCATACTAGAGTCCTTAAGGCATAAGGCTAGCAAAGAGGACTACAAAGGGGGGGGCATGCAATACATGGCACAAATGCATGAACCAGCCACAAACAGAGCTCAAGTAGGTCTAAACAAAGACCAAAAAATGCTGAGATGGGAGCTCAAGGACCTAGGCAAGATGGCATACATGCTAGGCCACAAACAAGGCAACAATGCATAACACTCAAAGGCACTCAAAGCATGAAAGAAGTGGAAACATAGCAATGCTATAAGCTCTAAAATATCATATGAAATGATGCCAAATCATATACATGATGCAAATGAAGCATGCTATGGTGCTCAAAACTCAAAGCTAGCATAGGCATTTGCACTATAGCTATACAAAACATGAAGCATATGGTCGAGGCAACCCAAAATAGTCCTAGAACATGTCAAAATGAGTCTAAAACATACATATAAGGAAGCCAAAACAAGCTAGCATGAAGGTTATGAAGCATGGAATATGCAAGGCCGAAAGGGAGGATTACACTACACCTATCAAGACCAAGCATGAGATGACTTAACCAACAAAAATCAGAGTTATATCATGGCAAAATAACCCCAAAAACACACTGAAATGATAGCTCGCAAGCTTAGGCATGAAGGCATACACAATGGCTCATCTTTAAGGCATAAAGGACCAACCCTTCAAAGCATGGAATAAGTGAAAGATGTGAGTGTATGACCATGAAACATGCACTGAAATCTCATAACAAATGATGCCAAATCATTCTAATAAGCCAAGCAATGCATGCTAATGGACTCGATACACAAAGCTAACAAGCTAGAATGCACTATAGCTATACAAAGCATGGCATGCATGACCAAATCAACACAAATCAGAGCTAGAGCATGCTAAAACATGGACAAAAGCTTCTTAGAGTTAAGCCAAAATCATGCTAGAATGATGGTCTAAAGCATGATACACATTAGGCTAATTCATGGAATTTCACTACAAGTGCATAGAGCATGCATGGGGCTATCAAACCAAATATTAACAGAGGTATATCATGGCAAAACAACACCAAGAACATGTTGAGATGGACTCAAAACAAGCTAGAAAGACATGCTACTTCATGAAGCACACAAAGCTAGTTTGCAAGATTTACACTACAAGTGTATAAGGCATGCATGAGGTGACAAAACCAAGTCAAAATAGTGGTATGTCATGCTGAAATAAGGCCTAAAATAGGCTGAGATGTGGCCAACACAAGCTTAACAAACATGCTGAAACATGAGGCAAATGAAGCAAGCATTCAAGAACACGAGGAGAGGGGATGACCCTCTCCTATTTGGGACCTCAAAACACCATTTCCACCACTGAAATTCCTCTAAGTTTCAGTGGTGAGAAGGCCAAAACAAGGTGGTCCCAATAGCTAAAAAAGAAGGTTCAAAACAAGGCCAAACAAGGCCTAAGAGAGGGTAGACTACCCCAACACAAAAGAGACCTAAAACAAACATGTTAAGGACTGAAAAATAGAACTTTTTGTAGTTTAAAGTCAAGCCAAAATAAGCATGCAAATATGTCCAAAAGCTTAAACCAAAACAAGGGTTTTAAGGGTTAGAAGCTCACCCTTGAAGAACACCTTCAAAGCTGTAACTCCAGCACTCTTTTTGAACCAGAACCAATCCAAAAACTCCAAAATCAACCTCAAGAAGCCTCAGCAACAAAAGGATGGTGTTTGAGTGTGTGTTTGTGTGCAATAGTATGAAGAATAAGCACTTTAAGGCACAAAAATGAAGAGCAAGAGCAAGATAGATATAAAGATGTATATGTATAGCTCAAACATAAGAAACTGAACCTGGAGGAGGAGGGGGGAGGTTCTCTCTTATAGAGAACAAGCAACAAGCTTGTTGGACAAGCTTTTGGCCTAAAGCCATCCCTCATACACGTGTATGGAGGATGGCTGCTGTGCCTTCCAACTGTAACAGCTGGCCTAAAAATATCTCCAAAAAGGTGATGGAAAGCTGCCAACCACTTGAAGTGGTTGGCCAGCTACTTCTACTGGTCGGCCGACCAGTGGAAGTGGTCGGCCAAGGAAGAAAGTGGTCGGCCATGGTAGGAGATGGTCTGCAGCATGAAAGCAAGGCAGTGGTGTAGTGGCCGACTAGAAAACGTGGTCCAAAGACCAAGAAAACCAGTTGGCCAACCAAAAAACTGACTAGCGGAAAGAAAAGTGGTCTCCAAGGGGAAGAACTGGTCTCCCACCCTTAGACCACCTTCCAAACAATGAAAAAAAGGTTTGTACCAAAAACAAACCAAAAGGGATGCAAGACGAAAGTCCGGGAGTCAAGGCACGCGGCCAGGAGCCTCGAAAACTAGTCTACGGGCACAAAAAGTGGTCTTCCGGACCACAGTGTCCCTCTAGGCAGAGGCAACAAGGCAGGTTCAAAAACCAAGCCAAACGGAGAACGTTAAGCGGTCCCGAGACAGGGCGCACGGCCGAAGGCTCTGAAAACCGGAAACTAGCCTCCATGTGGAAAAAGTGGTCTACGACCACGAAAAGTGGTCTATGACCTCAAAAAGGTGGCCTACAGACCTCCCTCTCCCTCCAAGGAAGAGAAAACAAGGCTTGGTCCACAAACCGAGCCAAAGCATAAAGAGTTTAAAGGCCCGGAGGCAAGGCACTCAGCCGAAAACTCCAGAAACTCGAACGAGCACAACATGCATAATCACCGAGCGCTCAATCGATAATGTCTGAGTCTTAAGTCGGTCAAAAATGGGGTATCTATAGTTTCCCCTCTTTGACAGAACTCGGGAGTCAAGAAGTGACGGGAGTGAATGTCAAAGCCCAAAGACGACCCATTTTTGACAAGGCCGAAGACTTAGACAAACAGGCAAGATAACAAAGAGATGCGCCCGCAAGTAGGGGCAAAATGCAAATGACATGCACAACGCCGAACGTAACTTATGATCATGCAAAGAAAGCTGTAACGAAGCAATTATACACAATAAATGCAACAGTTTAAGCAAGCGAATACGAACCAAACTACATCTCATGCAGAAAGGATGTAAGAGAATTATGCAATTCTTACTGTGTCGGAACTTCTTCTGCATAAACCGTACATACGATATCGTCTGGTCGCGCCAGCTTCAAATGAACCGTACATACAACATCGTGCCTGCAGAAGAAAGAAACTCAACAGGTACAGTATAATTAGAAACACACGTTCCACGTTACATCAAGATGCAATATAAACACGTGCACATATGATGTTGATGGAAACATGCATAGCAATGCAAGTGAAGAGTGCGTGTCAATGCAAGTGGAGAGGTGCATAACAATGCAAGGTAAACATGCATAACAATGGGGAGAGAAAGTATGCATAAAAAATGCGAGAAAAGTGCAACTTTGATTGCATGTTTAAAACAAAATGCCGATTAAAGAAATACAAGCCTTAACAAGACCAAATTAACCGAAACCTCCAATTTACCTCTCGGAGGGGTCATAACGTACTCAAAAAAAGATACACCTTGCTCTTGACAAGTAACGATGAGTTACGCATCGAAGACTTGAATTGAAGTTCCCACAGGGACAATTTTGAGCCGAAAAGTGTACTTTTCTTGCATTTTCCCGAGAGGCAAGGGCTTTAATCATCAACAAAACACACAGGGAGAACAATGGAGCCTTGGAGACCACCCAGGAGGAATGGCCGACCACCTAGGCCAGTACTTGTTGACCACCAAAGTGGTCGGCCGACCAGAAAAACTGGTTGGCTGACCAATTTATGAAAACAGGGACAGTTTGGACTTTTGAAGGTCAGCCCTTTAAGTATACCATTCCAAATCACTTTTGCTCACAAATACAAGGCCGAAATCCATTAACCTTTGCTCCTAGACACTTTTCCCTCTCAGATCTGCACTTTATACGCGTTTTCCAACACCCCGCGTGAAGTTGTTTCGCGAAAACTTTCGATTCTCTTCGTTTTGAACCGATTAGAATTTGTTTTCGGAGCTTCTTTCTCCATTTTCACCACTTGAGGTATGTTTGTATCGAAGTTTAGCACCTTTTCCCGGGCTTTGACTTTTGTTGACTTTTTCTTTTCCCGAGAGTTGACTTTTGTTGACTTTTTGCAACTTTGGCTCATTCCGCTCATTTCTGCTCATTTTTGCATCTTTTTTCAAATGGTTGACGATATTTCATAGGGCAGAGGCTCCCTGAGAGTAGAGGACGAGCCGGATGTTATGCCACTGCCTCCGAGGATTCGGTCGTTCGACCCGGAGAGGTACCACCCGCAAGAGCATATACTACCTCCCAGTACCTTCCATCATTTTAACGATTTCGCGTGACGGGCGCCCGCAGACTTACTGCTACGGGAGCCTGAGTCCCACCTATCTCATCATGCGCGAGAGGTACGTACTTCATTTTTGCATTTTCTGCGATGCATTTTGCATTTCTTGCACACTTCATGCTTTCGCTATGTATTATACCTGCTCATTCTGAACACATTTACATACACAGCGTTTTGCTTGTTCTGAACATAACTTGCACACAGCCTCCGATTCATATGGGCACACAGCTCTCAACATAACACTTTGCTCACTTGGCACACGGCTCACAACACAACACTTTGTTCATTTGGCAAGCAGCTCACGACATAACACTTTGTTCATTTGGGCATACAGCTCATTTGGGCACACAGCTCATAACATAGCACACTGTTCACTCTGAACGCGCAGTTCATAACACAGTATTCTGCTCAATCTGAACACACAGCTCATAACACAGTATTTTACTCAATCTGAACACGCAGTTTATAACGCAGTATTTGCTCAATCTGAACACACAGTTCATAATGCAGTTTTTGCTCAATCTGAACACACAGTTCATAACGCAGTATTTTGCTTAATCTGAACACACAGTTCATAACGCAGTTTTCATTCAATCTGAACACACAGTTCATAACGCAATTTTTGTTCAATCTGAACACACAGTTCATAACGCAGTTTTTGCTCAATCTAAACACACAGTTCATAACGCAGTGTTTGCTCAATCTGAACACACAGTTCATAACGCAGTTTTTGTTCAATCTGAACACACAGTTCATAACGCAGTTTTTGCTCAATCTGAACACACAGTTCATAACGCAGTTTTTGCTCAATCTGAACACACAGTTCATAACGCAGTTTTTTGCTCAATCTGAACGCACAGTTCATAACGCAGTTTTTTTGCTCAATCTGAACACAGTTCATAACGCAGTGTTTGCTCAATCTGAATGCACAGTTCATAACGCAGTATTTGCTCAATCTGAACACACAGTTCATAACGCAGTTTTTGCTCAATCTGAACACACAGTCCATAACGCAGTATTTGCTCAATCTGAACACAGAGTTCATAACGCAGTATTTGCTCAATCTGAGCACAGAGTTCATAACGCAGTATTTGCTCAATCTGAACACACAGTTTATAACGCAGTTTTTGCTCAATCTGAACACACAGTTCATAACGCAGTGTTTTGCTCAATCGGAACACACAGTCCATAACGCAGTATTTGCTCAATCTGAACACACAGTTCATAACGCAGTTTTTGCTCAATCTGAACACACAGTTCATAACGCAGTGTTTTGCTCAATCGGAACACACAGTCCATAACGCAGTATTCTGCTCAATCTGAACACACAGTTCATAACGCAGTATTCTTTTTAATTTTGAACACACAATTCATAACACAGCATTCTGTTTAATTTGCACACAGCTCATAACACAACACTGCTCAATCTGAACACACGGTTCATAACACAACATTCTTTTTAGTTTGCACACAGCTCATAGCACAACACTGCTCAATCTGAACACACGGTTCATAACACAACATTCTTTTTAGTTTGCACACAGCTCATAACACAACACTGCTCAATCTGAACACACGGCTCATAACACAGCATTCTTTTTAGTTTGCACACAGCTCATAACACAACACTGCTCAATTTGAACACATGGCTCATAACACAGCATTCTTTTTAGTTTGCACACAACTCATAACACAACACTGCTCAATCTGAACACACGGCTCATAACACAGCATTCTTTTTATTTTGCACACAGCTCATAACACAACACTGCTTAATCTGAACACACGGCTCATAACACAGCATTCTTTTTAATTTTAAACACACAGCTCGACTCATAACACAGCATTCTTTTTAATTTTGAACACACAGCTCATAACACTACTCAATCTGAACACACAGTTCATAACACAGCATTTTGTTTAATTTGCACACAGCTCATTACACAACACTGCTCAATCTGAACACACGGCTCATAACACAGCATTCTTTTTAGTTTGCACACAGCTCATAACACAACAGTGCTCAATCTAAACACACGGCTCATAACACAGCATTCTTTTTAATTTTGAACACAAAGCTCATAACATTGCTCAATCTGAACACACGGCTCATAACATAGCATTCTTTTTAATTTTGAACACACAGCTCATAACACTGCTCAATCTGAACACACAGTTCATAGCACAGCATTCTGTTTAATTTTGAACACACAGCTCATAACACTGCTTAATCTAAACACACAGTTCATAACACAGCATTCTGTTTATTCTGAACGCAAGTATCTTCCCGTTTCACACGGGGGTACGGGTCGATTATTGCGAGGGAGTGGTACATGGAGCTCCCAGATGCCGTTCGACACATCGTTGATGAGGCGGGATTTGGCCCGTTTTGTATGGGGTTGTCGCGTCATCCGGCGAGCAGAACCTTTCTGGGTGCACTTGTAGAGATATGGTGGGACACCTCCAACTCCTTCCATTTCTCTGCTACTAGGGACATGACGATGACCCCGTATGACTTTTCCATACTGACGGGCTTCGACGTGGCAGGCCGGTCGATCCCATATGATACCGATATGGGTGAGTGAGAGGCGGATTGGACGTATCTACTCAGAGCCCATTTGCCGACCGACAGATCATCAGGGAGGGTCAGGTACACCTGGTTTGCAGAGCAGTACAGGAGTACTACGCCCGAGACTTTTGAGGCCATACAGCAGTATGCCTGGGGATTTTTGATGTTCCTCCTCAGGACCACTCTGTTCTCCGACAGGGGAAACACAGTTGGGCTATATCTGCTCAGTGCTCTGGTAGACCTATCACAGGTCCGGCACTTCGATTGGGGTGGCGCTGGCCTCGCTACCCTTTATTGCTACATGAGCGCGACCTCCCGCAAAGGAGGACCATAGTAGGTGGCTACTGGAGAGCCTGGGAGGTACATTCTGTCCTCTTGATTTATATTTCTGTTTTTCATTATCTGTACACTGCACGCGGCATACATTGCACACATTACATTCTATACTCTATATTCTACACTCAGCATTCTGCATTTTCTGTATATTCTGTATTCTGACAGACACTGTCTTGCTTTTCACAGCTGTGGGTTTACACCTATTTCCCGACACTCGCTCCTGAGCTGGAGGTCGTGGCACCTCTCAAGATCCCTTATTCACGCAGATTTGATGGTTAGTGCCGATCCAGGCCCCGGGAGACATTGCCATATCTCCGGCAGTACTTCGACACCATGCGGGCGACCGAGGTAAACCAGAACTCTCAGTTCTTCATGCTTTCAGTTTTGATTCATCTTGCATATTTATGACATCTAATCAGTTTATGCACTGGCTATCCGTAGATCACTTGGCAGCCTTGGCTGGAGATGCCGGGTATTCTCGGTTCCAATTCGTTGGGGCATGGGGCGCCTCCCGAGACAGGATTTTGTTTGAGGGACTAGCCGGCAGAGCCTGGTTTCTAGGGGATCGCTTTATGCGCCAGACGATGGGTAATCCCGCTCAGGAGATCCCTTCTCCTCCTCCACTGGACATGCGGTCCACCGAGAGACTTACCCCCCAGGAGGTTGACGACCTTATGCAGGGTGCTGATGCTGTTCTTTTCCTGGAGGAGGGAGAGTACGCGACATACCACCATACATACTTGATGCCTCCACTGACAGATGTTCGTACTCCTACGAGGAGAGTTGTTACTATGCCATCATCGAGTCGAGCCCGAGCTGCAGACGTCCCTTCGACTAGCAGGGCCGGCACATCGAGGGGTGAGGCTAAAGGGATGCCCTCGACTTGCCAGTATGCTGGGTGGCCAGATCTTCCGACCGAGCTGACAGGTTGGCAGTATGTGACATTGTACCAGATTCCACTAGAGCCTCCATTGCCCGATCATCGATACGTCAATGATCCTGACTCACCACCGGTATGTTACACAGCTTTCATTTATCACTCAGATATTTAGACATTCATTCATTCACTGATGACTTGAACTTGTATTTGCAGCCTCCCAAAGAGTATACTGAGGGGTTACTTGGGGTAGTGGCCTCACTCAAGAGCATGGTCTTACGGAGGGAGACGCTGCTGTATGCTTTCGGCATTCCGATACTTTTCAATTTCCTTGTATTTATTGTACTTCTGATGACATTGAAACTGAACATTTCACCATATTGATTCACTGCATGTGTAGAGCACATCTGACACATCACATTCACATACTTTATCTGTATGCACACACTCCATGCATTATACTTGCATCTGATATCTAATATATATACTCTGGCTAATGTATTCAAAACTGTCTTTTCAGGTCGCACCACTACAGCCAGGGCCATCCAGGCCTTCTTGATCAAGTGGGAGAGGGGTCTCGACTCGTGGACGGGGGAGACGTAGAGCACCTGTCAGATATGACGAGGAGTCCAGCGAGGAGGAGGAGTCAGCACATCCACAGTCAGAGACATCTGCAGGCAGGGATGATGACTCCGGTTCCGGTTCTGAGGACGGTGGCGGTGCCGAGGAGGACTCCGAGGACAGTGACTCCGATTCAGATGGGGGTGCTAGCGGCGGTGGTGTAGAGGCTGCTCAGCCGAAGAGGGTGAAGAGGGCCTCTCGGTCTTGAGCTTGATAGCACTGATGCAGATGTTCCTGCTTTATTTTTCTTTTTACATGTAGTTGTAGCACATTGTACAGCTTTAGGCAGTTTTTTTTTTCTTTTAAAACTTGTACCTTATTGTAAAATGTTGTAAAAAGAAACCATGATGGAATGAAAATAGCTTTTTGTTCAAAAAGTGTTGTAGTTGTATTCTAAGCATCGCATCGCATCATTTTACACAAAAATGAGATTGAATGGAAATTGAACGGAAATTGAACATCGTGTATTGCCAAGTCAGGTAGTGAACCAACATAACAAGCTAAACGACTTAACTCACTAAGAAACAACAAGACTTTAACAAGTTTACAACTCGATAAGCAAATAAACAATAACTCGATAAACAAAAGAGCAACAACTCGATAAGCAAATGAGCAACAACTCGATAAGCAAAACTTAACAACTCGATAAGTAAATGCATTTGGACAAACTAAGCAACAGAACGCATCCGAAACAAAGGTAAACTCAGACCTTTCGCACTCTCAGCACATAGGAAGGCTAGGGACTCTCTTATGGAGACAAGAAAAAGCTGCAGACCACCTTTTTGCTCATGGCCGACCACCATAGGAGCTTGCCGACTAGTTTTTTGTTCTGCAGACCCAAAAAGTAGCTGGCTGACCAGAAAAACTGGCTGGCCGACCAGAAAAAGTGGTCGGCCGACCACTTGGCCTGGGGACCTCCAGTTTCTTACCACATGTCCTCCAAACAGTGCCTTATCCTCCATAAAGGTTCCAGCTTCATGGTTCCCTCATTCTAACTCAGTTTTGCACCAAAATGGAGGCATTTCTTATCCAAAATCTCACAAATTGGATTGCTACCTTGGATGGCTCGGAAAGGGTGAATTTCTGGGAATTCGACATAAATGCACTATTCATGTTGAGTCGCACCCCGCTACGTTTTCCGTTTCTTCATGCCGTGGCAAGGTTTTGGAATCCGGTAACACACGTCTTTAGCTTTGGCGGACAAGAGATATGTCCCACTTTCGAAGACTTCCAAGCTTTGATGGAGTCCGAACACGAGGATGAGATTTTGCCGCAATTCCACTTTGGCCACATCCAAGCCTTAGGACGGATGTGTGGGCTCACTATGCATGACGCTCGGTCTTTGATCCGTGATGGAGCATTGGACATCCCCAGCTTGGTTCATCGGTTTTCTGTTGCCGGTGACCGTGGCGATCATCACTGGCAGGGTTTTCGGCGACATGCGCTTTGCTTATGCATGCTGTCTCATTTCTTGCTTGCCTCAGGCTCCGAGGGTCTAGCGTCCGTTTGATTGAGGTTGCCCAGGGCTTGAAAGAGGGCAAGAGCTGCATTGCCATGACACTGGCTGAGACATTGATGGGTTTAGATGTTTTCATCGCCGAGAGATGACTAGATTCGCGGGGAGTCCTTACTACTACAGGTAATGTTTCCCACCCTATCTCACATATATTTCTCACATCACTCGGCCCTCAGGCTCGGTTTTTCTCTCAAAACCTTTTTCTCACTTTTCTCTCCACGTACACCTCTCTATTCTTTAATCTCTCATTTTTTATCCTTCCCCAGATATGGTTGATGGATAAGTTGAAGGTTGTGGACTCATGCCCAGCATATTCAACTCACGGCTATTTCTTCCGGCGACGTCTAGTCGATGCCCCTCATGAGGGATGGTGGTACGAATAGATGTGTAGTCTATCCGCTACCAGTATTGCTTGGCGCTGCCCTTAGCTCAATCTGCTGGCGATGAGTTACAGTATGTCTTGCCAGCCCGAGATTCAGTTGATCGGCCTGACACACTGCGTCTTTTACTTCCCGTTCCGATTTCGGCGCCAGTTAGACATGATTAGACTTGCCTGACAGAGGGGATAGAGTACTATCCTACTGCATTTCCAGTCCGAGGCGCGCAGCTAGCTCGGTATGCCACAGCATGGAGGACTAGAGAGCTTTGGCCCCCGCTCCCACTTTCAGTTGCACCCTTATGACGAGTGCACAACTTGGCTTGATAAAGAGGCACAGGTTGGGCCTACTTTGATATCAGAGGCTTCGACCAGCTCTGGGAGGGGGCACAGGAACACCTGACTTATCCATGCCCCGAATTTATTGCTTTATCAGTACTTTCAAGTTTTCTTTATGAATGTAATAAAAAGCAACTTCAATTTGTATTCAAGAGTAGGAGAACTCTGTACTGAAATCAATGTAATTGAAGGTTGTGGGTACTGAAAATTTTTCGTTTGGTCCAAAAATGGTCTAAGTCGTAAAAAGATTAATTTGAGCAAAATCAACTTTTATTAAAACTTTTCAAAACCATTTTCGATATGGATCACAACTGGACACGCTCGAGATCTATCACTGAGATGTACAACCCCGGATCCTATCAACTGGAAAGTTGCCCCTAGTCTGAATAGCACTGCACTGGAGATCACAACCGAGCTCTTGAATGCAGAATAGACAAAGATGGCCAACATGATCACACGGACAAAGTTGATCGGGCAAGTGTTTATAGCTGGACTTCAGAATGAAGTTGCCTACATATCCCAAAGATGGGAATCAAGCCTTACGTAGTTCGGCTCAAGTTCACTCGTGTATTAACACTCTCCTTTTGCACTCTAACTTTTGCCAAGGCCGCCCTTTCTGGGTTTTCAACCTTGCGAGCTTAGTTTTTATCATTTCAAATTTTTCATGCTCTAACTTTTGCCTAGGTCGCCCTTTCGGGTTTTCGGCCTAGCGAGCCACTTAGGGATAGTATTTCTTCAACTTGTCCATGTTGATCGGCTGGAAGAACTCTAGGCCATCTAGGTCCATCAGAATGACAGCTCCACCCGACCAGATAGACTTGATGATGTAAGGACCAGTCCAATTGGGTCTGAACTTGCCTCTAGGGTCGTGGATGGGAGCTCGATTGTCTTTGAGCACTAGATTCCCTTCCTTTAAATTTCTAGACTTAACCTTCTTATTGAAAGCCCTGGCAATTCTTCGTTGATAACCTTGGACATGATACAGTGCTTTCAGCCTTATTTCATCAAAGAGCATAAGTTATTCGAACCTGCTTTGCTGCCAATCTGCCTCAGCTATCTGACACTCAGCCAATACCCTTAATGATGGAACCTCAACTTCGATAGGCAGAACAACCTCCATCCCATAAACCAAGGAATACGGAGTTGCCCCAGTAGAAGTTCGAATTGAAGTTCGGTAGCCCCACAGAGCAAATGGTAGCTTATCTGGCCAGTCCTGGTAGGTTTCCACCATCTTCTGCAGAATGTGCTTGATGTTCTTGTTGGCGGCCTCAATTGCTCCGTTGGTTTGCGGCCGATATGTAGATGACTTATGAAAAGCCACGTTGTACTTCTCCAACAAGTCGATCACCTCCTTCTTGAAGTGGGAACCATTATCTAAAATGATCTCATTCGGGACTTCGTAGCGACAGATGATGTTGTTCCTGATGAACTTAGCAACATGCGATGCCTTCAACACCGCGTAAGATTGGGTCTCAACCCACTTCGTAAAGTAGTCTATTGCTACCAGAATATACTCATGCCCATTGGACCCCTTTGGAGTGATAGCTCCAATTACATCAATCCCCCAGACTGAAAAAGGCCATGGCGAAGTCATGTTGTACAGCTTTGACTGCGGAATGTTCATGCAGTTTGCATGGATCTGACATTTGTGGCATCACCGGACAAAGCCAATACAATCCTCCTCCACGGTGGACCAGTAATAACCCTGTCTAAGGATCTTCTGGGCTAGCATCACCCCGTTCATGTGCACTCCGCACTCTCCTCCATGGATGGCCTCTATCAGGCGCTTGGATTCTTCAGCATCAACACACAGCTTATGCATCACGAGATGACCCCTCTTGTACAGTTTACTTCCGCAGACGATGAACTGAGCAGCCATTCTTCGAATTGCCCTCTTATCTTTGGCATTTGCCCCTGGTGGATATGCTTCCTTCTCCAAGAAGTTCCAGACGTCGTAATATCAGGGATTCTCATCTTGTACTTCATCTATGGCAGCAATCAGCTCGTAGGCCGGCACAAATTTATGTTCGATGATGATCGGATGCATCCGGACTCCGAAAGGGATGTCTATCATGGAAGATAGAGTTGCTAATGAATCAGCGAACCTGTTGTTCTCTCTTAACAGATGAGCGAAGTTCAGTTTCTCAAGCCGAGGAATCAGAGCATCCAAGGTCTGGTGATAGATTCTTATCTTTTCTTCTTTGACTTTCCAATCTCCTTTAGCTTGAGATACAACAAGGTTCGAGTCTCCAATGACATCCAACCGTTTTGCCCCTAGTTCTAGGGCGGCTTTTAGTCCAGCAATACATGCTTCGTATTCTGCTTCATTGTTCGACACTCTGAACCGGAGTTTGAATGCTAAAGGTATGCGGGAATTGTTGCGTGCTATCAGCAACACCCCTATCCCATACCCATATTGGTTTGACGCTCCGTCAAAGTACATCGTCCAAGTTTCTTCTTCGACATGTAGAATGGCCTCGTCTGGGAACAGATACTCAACTGCTTCATCCCCTTCAATTGGGTGGTCGGCTAGGAACTCTGTTACCGCTCTCCTTTTTACTGACTTGCGCGTCATGTACTTCAGATCAAATTCGGAAAGCAGAAGCAACCAACGGGCTAGCCTACCCGTAAGTGCTGGTTTCTCGAAGAGATATTTGATGGGATCTAATCTCGAAACCAGTATTACGGAGTGAGCTAACAGGTAGTGCCGCAGCTTCCTGGTAGCCCATACCAAGGCCAAACAAGCCTTCTCCAGCGGAGTGTAACGGGTCTCGTAATCCAACATTTTCTTGCTTAGGTAGTAGATAGCTCTCTCCACTTTGTCCTCAGACTCCTGTGCAAGTATGCAACCCATTGTAGTTTCAATCACTGAAAGATACAGAATCAACGGTTTCCCCGACTCAAGCGGTGACAACACAGGTGGGTTCTGTAAATATTGCTTGATCTATTCAAAAGCAGCTTGGCATCGGCCGTCCCATTGGAACTTCTTTCCTTTCTTCAGGAGACCAAAGACACAAGTCAAGGTTAATTTTGCAATAAACCGTCTTATGAATTGCACTTTACCCAGAAAGCCTCACACCTCCTTTTCAGTCCTCGGTGGTGGCATTTCTAAGATGGCCTTGATTTTGGAAAGATCGACTTCGATGCCCCTCTGTGTGATCAAGAACCCCAGCATTTTCCCTGCTGTAACACCAAATGTACATTTCTGAGGATTCAGCCGCAACCGATACTCGCTGATCCGTTGGAAGAATTTCTGCAAGGCGGTGTAGTGGCCCTCTCTTTCCTTGACAATCATGTCGTCCACGTACACCTCAACCTCTTTATGGATCATGTCGTGCAAAATTGTGGTCGCAGCCCGTTGATATATAGCCCCAGCGTTCTTCAGCCTAAACGGCATCACCCTATAACAATAGGTTCCCCACGGGGTGGTGAAAGCAGTCTTTTCCCTGTCTTCAGGTGCCATCAATATCTAATTGTAGCCAGAAAACCCATCCATGAACGAGAGCAACGCATGCCCAGCAGTGAAGTCCACTAATTCGTCGATATGCGGCAGAGGAAAGTCGTCCTTCGGACTGGCTTTGTTCAAATCCCTGAAGTCCACACATACCCGAATTCTGCCGTCCTTCTTTGGCACCGGCACTATATTAGCCAACCAAGTTGGGTATTCAGATACCAGCAGGAACCCTGCATCAATTTGCTTGGTGACCTCTTCTTTGATCTTGAGAGCCCAGTCCGGGCGGATCCTTCGGAGCTTCTGCTTGACAGGTCGGGCCTCTGGGTCAAGAGGGATTCGGTGCTGTACAATCTTAGGATCAATTCCAGGCATGTCTTCGTAGGACCACGCGAAAACGTCTTTGAAATCTTTTAACAAAGCGACTAAGCGCTCGCGCTCCTCCGAAGACAACGTGGACCCGATCTGGACCAGCCGCGGGTCCTTCTCAGTACCAACATTAATTTGGGTGATTTCATCAACCAAGGGTTTTACAAACCTCTCCTGCTCTTGATCAAGCAAATATTTCAAAACGGAGGAATTTCTTCCTCGTCATTTTCATTGAAATTTTGAAAGTCTTGATTAATGCAATAAATTAAGGGCACAGAAAAGTACTCGAAGCCATAGCCGCATAATTCTCATTAATCACTTCCAAATCGCCTGATTCCTCTGTTACAACAGACTCAAAGGAAAAAGAAAAAGATGACCTAGACAGGACTGTGGCATCCGGGTTGTCACCCCCAAGAATACCGGACTCAGACTCAAACGAGCTGGAACCTGATTCCAACTCCACAGACTCAGTGGTATCAGATTCCGGCTCACTACCTGACCCGATGCTGCTCGAAAAGAAGCCCTCCTCGTATTGCCAGACGAGGGAGGGTACGATGGATGCATCTAGAATGTTTGAAGATAGGCTCGCAGCCGCTTCATTCCCGATCATGGACACTGAGAAGTCATTCCCCAAGCACTCCTATACGATCTAAGGATCTGAGAGTAGACAAGCCAGTGCTACCCCCATTTCAATCTCTGTGCTCTCAGAATCCTCTCCCTTGCACTGCTCAACCTCAGCTGGTGGGTCTGTCTGCTCCTCAGCAACATCATCCCCGGACAATTGCAAGTCAAAGAAAATCTCAAACTCCGGCAACTGCCGCCTTTCTGCATTTAGCTATGGCTTTGGGAAGTCGCAGAATGGAAAGTCCTCCCCCTCCTGGACAAAGCGTCCGTTCAAGGTACCCTGGATAGGCCGATGCACCAACTCATAAGGCTTCCCAGTTTGCTTTGCTTTGCTTTGCTCTGGCCTTTCCGGCCATCTCTTTTCCCTTCCTCACCCAGTCCTCCTTGGTAGGCAGATAACCTAAACCAAAGGTATGTGGGTTATGCGGCATTTCGGCCGATGCTGCAACGTCTTTCCGGCCACTTCTCCCTAATCCCATCCCGGGGATGTGCTGGAGCTTGTTCATAAGGTAGACAGACTGTGCCCTGACATATAACCTCTCATCAACAGCTAAGATATTCTGTACAACCCGGGCCTCGGCTAGGGTGAACCCTAACAGGAACACATCCTCCGCGCCATGTTCAATCTCCAGAACCGGCGTAGAAACCTCTGGCGGCAAATGAATTGACGAATTCCCAAAAACTATGGCCACCCCCTTCCCGTGGGGGTACTTCAACATCTGGTGGAGGGTAGAAGAGACCGCCTTCACCTGGTGCAGCCACAACCGCCCTAGGAGTAGATTAAAGGTTGCGGGAACGTCCAAGACATGAAAGTCAATATCTTGTTGTCCTGGACCAACCTGAGTCTGAATATGTACAGTCCCTATCACCTCTCTGCTAGTATTTTCGTACGCCCGTATCACCTGGGCAGTAGGCACAAAATCCGCGGGCTTCAACCCGATTGCATATGCCGTCCTCGACGGGCACACATTGATAGTGGATCCTGTGTCAACAAGAACCACCGGTATCTATTTTTCTCTACACTCCACAGAGATGTAGAGTGGTTTGTTATGGTTTGAGCCCTCAGGCGACAATCCCTTATTAGTGAAGGTCAACGTCGGGGAAGCTCCTCCCGAAAAAACCAACCCTACCAACTGCTCAGGTGTGGTATCGATCGAAAGTTTAGCCCTGTCCATTGCAGAAAGGACAGCTTGTCTGTGTACTCTTGAGGCCATAAGTAGTCCCTAGATGGAGATGTCTACTTGTATCTTCTTAAGCTGTTTCAGCACAGCCTCCTCCTCAAGCAATTTTTCTTTCTGCCTCTCTGCTTCCTTGTCCTTTCCGGACGTCTCTGGTTGATCCAAATGTGGGGGCTTAAAATACTGCCCACTCCTGGTCATGTGGTCCACCTCTCCGATATACCAGGTATCATCCAGTTGGCTTTGTCCCCAATCTTCGTCTGTGTGGGCAAAACATAGGTCGTCATCTTTCCACCACATACCGTCGGCAACCGACAAACACCTGTCTGGTTCCGTTACAACTGATTATGTGCGTACAGCACATTTCGTTCCCGCAGGGGCTTTGGCCTTTCTAGCCCTTTCCAGATCTTCGATCTTTTCCTGTTCAAACTGCTTCAGTGCAGCCTATTGTTCAGAATCTTCCGTACTCAAACTGCCCGTGTTCTGAGCAAAATTCTTTACACCGGTGCTCTCCGGCGGTTGCTCCTGATTCCCGGCCATTCCGACCACTGTTGATATCTCAGCTCTTGACTACCCCTGCTCTGGCTGAGGTACCTCAGCAACATCCGGCTCATCGCTGAGCCACCCAGTAGCTTCTGCTGACCCATCCAAATCAAACCAGTTGACAGTCACGTCCGCCGGATCCTGTTCATAAAGAATTGCAGATTCGCGATAGCCTTCTCCAGCTCTGCCAGGTCATCCAATCCCTGATTAGGTCCATTCTCCCGTACTACACTGATCTCTGCCCCCACTGGCAATTCTACCCTTGGCTTAGGCTGATCTGTTGATGTGATATAACCGCTCGGGTTGTACACAAATCTCGCAAACTCCTCAAGCTCTAACTAATCATTCTCATCTGTCCCCAAAGTTGACCTAATTCTATCTTCGGTAGTCACCACCACCAGTTCTGGTTGGGTTTGAGAGATATCTAACATGCATAAGTCCGTACTGTCTGGAATGAATACCTCCGGCTTGGGTAGGTGAGAAAGGTGATATATATGCTCGGGTCGTATGACACAACCCCAGTTTGGATCAGGTTGATACGTTTGGGAGGTGGAGCTTAGTTATGTGGTAGGAATGGGTTGGTTGTGACATTTGGCTTCTCCGGAGACACGATTACCCTGTTGTCGATGAGATCCTGAATCTCATGACGCAATCTAAAGCACTGGTCGGTTTCGTGACCATGTTGTTGGTGATAGGCACAGTACTTTGCTGGGTTATGGGAGGGAGGAAGTTTTTCTGGTAATGGTCGCGGCTCTAGGGGCTTCAAGTGCCCTTTCTTGATCAAAACCCCTAAAGCTTTGGACAGAGACATGTATAGTAGTGTGAAGGTTCTCTGGCCTCGGGGTGCATATCTGGCTGTTTGCGAGCTACTTCCAGACACACCAGTGAAGGGTGTAGCTACAAGAGTTTTTGGAGTGGTGGTGGTGACTGCAGCACTGCTTGTGCCTGTATTCGTACTGCGGTTGAATGCCCTCTTAGGCTGCTCTCTCTCATGGTCAATCAGACCCTGTTTCATGGCGTCCTCAATCTGCACCCCGATCTCATGTAAATCTGCAAAGGTGGATAGGGGGAGGACGATCATCTTTTACATGAGCTTGGGCTGGAGGTTGCGCACAACCATCCGTATCTGATCTTTGTCAACCAGCCTGATGGTCATCATCGAGGCCTTGGCCCTCCAACGGGTCACAAAATCGGAGAAGCTCTCCTTCGGCTCTTGCCTAGTTGTCTCGAGATCACAAGTTGTGACCTCGATCTGCGTGTTGTAGGAGTATTGAGCTATAAAGGCCTCAGCCATCTCCTCCCAGCTTCTCTTAATAGAGTCCTCCAGCTTTCCGTACCAAATAGCCGCTACACCCGACAAGGTCCGGCCAAAGAGGGAAAGCTTCTGCAATCTGGAGAGGCCCATTGGCCTTAGGATATCCGAAAACAGTCGCAGGTGCACCAAAGGATCTCCAGAACCGTCAAAACGGTCTATGTGCAGCATCTTAAATCGGTCCAGCAGCGTCACGGCTGAGTATGTGTATCCATCATCTATCCGGAATGGATTTCACGCCTTGAGCCTTCTTGAAAAGCTTTTCTAGCTTGCTCACTTTTAGCGCTGTTGGATCCACCTCGAACTCAAACGGTGAATCCACTAGATTGGTGGGCGTTTTGGATAGTTGGGGTAGGATTGGGGCGGAGCTGGCCCCGTTGGAACGTCCGTATTTTCCTGGACATTTGTAGTCTCCTCGAGTATTGGAACTCTAGGTGAGGAAGGAGCTGGGTGTGAAGCAGATGCTCCGGTTTGCTGTTGTAGTCTGGCAATTAACTCTGCCTGTTGGGCCACTACTTCTGCTTGATATGCAGCCACTTCTGCCTGACATGCAGCCACTTCTGCCTGACGGACAGCATCCCGCTGCATGGATTGCATAGTCTCCTGGAGCTGACGCATTATCTCTTCCATACCTGCCATATTGTGCTGGTTTAACTGAATAACCGGTATATCTGTCTCTACAGTAGACTCGGAAACCTCAACCCGACTACTTAAGGACCACTGATCTGCCAACCGCTGTACCGATACACTGCGCCTTACTGACCTCCGTCTAATAACCGGGGGTAAAGAAAGGAACACTGCTTGTCCGTCTATCAGATCCTCGGATCGATTAAGTCTTCAACCTCTAACCCAGAGTGCTCGGGGAATATCTGCCTGGTTGGATGTAATTGTGCTAAACTACCTTGCAAAAAGATAAATAAAGCATAATAAAGCAACATACAACCAGAAAAACGGACAGCATAACGGCTTAAATAAAGACAACACATAGTTGACATGACAACACACAGTTGGCACTTTGTAAGCTGAATACGCTGTTCTCAAACACTGACCACTGTTTACTGTGCCCAAATCGCTGCCCCAAATCTGATACCCTCAGGTAAAACTGATTCCCCAAATACTGATGCCCGTAGGCCTGATACCTAGACTTGCAAACTAATACATGCGTTCCTGTAGAGGCACACTCTAAAAGCACATAGCAAGTAAATAAGAACCAAAACACCCCTATGGAGGGGTAGGGTTTCCCTGTCTTATTTTGTCAGGAGCTAGGGTTTCACTACGCACACAGCGGTTTCAAACAACTTACAATCGAGTAAGCAACCTGTCCTAGTTTGGAATGGTCACTATGAATTCCAATATGCACTAGGTTGAATGGTCAAAAGGGTGCCCCGGTAACAACCGGGGTTTGTATTCAACCGTTCAGGAATAGCAAACGGCGAACACAGTGTCTTAGGCGCACCAATGCAAATGCAATGCAAAGAAACACATAAGTGTAGTCAAAACAAGATATCATGAGTTCGAGTCAAGTTCTCTAACTCCCCAGCAGAGTCGTCAGAAACTGTAGACCGCCCAAGAACTCCCGGCTCCGCGCGCGAGGGCGCGAATTTGTTTGTTCTTTAGCTACTACAAGTTCGGACTCGTGTCACGGTTTTGAATCTTATCTCACAAAGTGCAATGAAAGACCAATAAATCACCAAAGAGTCCAAATCCGGTAAATCATTTTGGAAAACTGATTTTTATAAAGAAGTGCCAGACATGGACTGCTTTGCCAGATACAAAGTCACCACCTAAATATTTTATTTTGAAAAATTTAGGAAACCCTGACTCGTGCCTAAGGCCACGTGTCCGTCATCACCAAAGTTGCCTCGGCTCGGGAACTTGGGTACGAGAGGGGAAGGTCATGCAATGAGCACACCCTCTCGCCCGATCAAAAGATCGGCCTTTACTAACATGATATGTTGTTTTTGAAAACACATGCGTTCTTATTCCGGTTATTAACCTAGAATTACTATGTGATGCGCACAGCATACAAGTATAGACTAGATCGCCTAAGTTGGAACAAAACATTTCATGTTCGTTTGTTTGAAAAAGGTTTGAAGTTTGCTACTCGCAAGTAGGCTAAGTCATAGATTTGCCACCCTCAAGTGGGCTTAAAACTCGCATTTCAATGAATTGTTCCAATTCAAGTAATCCAACATTCACCCACAGGCATTCAAGCAGTTAATCACTTAAGCAGTTAGCTTCATGGCAAGCATGCTAACATGGCAACATACACATCTCATACAGTATGCTAAAGCGTAAACACTCACAGTGTACTCCGAGCCAAAACAGAGAACTAGTTAGAAATCATGCATGATTCTAGTTCATGTTAAGATGGCTAATGCAACACATGCAAAAATGCAACTAAGATAGGCTCGACTATTCTAAGATGTCATGTGAAATGCAACTTGATAACATGCTGTTGAACACGTATTCAAGTAAATGTATTGAAATACAATGCAGTTAGTATGATGCGCCGAGCCCGATGCATGCAATACAAATGAATGGTGCACGCATGCGAGCATAAGGTATGCTAATTGAAATATGCCCTAAAACTAACCATCGTAAGCGGTTAAGTAAAAGGGAGAAAGAAATGGGGGTTGGAAGACATACATCACACACATGCACGCTTATTACAACAGTTGGCCCTCTCGACGGAGGGTCCGAATAAGAAGCTAACTAGCTAATCTAAGCAAATTAAACTAATTATTACAAACAATGCTAATTAACTATTCCTAGTTAACTAACTATTACAAAACAAATAAGCAGCTAAACGCATTAACTACTTAAATACAGAACCAAAGCATAAACTAGCTAAGGAAAGCAGTAAAGAGAGGTCCTCAGGATGAGGAGTGCATGTATGCTCGGTCGCCTCGTTCGGAAATCCGTCGCGATGCCCCAACTTGCCTCTATTTGCAATTGTTCTCAGAACCTTGCACCAAGCTCCACAAAGCTTCAACTCCACCATGGGAACCTGTAGGAACATGGCCGACCACTTTCTGGAGTTGCCAACCACCTGCCGACCACTTTTCTTTGTTGCAGACTAGAAAAAGTGGTCGGCCAACTAGTTTTTCTGGTCGGCCGACCACTTGTTGCTACACTTCTCCAGTTTGCTGCAACAGAGAGCAAGAAAGGGCATGGCAATGTATTTGCAAGATATGTGTGCACAACCACCGTCTCTATCATTTCATAAGCTCAAGGGAGTGTGGTTCTCGACCCTCGGGCCACCAATCACGCATCTCGATGCATGATGGCCGAGAAGCCAAATTGCACAATTCAATGTAAAATGAATGCACAAATAAACACATAAAGCCTTGACCTCTATCATGCTTGATCAAGAGGGTCGGCGACCGAGAATTGAGGCACATTTCATCACTTCAAGTATGAAATGTCCCTCGCTTCTCGTGTTTGGACTAACACCTAATCCAAACACAATGCAAGCAACTCAAGCATGCAAACATGCAATGCAACTTAAGCATGTAAACATGCAATGCAAGGCATGCAAAACACAATGCAACTACATGGCATACACAATGCAAACAACAACATGGCATACTCAATGCAATGTGACATGATCAACATAACAAAACTAATGACATGCAAACAATGCTAATGTATGCATACACAAAGCAAGGCAACATAAGCATGCAACAACATGATGCAATGTAAGCATGCAAATAACATGAAAGCAAACAAGCTCAATGGACTTAAACCAAAAAAGGACAGACCTCAATCATGCCCAAATCAGTGGCCATAGTGCTAAGAAATGAAGGCACGAAAGCATATACAAGCATGCACATGCATTGGCCTATCAACTAGGCCTAAGAGCATAACCCTCAAGAGTGCTCAAGGAGTGATAAATATGGGAGTGTAATAACACTATAAGCTCTGAAATAAGGTATGAAATGATGCCAAATCATTCAATCAAAACAAGTATAGCATACTAGAGTCCTTAAGGCATAAGGCTAGCAAAGAGGACTACAAAGGGGGGGGGGCATGCAATACATGGCACAAATGCATGAACCAACCCCAAACAGAGCTCAAGTAGGTCTAAACAAAGACCAAAAAATGTTGAGATGGGAGCTCAAGGACCTAGGCAAGATGGCATACATGCTAGGCCACAAACAAGGCAACAATGCATAACACTCAAAGGCACTCAAAGCATGAAAGAAGTGGGAACATAGCAATGCTATAAGCTCTAAAATATCATGTGAAATGATGCCAAATCATATACATGATGCAAATGAAGCATGCTATGGTGCTCAAAACTCAAAGCTAGCATAGGCATTTGCACTATAGCTATACAAAACATGAAGCATATGGTCGAGGCAACCCAAAATAGTCCTAGAACATGTCAAAATGAGTCTAAAACATGCATGTAAGGAAGCCAAAACAAGCTAGCATGAAGGTTATGAAGCATGGAATATGCAAGGCCGAAAGGGAGGATTACACTACACCTATCAAGACCAAGCATGAGATGACTTAACCAACAAAAATCAGAGTTATATCATGGCAAAATAACCCCAAAAACACACTAAAATGATAGCTCGCAAGCTTAGGCATGAAGGCATACACAATGGCTCATGTTTAAGGCATAAAGGACCAACCCTTCAAAGCATGGAATAAGTGAAAGATGTGAGTGTATGACCATGAAACATGCACTGAAATCTCATAACAAATGATGACAAATCATTCTAATAAGCCAAGCAATGCATGCTAGTGGACTCGATACACAAAGCTAACAAGCTAGAATGCACTATAGCTATACAAAGCATGGCATGCATGACCAAATCAACACAAATCAGAGCTAGATCATGCTAAAACATGGACAAAAGCTTCTTAGAGTTAAGCCAAAATCATGCTAGAATGATGGTCTAAAATGATACACATTAGGCTAATTCATGGAATTTCACTACAAGTGCATAGAGCATGCATGGGGCTATCAAACCAAACCTTAATAGAGGTATATCATGGCAAAACAACGCCAAGAACATGCTGAGATGGACTCAAAATAAGCTAGAAAGACATGCTACTTCATGAAACACACAAAGCTAGTTTGCAAGATTTACACTACAAGTGTATAAGGCATGCATGAGGTGACAAAACCAAGTCAAAAAAGTGGTATGCCATGCTGAAATAAGGCCGAAAATAGGCTGAGATGTGGCCAACACAAGCTTAACAAACTTGCTCAAACATGAGGCAAATGAAGCAAGCATTCAAGAACACAAGGAGAGGGGATGACCCTCTCCTATTTGGGACCTCAAAACACCATTTCCACCACTGAAATTCCTCTGAGTTTCAGTGGTGAGAAGGCCAAAATAAGGTGGTCCCAATAGCTAAAAAAGAAGGTTCAAAACAAGGCCAAACAAGGCCTAAGAGGGGGTAGACTACCCCTAACAAAAGAGATCTAAAACAAACATGTTAAGGACTGAAAAAAAAAATTTGTAGTTTAAAGTCAAGCCAAAATAAGCATGCAAATAGGTCCAAAAGCTTAAACCAAAACAAGGGTTTTAAGGGTTAGAAGCTCACCCTTGAAGAACACCTTCAAAGCTGCAACTCCAGCACTCTTTTTGAACCAAAACCAATCCAAAAACTCCAAAATCAACCTCAAGAAGCCTCAGCAACAAAAGGATGGTGTTTGAGTGTGTGTTTGTGTGCAATAGTATGAAGAATAAGCACTTTAAGGCACAAAAATGAAGAGCAAGAGCAAGATAGATACAAAGATGTATATGTATAGCTCAAACACAAGAAACTGAACCTGGAGGAGGAGGGGGAGGTTCTCTTTTATAGAGAACAAGCAACAAGCTTGTTGGACAAGCTTTTGGCCTAAAGTCATCCCTCCATACACGTGTATGGAGGATGGCTTCTATGCTTTCCAGCTGTAACAGCTGGCCTAAAAATATCTCCAAAAAGGTGATGAAAAACTGTCGACCACTTGAAGTGGTCGGCCAGCTACTTCTACTGGTCGGTCACCAGTGGAAGTGGTCGGCCATGGTGGGAGATGGTCTGCAGCATGAAAGCAAGGAGTGGTGTGGTGGCCGACCAGAAAAGGTGGTCCAAAGACCAAGAAAACTAGTTGGCCGACCAGAAAACTAGCTGGCGGGAATAAAAGTGGTCTCCAAGGGAAAGAACTGGTCTCCCACCCTTAGACCACCTTCCAAACAAGGAAAAAAAGGTTTGTACCAAAAACAAACCAAAAGGGATGCAAGACGAAAGTCCGAGAGTCAAGGCGTGCGACCAAGAGCCTCGAAAACTAGTCTACGGGCATCAAAAGTGGTCTACGACCACAAAAAGTGGTCTTTCGGACCACAATGTCCCTCTAGGCAGAGGCAACAACGCATAGTTCAAAAACCAAGCCAAATGGAGAACGTTAAGCAGTCCCGAGACAGGGCGCACGGCCGAAGGCTCCAAAAATTGAAAACTAGCCTCCAAGCGAGAAAAGTGATCTACAACCACGAAAAGTGGTCTACGACCCCAAAAAGGTGGTCTACAGACCTCCCTCTCCCTCCAGGGAAGAGAAAACAAGGCTTGGTCCACAAACCGAGCCAAAGCACAAAGAGTTCAGAGGCCCGGAGGGAAGGCACTCAGCTGAAAACTCTGAAAACTCGAACGAGCACAACATGCACAATCACCAAACGCTCAATCGATGACGTCTAAGTCTTAAGGTCGGTAAAAATGGGGTGTCTACACTAACACGGGACTCCCGATTTGAAAACTAAGTCCAAAAATGCACTTTGCTCACACTTAAGCTTGAAAATAGGCCATATGGGGGCCAAAATCGTGTAATAGTCATGAAACGGCCTAGGGAACACCTAAAACACTTCGAGAGGGACCAATGTAAGTTATGGAAACTTACGGAACTAGCACGAGACTCCCGGTTTGAAAACTAAGTCGAAAAATGCACTTTTCTCACAATTAAGCTTGAAAATAGGCCATCAGGGGCCAAAATCATGTAACAGTCATGAGAAGGCTCAGGGAACACCTCAAACACCTCGGGAGGGACCAATGTAAGTTGTGGAAACCTACATGTCACGACCAAACCCGCCCCTATGGGTTTAGCATCGTAACCGGCCAGTAATCCTAGATTACCGAAGGCCTGCTTAACAGTAATACAGAAGTACAGAATACAGGGGCATGGCGGAAGCCAGAACAGTAAATAAACAATGTCCAACGAGCTGTGACAGTCTGAATGCAAAAAGATTTTTCATACATATAGACATTCAGTACAGAACAGTATGCACAATATTTACAATCATTCAGTACAGTGCCGGCAGTTTATACAGTAATACCAATCAGATACAGGGACAGACGGGGAGATTAAAACACCCCTAAGCCATAGCTTGAAAGGCTCGGAACCTCGCAGTGAGGCACAGTGGTTGGCTTGACGAAACTAAAGCTTGCCTGACGCTCCTAGCCGCGGTCTGGTGCCTGTACACCTACATATATATATGAGCAGTGAGCTAAAGCCCAGTGAATAACACAATGCGTAAAGGGGTTTAAGAAAGAATGTCCTTTCAGTATTTTAAACAGTCGTTTGCCTCGGTAGATCAGTTATACAGTCGGTGGCTTATACTTCATGTCATATCAGTCATTTAGAAATCATAGTAATCGTACGTGGCACATCCGATAGCCAAACAGTACGGTGGTAGTAGCAGTGTCAGTACAGTAGTAGTAACGGTAACAGTACAGTAACAGTAACAGTGCAGTAGCGGTAACAGTAACAGTACAGTAACAGTAACGGTAACAATAACAGTAACAGTAACAGTGCGCAGTAGCAGTAGCAGTGACAGTAACAGTACAGTAACAGTAACGGTAACAATAACAGTAACAGTAACAGTACAGTTCTTATGGACTCAAGAGGTGTCTCGCACAGATTCTAGAGGTGGCTCACACTGTAGCACTTAGGTCCGTGCAGCACTTTGCTCCAGATTTCACAGATTGGCTTAAAGCCCAGTATGGATTCAAGAGGTATCTCGCACAGATTCTAGAGGTGGCTCACACAGCTGTGTAGCACTTAGGTCTGTGCAGCACCTTTGCTCCAGAGATATCCGTGACAGTAGCAGTACAGTAAACAGTAGGTCTTAAAAGAACCGAACAGTCAATTGATGGCCATCAATCAGTAAACAGTAGTGGTTCCAACGAGGGAACCGACAGAGGTCTTTGTAACAGTAGCAGTAATAGTAAACAGTAGTTGCTAAAGATGCCACAATACAGTTCAGAATATAGGACATACATTCATTCAGTTAACAGTAAACAGTTCATAAAATAGTTCAACTCGGTAAACAGTTCAGTTCAGTAAACAGTTCAGAAGATAAACATTTTGAACATATCTTTACACAATTGTTACTCACAGAGTTCTGGGCTACAGTAAGCTAGAGCGTCTCCTCGGAAAGCCAACCCTACACAGTATACAGGATGAACACACACTAAGCTATACAATTGGGAAAGATAATAACTTAATCCCTAATTTGCCTCGGTGTGTTCTACATCTATATCCTCATTAAGATGTCTTAAACTAGGCCTAATAATGCCTAGGATGGGATGAGGATGCAAAGATGCACTTAGAAAACATTTTCAGAATTTTCAGAAAACAGGGGTCTCGCTCGAGCGTGGCTTTCTACGCTCGAGCGGACATACAGACAAAGGGGATCCGCTCGAGCGTGAATTCCGTCGCTCGAGCGGACTATATGCTACAGTAAAAATACTGGATGCTCGCATTTCACGCTCAAGCGTAAACTTTCTCGCTCGAGCGGAAGGCACGATCACAGAGTGTATGCTCGAGCGTGGACTTCCTCGCTCGAGTGTAGGTCCAAAATCTGGAAATTCCAGATTTGAACCTCAAGCTCAAATTCAACTTTTGAAACACCAATTTCGATCCTCTTGGGCTAATTTTCTGGAAAACATTTGTAAATCCGTAGAATAACATGATTCAAAGATTAATTTGAGAAATCAAAGCCCAAAGGTAGTTCAATTAAACATGATTTCGAACCCAAATTCAAGAACATGATGAACATGCAATATCCATGAATTCAATCAACTTCAAAGCTTCAAACACTTGCTCAAATGAGCCAATTCTTCTTAAAACATGATGAAACCATGGACTTAAACATAAACATGTACATGCATGCAAGATTTCTATGAAATCAAACCTCCAAACTCAACAATGTATACATGCATGTAGAAAATTCATAAGGTACAACCTCCAAATGCCATAAAAAGAACATTCATGTAAGATTTAAGCCTCAATTCAACCTTTAAAACCAATTCTAGGCTTTAATCCCTAAACTTCCATGGCCCATGCAAGAGACAATTCAAATACACAAATGAGATGATGAATTCACTACCTTAAACCTTGAATTAGGGGTAAGTGAGCTCAAATTGCAATTCTCTCTTTAATCCCTCCAAGCTCCCAAGCTAAATTGATGAACTCATTAACTCCTACTCTCTCTCTCTCTCTCTCTCTCTCTCTCTCTCTCTATAACCGGTTGTGTCTCTCAAAAAGATGGGCTGAGAAAAGATGCAAAATCAAACAACATACAGTCTCTAATGTTTGGTGAAGTGGGCCACCAATGTGGCATTTTGGTAATAAAGCCAACTATTACAATTAATCACATTTTAATCTAATTTAATTATACCAGAACACATTTCAATTAAATTTACCATTAAATCACATAATTTCTAGTGATCATAACACATCAATAATTTCGGATTCGGCCGCCGATAAGGCCTTCAATTTGCAGTTTAATGCATAAAATATGAACGGATAGTTTGACAGTCAAACAGATAGACAATGCATTTGAACAGATACAGTCAACCAGTCAGTTCTGGATTTCAGTCAGTCAGTTCAGTATTTCAATCACTTCAATTACCAATCATAATCAGTCTCAGTTTAGCAGTAATCGGTAATTTATCGGTAAACAGTGGTGAGGGTTGTTACAGTCTCCCCTCCTTACAAAGAGTTTGGTCCTCCAAACTCGAATTAACATATGACAACAGGGATGATGCCTATCATAAGGTAACTTTCACTCTATAACAGGAGCACATGACCCAATCTCGATCTTAGCAATGCACAGAAACAGAATCATAAATCATACACAGAGATTAAGGTCTGCATTAAAACAGAGTCTTATACCTAGTCAGGTTTTAGAGTCAGGAACGGATTCAGATACATGTTCATTTTCATATTCTTGTCTAGATCATACATAGATGCCACAATCCTTACTTAAGCATACGTGGCACATTCATTAGCACTACTAGAGCAATTACAGAACAGATACTGACATGGCAGATATAGCACATATACAAACATAGCAGATACAATACATATACAGATGTGGCAAATACAGAGCAGATACAGAACAGATACATGATGGTTATGAATGACCAGTTCCATAAAGGAATCCCGAATCCGGGTGATAGAACAGAACATAACAGAACAGAACAGAACAGATGCTGAGCCCCCCGTGACGAGGCCTCCGGTACGGGTAACAGAGTACGGTCAGATATAAGTTCCATAAAGGAACCTCCGATACCGGGCAGCAGCTAACATATAACACATAATATTAAAAGTCACGACTACATATCAGAGGTTGAACACTCAATCAGTATACAGCATATAGCATTTCAGAAACAAAACTTATTTCGTGACACAGAATCATGAATACAGTTGCGCACAATTTTTACTGTATTATTGTGCACGTTTCTTATATCAAGTGCTTATCGGGGTTATAGATTGTACTGGCCTCATTTTCAAAAGTAGGTCCCCCGCTAAGTTATAGAGATTCGACTCATTCGGTTCCGAGCCATACATTCGGTCTTGTTCAATTTGGTTCTCAGTTCGGTAACCTATCACAGTCAGTCCAGTTCATTGGAGTTATCGGGAACATAAGGCGAATTTGTACATTACTCCCATTATAGTAGGCAGGGTTCTGAAGTAATCATTCACATACTATTCATCAGTTTCAGTCCTCACAGATTCAGTCATACTACGTATCAATACAGAAGCAGTCATACTGATTACATATACTTTCGGATAGTGGGGGTTTATAATCAAAACCAGTTTGCTGTCAACAAATCCCATCAGTTCTGAAGTACGGTAATCGCCAAAACTATCATTCCCCAGTCAAACAAGTTCATAGTCATACGGTAGTACCGGGTGATTAATCACATGGCATGTACCCAGTTTTCCCCATATTGTAAGCAAATCAGGTAATAGCTTTCAATAGAGTTTTCGTAAGTCAAATCGATGAAAGTTCGACTAGGTCATTTCAGACGCAAGTTCTGTCCAATCATATCAAGTAAAAGTTCGAAGCACAAGCATCAAACAGAAGTTCCATTAGTTACACAAAGGGTTCCATCAACCCACGGTTCTATCAGATCAGATCAGGTAACAGTTTCATTCTTATCATTTCCAGATGAGGTACATTAGTTCATACTCCAGTCATTTCGGTACATTGTCAGTAGTTTCACAGTCACGATTCACAGTCAAGAGTTTATCAGTCAGAATCTTTATTCAATCGCACAATTCCAGAGTAACAGTCCCTACGGTTAAATTATTGAACAAATAACATAACAATCATTCCGAGCAAAGGTGAGCAGATATGTACATAAGTCTAAACAGTTTTCATAGCACAGGTAAATGTTAACATAAGGTTTTATGGTATCGCACATATAGTCCGCATCAACGGTAGATTTCAAAAGATTCATTATTCACAGTCCATTCCTCTCAGTCTTAACAATATTACAAGCATGGGAACATATATACAGGTGTGAGTTCAAAATCAGTTTTCATGTAGGCATTCGTTCACAAATTCATAAGCGGGAGTTCATCTTTACAAACCAATATGGGTTCTTAGTTTCAGTAGTCTCACACACACAAATAGTTCGCGTGTATAATTCGAGTTCAAGGGTCCGTTCATTCAATAATGTCCGTCAATACGTAACAGTGCAGTACAAATCATAGTCGTACAAATTTCTCGAATTACAGTCAATCATAAGGTATTCCCATGTTCAACAATTCTAGTACAGTTCAAAAGGTCATACCTACAGTTCACTTTCAGTTGTTGCAATATGATACAAGGACCTAACTCAGCAAGTTCTCGCTGTTCACAAGTCCTAACAGTCATCATAGTATATGGTTCATAATTCCAGTAACTCAATCGGTTCAGTCAATATGTTCTCAGTCTATACCAAATTACGGAATATACGATTCCCACACAAACGTTCGTACAAGCAGTTTCGTCTATTTCAGGTAATACCTACGTCAGTCTTTTCAGTGTTCCGAGCATTCTCTGGAACTAGGGTCTAGAGTTAGACTCATTCATGTTCAGTTGAGTTCGTGGCAAGATTTAGGCAAATGTCCTTCCTGACCACGTCTAAACAAGTTTCGGATAGGTGGCGGCAACACCCCAGTGGTATTTCCCACATACAGTTCAGATAGGTATATCATTGTTCACATTGCTTCTTTGACCTTCATTGGTCAAAGCTATTGCCCGAGACTTTCCATTCACGGAGGTCATTTTCACTTTCTGTTACTTCTGTTTCATTCTTTCTAATTCAGTTGGCGATGTTGATTTGGATATTTCAATGCTGCTACGTTATCTCAGACATTATACTCTATCCAGGACATCTACACACTTTGACGGTCGTAAAACGTCGATTCAGTCAATCATATCTAGGTCACACCCACCTTCAGTTCTTTTCTAGTCTTTGTAGTTAGTATCTATCATGTAGGGTGCCTATCCAGCTAGTTAGGTAAATTTTACCTCATATTCGAGCACAGTCTTATCACCTTTCAAGTTGTTCAAACTCAGGTACTTTCTTATCTCGGATGCATTGGGGAAAGTATTTTTCGGAGAAAACTTCACATATTTTCTCAGTTTCTGAACCCAAGTCTCAGTTTTCAGTGGTTCGGTACCTCCCAGAAATTTCCGGTGGTTTCAGTTTATTTGGGTTTCCGTATCGGTGTCATCAGTTCATATTCAGTTGATTCAAGCACGTATGTCAGCCTTTTTATCCCCTCAGATTTTCAGTTAAGACGTCAACCATTCTTTCTAGCCTGTTAACTCTAACATCAGAAGATTGGGTTTTGCTTACGTTCCTCGTCCTTTCCCTTGTTTACACACAACAGGGTGTTTAGCAATATAGGAGAGGTTCTTCCTGGTTTTACATTTCATTCCATATCAGACGTATGTATGCTTTCAATTCAACTCAGGTACGGTCAATAGTAACATTAACATTACATGTTATTCCATTTAACTTCTTTAAGTATGCATATAGGCTTCGTTTCATTTCACTATAAGCAGTGGTAGCAATTATAAACATAAACAGTTGCATACTTAAACAGTTTAACACATTAGCATATAATCAGTCATGTCATAACCACACACACTTTTTATGCTTATGCAATGCCCTAACTTCTTTTCTAGGACATCCTATAGCTCATTTGGACACGTGTGTGCGGTATAACTCGTGGTTAAGTATCGCTCTGATACCACTCTGTCACGACCCAAACCCGCCCCTATGGGTTTAGCACCGTAACCGGCCAGTAATCCTAGATTACCGAAGGCCTGCTTAACAGTAATACAGAAGTACAGAGTACAGGGGCATGGCGGAAGCCAGAACAGTAAATAAACAATGTCCAATGAGCTGTGACAGTCTGAATGCAAAAAGATTTTTCATACATATAGACATTCAGTACAAAACAGTATGCACAATATTTACAATCATTCAGTACAGTGCCAGCAGTTTATACAGTAATACCAATCAGATACAGGGATAGACGGGGAGATTAAAACACCCCTAAGCCATAGCTTGAAAGGCTCGGAACCTCGCAGTGAGGCACAGTGGTTGGCTTGACGAAACTAAAGCTTGCCTGACGCTCCTAGCCGCGTCTGGTGCCTGTACACCTACATATATATATGAGCAGTGAGCTAAAGCCCAGTGAATAACACAATGCGTAAAGGGGTTAAGAAAGAATGTCCTTTCAGTATTTTAAACAGTCGTTTGCCTCGGTAGATCAGTTATACAATCGGTGGCTTATACTTCATGTCATATCAGTCATTTAGAAATCATAGTAATCGTACGTGGCACATCCGATAGCCAAACAGTACGGTGGTAGTAGCAGTGTCAGTACAGTAGTAGTAACGGTAACAGTACAGTAACAGTAACAGTGCAGTAGCGGTAACAGTAACAGTACAGTAACAGTAACGGTAACAGTAACAGTAACAGTAACAGTGCGCAGTAGCAGTAGCAGTGACAGTAACAGTACAGTAACAGTAACGGTAACAATAACAGTAACAGTAACAGTACAGTTCTTATGGACTCAAGAGGTGTCTCGCACAGATTCTATAGGTGGCTCACACTGTAGCACTTAGGTCCGTGCAGCACTTTGCTCCAGATTTCACAGATTGGCTTAAAGCCCAGTATGGATTCAAGAGGTGTCTCGCACAGATTCTAGAGATGGCTCACACTGTAGCACTTAGGTCTGTGTAGCACTTTGCTCCAGAGATATCCGTGACAGTAGTAGTACAGTAAACAGTAGGTCTTAAAAGACCGAACAGTCAATTGATGGCCATCAATCAGTAAACAGTAGTGGTTCCAACGAGGGAACCGACAGAGGTCTCTGTAACAGTAGCAGTAATAGTAAACAGTAGTTGCTAAAGATGCCACAATACAGTTCAGAATATAGGACATACATTCATTCAGTTAACAGTAAACAGTTCATAAAATAGTTCAACTCGGTAAACAGTTCAGTTCAGTAAACAGTTCAGAAGATAAACATTTTGAACATATCTTTACACAATTGTTACTCACAGAGTTCTGGGCTACAGTAAGCTAGAGCGTCTCCTCGGAAAGCCAACCCTACACAGTATACAGGATGAACACACACTAAGCTATACAGTTGGGAAAGATAATAACTTAATCCCTAATTTGCCTCGGTGTGTTCTACATCTATATCCTCATTAAGATGTCTTAAACTAGGCCTAAGAATGCCTAGGATGGGATGAGGATGCAAAGATGCACTTAGAAAACATTTTCAGAATTTTTAGAAAACAGGGGTCTCGCTCGAGCGTGGCTTTCTACGCTCGAGCGGACATACAGACAAAGGGGATCCGCTCGAGCGTGAATTCCGTCGCTCGAGCGGACTGTATGCTACAGTAAAAATACTGGATGCTCGCATTTCACGCTCGAGCGTAAACTTTCTCGCTCGAGCAGAAGGCACGATCACAGAGTGTACGCTCGAGCGTGGACTTCCTCGCTCGAGCGTAGGTCCAAAATCTAGAAATTCCAGATTTGAACCTCAAGCTCAAATTCAACTTTTGAAACACCAATTTCGATCCTCTTGGGCTAATTTTCTGGAAAACATTTGTAAATCCGTAGAATAACATGATTCAAAGATTAATTTGAGAAATCAAAGCCCAAAGGTAGTTCAATTAAACATGATTTCGAACCCAAATTCAAGAACATGATGAACATGCAATATCCATGAATTCAATCAACTTCAAAGCTTCAAACACTTGCTCAAATGAGCCAATTCTTCTTAAAACATGATGAAACCATGGACTTAAACATAAACATGTACATGCATGCAAGATTTCTATGAAATCAAACCTCCAAACTCAACAATGTATACATGCATGTAGAAAATTCATAAGGTACAACCTCCAAATGCCATAAAAAGAACATGCATGTAAGATTTAAGCCTCAATTCAACCTTTAAAACCAATTCTAGGCTTTAATCCCTAAACTTCCATGGCCCATGCAAGAGACAATTCAAATACACAAATGAGATGATGAATTCACTACCTTAAACCTTGAATTAGGGGTAAGTGAGCTCAAATTGCAATTCTCTCTTTAATCCCTCCAAGCTCCCAAGCTAAATTGATGAACTCATTAACTCCTACTCTCTCTCTCTCTCTCTCTAACCGGTTGTGTCTCTCAAAAAGATAGGCTGAGAAAAGATGCAAAATCAAACAACATACAGTCTCTAATGTTTGGTGAAGTGGGCCACCAATGTGGCATTTTGGTAATAAAGCCAACTATTGCAATTAATCACATTTTAATCTAATTTAATTATACCAGAACACATTTCAATTAAATTTACCATTAAATCACATAATTTCTAGTGATCATAACACATCAATAATTTCGGATTCGGCCGCCGATAAGGCCTTCAATTTGCAGTTTAATGCATAAAACATGAACGGATAGTTTGACAATCAAACAGATAGACAATGCATTTGAACAGATACAGTCAACCAGTCAGTTCTGGATTTCAGTCAGTCAGTTCAGTATTTCAATCACTTCAATTACCAATCATAATCAGTCTCAGTTTAGCAGTAATCGGTAATTTATCGGTAAACAGTGGTGAAGGTTGTTACACTACAGAACTAGCACGGGACTCCCAGTTTGAAAACTAAGTCGAAAAATGCACCTTTCTCACACTTAAAGTTGAAAATAGGCCATTGGGGCCAAAATCGTTAAACAACCACGAGAAGGCCCGGGGAACACCACAAACACCTCAGAAGCGACCATTGTAACTTGTGTAAACTTACGAAACTAGCACGGAACTCCCGGTTTGAAAACTAAGTTCAAAAATGCACTTTTCTCACACTTAAGCTTGAAAATAGGCCATATGGGGCCAAAATCGTGTAATAGCCACGAAACGGCCTGGGGAACACCTAAAACACCTCAGGAGGAACCAATGTAAGTTGTGAAAACTTATGAAACTAGCACGGGACTCCCGGTTTGAAAACTAAGTCGAAAAATACACTTTTCTCACACTTAAGCTTGAAAATAGGCCATCAAGGGCCAAAATCGTTAAACAACCACAAGAAGGCCCGCGAAACACCTAAAACACCTCGGAAGGGACCAATGTAAGTTGTGGAAACTTACGGAACTAGCACGGGACTCCCGGTTTAAAAACTAAATCCAAAAATGCATGTTAAATTGTATATTTAATGGATAAGATAATAATTGTCTAACTTGCATTCTTTTTTTCTTTTTTTTTTTTGTGTGTTTTGTTTTGTTGCAGATTCGAGATTAGATATGAACATGTTTGGTAATCTGGAGAGCAGAAGCTAGCTCATTTTGTGTTTTTGTTCATTTTACCTTACATGTATTTTGGTTGTATTGTAAATTTTATATTGTTGTGGGTATTATAGGACATGTTTGGTCATCCGCACTTGATATTATATTTTTGTGGATATTAGTAGACATATTTTTTGTGGATATTAGGAGACGTGTTTGGTAATCCGCATGCGGTTGATATTGTATTTTTGTGGATATTAGTAGACATGTTTTTTTTTAGATATTAGGAGACAGGTTTGGTAATCCGCACGCAGTCGATATTGTATTTTTGTGGATATTGTGCTGAAATTCAACTGTGATGTTTATGAAAATTAACAGATTTTTGTATTGATTTGTAATAGATATTTTATTGAACAGGTTATTGAAATGCACAGGGAATTTTTAGTGAAAAGAAAAATTTTAAATTGAAAATATTACTCCCATTTAAAAAAAATTTAATTGTTATTAGCGACGAAAAAAAATGTCGCTATTAGTTTTCAAACAACATGACAAATAATTTTGTCACTAATGATATAGTACCAAACAAATTTCGTCACATTTGCTGGTATATTTTGTCGCTAAATTGAAATATTTGGTGACAAAATATTTTTTGTCATTGAAGAATTTTCTTTTGTATTCATTTTAGTGACGAATTTTTTTGTCACCTTAATTTATATCATTGGTGAGGAAAAATTTCGTCACTAAAACCTATTTGGTGACGAAATATTTCGCCGCCAAAACAATTACAATAAAATATTATCTAATTTTGGTGACGAAATTGATATTATAGAGGACGAAAAATGCAACATTTGGAGATGAAAAATTTCGTCGCCAAAAATGAAAAATAGGCGACGAAACTATTTTTCGTCATCAGGTACTTTCAACGACAACGTATAGGCGACAAACGTGGTGACAAAATTTTTTCGTCACAAATCACTTTGGTGACGAAAATTTAATGTTTTGAGACAAAATCAGTCCGTCACCAAAGGTCTTTTTTGTTGTAGTGTGATTAAGGTTAATGAATGCCTCAAATGTAAGACATGATTACAATAAAATATGAGATGAATAGAGAGTAATGATACAAAACAAATGGATATGTATGAATACCAATCAATTTACCTTTGATTTGTTATGTTTTCTTTTGCTTGTCTTCAACCGATTGACAATTTGATCTACTTTGGTGACATTTCTTTTCATAACTGGATGACCTTTTCAGCGAGCAACCAAAGGACTAAGCAACTTGGTATGACTGATTGCTTTTTTATTAATACTGGCAATCGGGGAAGATGGTACATTACTAGTCGAAGATGCTACATTACTCCCACCACCTTCATCATCTTTCATCACTCTTGCCTTGATTTCATCAAACCCACGGTCGATAATTTTTATTTTCCCTTCAAATTTCCCAGCAAATGTACAATGCCAATCAATTTTTTGTTCATCTTATCATAGACCTTTACATTGAAATCATCCCCAAAGCCAGTGTATGTGGTTTTTATGCATGTGTACCCTCTATCCAAATCTTTTCTCCATCGTGGTAGAATGTATTTATTTGGAACCTCATTTATGCATCTTGTAATGAGCACAACGAGTGAGTGAGCACACATAATGCCCCTAAATTCAACCAACCGACACATACATTGCACATCAAATTCTGTCGAATTATAATAGACAAGAAAGTCCACATGGTTCATCTTCCCAAAAACTACCACAGCTTCCTTCACAAAATATGTACAAATTGAACCCTCTTCTTTCACAAGAAACGACTGACAATAAACTAGTCTTTTCATCTCTGCTTGAACTTCTTTGAATTTTGCATTGGTGTAGGCATCACGAAATTTCTTCTCAAAACCATACACAGTTAGGTAATCAAACACTTTGTGTCGAGACTTGAAGTCAGCTTTCTTCTCTTTCTCTACCTTACTTCTCAAGGCATTGTCATATTGTTCAACAAATTATTTTAATGTAGTCTTTGGGTTGACATATCCATCAAAAAAGGCATTCATGCTCTCACTTCGTTATGTCGTTGACATGCCAGCCCAAAAAATATCTTTCACATAGACAGGAACCCATCGATGTCGCTTATCATATAACACCCCCCAACCACTGATTCTCATAAAGATTGAATTTAGCAATCATCTTTTTCAATTTCATGTCAAATTCATCTTTTGTGAAAGTGTCATACACTGTATTTTGCAAATCCAACTTCATGGATTCATATTGGGAATACCCTTTCAATTTCTTCAGAATTTTCTTCATTATATGCCATAAACACAATCGATGTCGAGTATTTGGAAAGACAATTTCTATAGCATTTTACATAGCTTTGCACTGATCAGTTATTATAGCTTTTGGGGGATGATCTGACATGCAATTTAACCTTGATTTGAATAGCCAAACAAATGTATCAGTGTCTTCACTAGATAACAACCCACAACCAAGCAAAATCGACTGTCCATGGTGGTTAACTCCTACAAACGGAGCAAATGGCATATCATATTTGTTAGTGAGGTAAGTTGTGTCAAATGAAACAACATCTCCAAATTCTTTATAAGCCGCTCGACTCATTGCATCCGCCCAAAACAAGTTTCTTATGCGAAATTCAGTATCAACATTAATCATATAATAGAAACTCGAATGCGAAAGTCAGTATCAACATTAATCATATAATAGAAACTCGAATTTTGTGCATGCATCCTCAAGAAATATTTTTGAAGAGCATCGGAATCTCCTTCTCCAAGCCTCAATTTTCTAACCTTGTCAATGTAATTTCGTGCATCTCGCTCATCAAATGTTAATGACTCATAACCCCCAGCTTCAACAACCATTGAGTGATAATTCCTAAACACCCAAATCCCTGCTTGATCATTAATTTCTAATCTTTTCTTCACATGAGTAAGAATTTTCTTATTCTTTGCAAAATGACATGAGTCGGTGGGAATCAAGTCATGATTATGGTCAAGATTAACTGTGGTTAACATAAATCTCTCATCCTTTTGTAGGCTCGCTCCTACCCTTGCTTTGCAATGAATTTTTGTGGAAAGAGATGGCTTTAGAGGGTTTACTTCTGATTTTTTGATTCTCTTCCCCGATCGAGAACATTCAATCCCAAAGTATCTTAATTCCCCATCATCGCCAAAAACTTGTGTTTTATAAGCTATAGAAAATTCAACATGTTTAGCATATTTGGCATCAAATGTGTACACTTCTTGCTTTGAGCTAAAATACATACCCCTCTTATGTTCCTCAATTTCTTCACTATCATTTAATAAAGGATTCTCACCACTATTTGATTCAATCTCCATTTCTATTTATTCAAATTTTAAACTGAAATCAAAAGACTTAAATTCAATTACAGTCAAACATATCAAAATATTCATTAGTTTAACTATAAAAATATATATATAAATGTTTCTGCTCATTCAAACATTTCTGCTCATTCAAATTTTAACTATCAATTTATCAATTCATCAAAATCAATTCATTATCGATTAAAAATGATTAACTATAAATTTATCAATTCATCATTCTCAAAATATATATATAAATGTTTATAAGTTCATCATTGACTGGGAACCAAGCAATGCCAAATATATATATACAAAGTAGGAACAAGTACTTCCACATTTATAAATTTATCAATTCATCATTCCAGTTTATGTATATATATATATATTTTGAGAGCCAAATTTCATTTATGCTCAAATTTCCAGTTTATGCTCCAATTCCAATTTATGTATATATATATATATATTTTGAGAGCCAAACCAGAACTAAAATTCTAGCTTATGCTCAAATCAGAGCCAAATATATATATATATATATATATAAATGTATATATATACATATCAATCCAGCATCATTAATTAAAAAAAGGACATTATAAATGTATATATAGCATCACTAACCTGGTGTAGACGTCCCGAACGCCCCGGGAGGGTTAGGTCCCGTTCTGTTCATATTGGGGTCACTACAGTTCAAGGACTCAAATGTCACGGTTCTTAATCCTGAACCAAAGAGTCCAAATCCGGCAAATCGTTTTGAGAAAACTGATTTTTGAAAGAAGTGCCAAACATGGACTGCTTTGCCAGATAACAGAGTCGCCACCTAAATATTTTTTAAAAATGGGAAATTTAGGAAACCCTGACTCGTTGCCGAAGGCCACGTGTCCGTCATCACCAAAGTTGGCTCGGGAACTTGGGTACGATTGGGGAAGGTCACATCGTGAGCACCCCCGCTCGCCCGGTCAAAGACCGGCCTCTACTAACCATGATATCTGTTTTTGAAAACATTGTATGCTCTTATTCCGGTTATTAGCCTAGGTTACTATGTGATGCACACAGCAAATAAGTATAGACTGAGCCGCCTGAATTGGAACAAAACACTTCATGTTTGTTTGTTTGAAAATGGTTTGATGGTGCTACCCGCAGGTAGGCTAAGACGCGGATTTGCCACCCTCAGGTGGGCTTAGAAAACATGATTTTGCCACTATCTAGTGGGCTCAAAACAAACAGTCAATGATTCGTCCAGTCCAAGCAACTCAACCTCCACCCACAGGCATTCAAGGCAGTTATATCACATAAGCATATAGCCTCATGGTAAGCATGCTGTCATGGCAACACTCACACGCATGCAAGGATGCTAAAGCATAAAACTTACCGAGTACTCCAAGCCAAAAACAGAAACTCATTAGAAATCATGCATGATCCTAATTATACAGAAATGCTTAATGCAACACATGCAAAGATGCAAACTATAGCAGGCTCGGCTGTCCTAAATATGGCATATGAAATGCTACAACTAACACGTATTCAATTCGGAATTGAAATACAAATGCAGTTTGTATGATGCGCCGAGCCCGGTGCGTGCAAAACAGATGAATGATGCAAACATGCTGTCATACTGTATGCTAATTGAAATATGCCCTATATCTAACCATCGTAAGCGGGTAAATAAAAGGGAGAAAGAAATGGGGGTTGGAAGACATACATCACACTCACCCACACTTATTACAGTTATGCCCTCGCGCAGAGGGTCCGAATAAATATACAGTCCGAAATAAACAGAATATTACAGTCCGAAATAATACAGATTTCCAAATAATTAACAAATTAAGTAAGAAAAACTGTAAACTGGCATGCAAGCCAAGGGCTGCCTCGCTTCTGATGAATGATGCATGTTGGGCTTCCTTCTCGCGGAAATCCATTGGGATGCCCAATTTAGCCTCTGTTTGCGATATTTCTCGAAATGCGCGCCATACTCCGAAAAGTTGCCGATTCCTTATTTTGCTGCAACAGAGAGCAGGAAAGGGGCATAGCAATGTATTTCACAGATATATGCATGCCTCGATCCTCGTGCCACCAATCACGCATATCGATGCACGATGACCGAGGAATCGGATTGCACAACTCAATATAGGGTGCAATGCAGATGAATGCTATAACAAAACCTAACTCCATCATGGGTAATCCGGAGTGTCGGTGACTTGGGAATCGAGACCCGTTCCGTGAAACGTGCCTCGTTTCCCGTGCCCGGGCTAACTCCTATCCCGAACACGATGCAATATGCATGGTATGTATGAAATGCAGCTAATATGCAATCCTAGCATGCACAATGCTATAGAAATGAGATGCCTCGAAATGCGTGCACCCGGGCACGCAAACCGAGGCGATGGCCCTAAGGCATAAAATGGCATACGCAATGCAATTGGACTTACACTAACATGAGAGAGCCTCAGCCACACTCACATAAGAGGCCGTCGGATAAAAATGAAGTGCCTCGAAATGCGTGCCCGCGGGCGCGCAAACCAAGGCGATGATATGAAATCATGAAATAGCATGAAAATGATATGTAATAAGACTAAAATGAGATGTCTCGAGATGCGTGCCCACGGGCACGCAAACCGAGGCGATGGCATACGGAATGCAACGGGACTAGAATGTCATACGGAATGCAGAATGGACTTACACCAACATGAGAGAGCCTCAGCCACTCTCACACGGGAGGCCGTCGGATAAAAACAAAGTGCCTCGAAATGCGCGCACACGGGCGCGCAAACCGAGGCGATGCATTAGAGCATGAAATGACATGGAAAATGCAAATTGGGCTTACACTAACATGAGAGGGCCTCAGCCACACTCACATAAGCTGCCGTCGGATAAGAATGAAGTGCCTCGAAATGCGTGCCCACAGGCACGCAAACCGAGGTAATGATAAAATGAGATGGAAATGCAAATTGGGCTTAAACTAACATGAGTGGACCTCAGCCACACTCACATCAGACGCCGTCGCGTAAAACAGAGGTGCCTCGAAGTGCGTACCCACAGGCACGCAAACCGAGACATGGCCCGAAGGCATGAAATAGCACGGGAAATGATATGCAAGCATGCAAACCAAATTTCAGCATCTAAATGAAGGGGAAAACAGTCCCGAAATGATACGAAATGACAACCAATGCATGAAATCATCCCGAAATGTGATTTTAAGTACCCGAAACGGCCTATAGCCATACTAAACATGCACAACATGATCATGGCATGCAAACCAGCAGCAAGGCAACCCCAAATATGGCATTTTTTCAGTAACAAACAAAGCTAAATAACAACCACAAGCATAGAAAAAATAGCTTGCAAAAAAAACGGGGAAAAAGAGAGGAATTACAAAGCAAGTAGCATATACAATGCTCAAACCAGAAAAATCAGTTCTAAAAAATTGAAGAGGGGCCAAAAACATGAATATTTACAGTAGATGAGATCCTCCAATTCAGTGTGTAGACATGCTTAAAATGGCATGCAAAAATGAGCCTACAAAGGGCTACAACATGAGGTATCATAAGCAATCACCAAACAACTTTGAACCCTTAACAAAACTTGAAGAATAGGTCATTTCAAGACACTCTCTAAGCCTGATGAAGGCTCAAATCAGTGGCCAAATAAGCTCAAAAAGGCATTCAAGATGGGGCCAAAGAGAGGTATAAAGAGAGGTACAACATGGAGGCCTCAAACCAATTTAATCCCTTCTACAATGTTGTATAGGGACCTAAAATAAACTCAAACTCAGTTAATGGCATGCTCCAAAAATAAATGCATATAGGCTAAAAGTAGCATGCAAGTTTACGGTAAAATGGAGGAATTTCAAAGGAAGTGTATGCTAGAGCCACCAAACATGATGGAGCCCTTCTTCAATGTTGAAGAGGGGCTCAAAATAAGCCCACTCACAGTTAATGTCATGCTCGAAAACAGATCACACATAATCCAAACAAAGCATGCAATTTAATGGCATAAAGAGTGATATTGAAGCAAGTATATGAAGGAGACACCAAACAGGGCTGAGCCCTTCTACAAAGTTGTAGAGGGGCTCAAAATAAGCACAAAACCAGAAGGGGTCAGAGCCCAAAACAGATCACAAGTAGGGTAAAGATTTGATGGAAAATTATGCAAGAAAAATGGATTTTGAGACTTACCCTTGAAGACTACACTTTTGCTTCCTCTTGCCTTGATGAAAGTTGCTTCTAAGCTTCTGAGGAACACTCCCTTGCTGCTGAAATGGAAGTGGTGAAGGTGGAGCTTAGGGTTGTTGAAGGATTGAGCTAGGAACTTGAAACTTTTTTAGGGTTTTGGAGTTGGAGATGAGCTCAAATGGAGAAGAAGTCTTGAGGAGAAAATGTCTAACCCTAGCAAAGGAGGAGGACCACCCTTCAAATAGGCAAGAAAGGGTGTAAAAGGGGAGGGAAATGGAGGCAAGATTTCCCTCCCAAAATATCCCCCGGATGGGGAGATATTTTGCAAAAAATATCCGGACAGCTGGAAAGGGCTGGAAAGCAGAAAGCTGGCCGGCCAGGTAAATTTCTGGGAGGTGGCCGGCCGGCCACCCCACCTGGTCGGCCAGCCACTCACCCTGGCCGGCCGGCCATGGCCCAAAAATGAAGTGCAAAATTGCTGGCCGACCACCATGTGTTGGTGTCCTCCTAGGTGTGTAGAATAAGGTTCCAAGGTCGGAAATTGGTAACACTGAAGCAAGAGCCACAACATAGAGCTTGAAGGAGGGGCTCAAAAATGAAATCCACAATTGCTGGCCGACCAGTAGTTTTTAGGGTCCTCCCATGTCCCCTGATCACAGATATGTAGCTTTGGTTGGAAGAAAATGGGCCTAGGGTGTTCAACATTAGCCCGGAAGTGAGCAAAACGGGCGCCGGAGGAGCGAAACTGGTTATCTGGGATAATTGCTGGCCTCCTACCCTCCAGTGATCTTCCTAATGCTGAAACAGAGGTACCTGCCAAAATTGAACAAAAACTAATGAGAAATGAACGCTCGGGGTCCAAACCGCGCAGTTCGGGGTCCCGAAAATGGGCTGTAGGCACCGGAAGTGGTGTTCAACAGCGAAGTGGGTATCAGAGGCCCTAGTGTTCCTCGGAATGATAAAACAGAGGTACCTGCCAAAAACCAGAGAAAACCGATGCGAAATGAAAGCTCGGGGGCCAAACCGCGAGGTTCGGGGCCCGAAAACCGGCTGTAAGCACCGAAAGTGGCATTCAGCCACGAAGTGGGTATCAGGGACCCCAGTGTGCCCTGTTATGACAAAACAGAGGTACCTGCCAAGAACCGGAGGAATCGGAGACGGTTGGGCGATCCCGAACCGAGGCACACGGCCTGACGGCTCCGAAAACCGGGAACCGGGCTCCGAAATGGGCAAAATGGCCTACGGCCACGAAAAGTAGCCCACGGCCACCGAGAAATAGTCTACAGGACTACTCCCTTCCCTCAGGAAAGAAAACAGAGAAAACCGAGTCTGGTTCGCAAACCGAGACAAGGCACAGAAGAGGATTTGGAAGTTCGGAGGCAGGGCGCACGGCCGCGACTCTGAGACTTCTGAATGAGCACAGTATGCAATATCACCGAGCGCTCAATCGGTGACGTCTGAGCCTTAAGGTCGGTCAAAAATGGGGTGTCTACACCTGGTAATGCTTTCAGAGTGACAGAGGGACGAAGATCGGAGACAGAGAAGATGCCGGACGGTAGATAACGGAGAAGACGTCGGACGGTGAAGGAGAGGTAGCGAACAGATCTGCAAATGCTTTCAGAGCGAGAGAGGGAAGCCTCAGAAGGAAAAGAAGACAGAGACGGAGAGGGAGAGAGTGAACGCCAGACGGTGGATGAGGGACAAGACACTTTACGGTGGAGGCGAGGGACGGCAGATGAGAGATAGATCTGGAATAGAGTTGCAATACCTCTGTTTTACCATTGTTTTACATCTGCTTCGCGCGGGAATTGAATTTTTTTCTTTTTTTTAACACAGTGCGTGAAACACACGCACTGTATGTGCATCTATCCTTCATCGTCCGTAGTTGGGTGCCACATGTTTAGAGTTGCTTTTAGAGCCTCTAAATTAGAGGTCTGAATTAGGACTGAATTAATTAATCAAAATTTATTATATAAGTGTATTCTATTTTATTAGATATATATGTGTTAATTAGTGAGATAAGTTGAATAAGATGATTATTATCACCAGGCAGGCAATGTTAACTTGTGTGTCCAAACTAATCCAATCATTTAATTATAAAAATAAAATAAAATAAAATAAAATATTATAATTTGCTGCTGGACAGTTACATCGATTCCTTATGTATGGCCCATTTTGGTAACTTTGGTTTTTTTTAAAATTTTTTAATTTTTTTGAGTTACATTACATCTTTATTTTTTTATATTTTTTTTAAAAACAAATAAAAAATTAATTTTTAACCTACTTTTCAATAATTGATGTTTTTGAGTCATATCAAATTTTCAGTCCATTTTGTGGACTGGATAGTGCTATTGGACCCATGGAGTCCACCACGGGTCCTGCTTCGATAATCCAAACCGTTCAACATGTAGAGCTTGCCGAGTATTTTATTCTTATAAAAAATCACGTTAATCGGATATCGATAACTATTTAATCAGAACATAGTTTTTTCGATAGTTTATTTTAAAAATTATATTTACCGTTGATAGAAATCTAATCCGATTAAGTAGTTATCCATATCCGATTAACGTAATTTTTTATAAAAATAAAACATTTGACGGATTCTATATATTGAACGATTCAAATTATCAAAATAGAATTCATAATAATCCCCCACAAATCCAATAATACACTCTAATTTAGGGGTTGTTTGGGGTGTCCTAAATAAGTACACTTTTTGCCTTTTTAGACTAAAAAATTAAGGAAAAAAATATGGATGTTTGGGTTAACTTTTTGACTTTTTATGGAAAAATGTGTATTAAAAAATTGTATAAATTAGTGTGTAGGGAAAAATTAGGATTGAGAGTTGTGTAGTCGTAATTTTTAACTTTTGATGAATAGTGATAACTTTTTAACTTTTTGAGTAATTTTTTGACTTTTTAAATAATTTTTTGACTTTTTAATTTTTTTTCAATTTACCAAACTGAACCTAAACTTACCAAACTCAACCTTAATCATAGACTGAAAAAGAAGTCTGGTCCTTTCCAAACCAACCCTATATATATTTTACGAAGACTGAAAAAGAAGTCTGGTCCATTCCAAACCAACCCTATATATATTTTGAGAATGAAAAATGTTTGGTGGCCCAAAAAGTTTGGCTCAAATTTGGCTCAAATTTCCTGTTTTGGCAATTCTGTTTTTTTTTTCTTTTTTTTTTTTGCCTTGGCTTTTTTTTTTATTTCCAAAAGTGGAAATTTCGGGGCATTCGAGCCCCAAAATTTCGGGCCCTGAAATGGGGTTGTTTGAGAATACAGAACAATGATGGATTAACCAACAAAAAAAAAAAAAATGATGTATTAACCAGCAAGGCTGTCACTGTCAGTAGACCACCATCACCATCCATATCAATTTGTCGATGAATAATATTAGGGTCAAATATAAGAAAATATTTTTAAAATAGTGGCTTGTTTGCATTTCATTTGAGATTTATATCTAAAAAAAAAAAAAAAAATTATTCTATGTGTTTGGTTTGAGCTTTTTAAATTAAATTTTTTAAAAATTAAGTTTTTTAATTTTTGTATTTTTTTATTTTTAGTAAATACTTTTAAAATTTTAAATTTTTTTTTTTTACTTTTTAGATGCACATTACTTAAATATATCTAAAAAGTAAAAAATTTGTGAAAAAATATTTTAAAAAATTAATAAATACATAAAAATATAAAAAATGTACTCAATTCTCATTTTTTTTTTAATATATTTTTGGTATTTAGTGAATTTTTAAAAAGTTTTTTTCATAATTTTTTTATTTTTTAGATACATCTAAATTAGGTATGTCTAAAAATTAAAAAAATTGCTTAAAATATTAAAAAAATTCAGTAAAAATAAAAAAATACAAAAAATAAGAAAGTAAAATTTTCTGAAAAATATTTTTGAAAAAGTGAAACCACGCAAAGTGATTATTATTTAATATAGCAATGATATATCATGTGATCAATAACTTTTGATACATCCACTTTAGTCTTCGTTTGAGATGTGAGCTGATTTTTTGACTATTTTAGGAGTTGTTTGGAATGAATTATATAAGTATACTTTTTGAATTTTTGGATAAAAAAAAGAGGAAAAAAAGATGATTATTTAGGATAATTTTTTAACTTTTTACGAAAAAATATGTATTAAAATATTGAATAAAATAATAAAATTACCGTATTATCCCTATGTCATAGGCGTAGTGATAGTGACTATTGAAGGAACAGTACAAGTGGCTTTGAATTGTGTGGTGGGGGCAAACATGCTTCAGATTATATATATATATATATATATAGGATGAGGCTTTTCTCCAATCTTCATCAGACTGGAGGAGCCTACCACGGGTCCCATTTCGATAATTTGAACCGATCAATGTGTAGAACTTGTAGAGTACTATATGCCTGTAAAAAATCACGTTGATTAGATTTCGATAGTTATGTGATCAAATCAGTTTTGTATAAAAAAAAATGGACGATGAAAAATAAACGGCTGAAAAAAATCTAATTTGATCACATAGCTATCGATATCCGATTAATGTGATTTTTTTACAAATATATATACTTAACGAGTTCTACATATTGAATGGTTCGAATTATCTAAACGGGACCCGTGTGAGCCCCTACGGGCCCAACAGCACCCTCCAATCTGATGAAGGACTAGAAGGAAGCCTCATCCATAGTGCACTGCACAATGAGAGTACTTGGCTTGTGTATAGTACAAGTTCATTATTGTACTTGGCTTGTGTGCTTTTTTTTTTTATATTTTTTTGGTGAATAGTGATAACTTTTTAATTTTTTAAATAAGTTTTTAACTTTTTAGCACCCTCCAATCTGATGAAAGACCGGAGGGAAGCCCCATCCATAGTGCACTGCACAGTGAGAGTACTTGGCTTGTGTATGGTACAAGTTCATTATTGTACTTAGCTTTGTGTACTTTTTTTTTTTGTATTTTTTGATGAATAGTGATAACTTTTTAACTTTTTTAATAACTTTTTACCTTTTGTCTTTTTTAGATTTACCCAAACACCTACTTAGGGCTCTTTTGGGGACAAAGAAAAACGCAGCGTTTTACCACTGAAGAAAATGCCAGCCAGCGTTTTTGGTCATTTGGGAAGTGGCCAAAAAGTAGGTTGGAAAATTACATAAGTACCCTCAATGTTTATATTTTGTGAGTTTGGGTAAAATGAAATTTTTTAAATTGGGTGAGGGTATTTTAGTCATTTTAGTGTGATGTGACACCATAAACAAATATTAATCTAACAAAAAAAAGAAGCTTTTTACCAACTTCCCAAATCACTCCCAAAAAGCTTGGTTAAAAGCAAAAAAGCTGCTTTTTACCATCTTCCCAAAATACCACTTAGTCTGGAGCTAAAAAGTTTCATTTGAGATAGGCTTTTGGCTTTTTTGACTTTTGTAAAACAAAAAATAAAATAATTATGATTTGGATGTGATGTGATGTTTTGTCTTATTAACTTTTTAGCCTATTTTGTCTTTTTGTGACTATTTTAATCCAGGCTTTTTATGCCAAACGAAGCCTCAATGATACATTGGCTTCGGTTGGGATGGGAGTTGATTTTTTGACTTTTTTTAGTTTTTGATTATTTTAATTTGGGATTAAAGTCTTAATTGGGATGAGTTTTTCTGACTTTTTTTTTATAATTTTTGTAAGAAAAAAATAAAATAATTATAATTTGAATATGACATTTTGTCTTATTGATTTTTTTAACATATTTTATTTTTTATAACTAAAATAGTCACACACAAAAAAAAAAAAAGCCTCTCAAACCCACGTGTCAAACGAAGACATTGGCTTTGTTTGGAATGTGAGTTGACATTTTGACATTTTGATTATTTTAGTCTAAGACTAAAAAATATAGTTTTTGATGAGTTTTTTTTTTTTCACTTTTTTGACTTTTGTGAGAGAAAAAATAAAATAATTATGGTTTAAATGTGACATTTTATTTTATTGGGCTAAAAAGCCTATTTTATCTTTGGCCTTGTTTGGCAAAGGCTAAAATTTGACTTTTTAGGCTAAAATACACAAAAAGACAATATACTAAAATAACCAATAAGATAACATGTCACATCAAATTCATAATCATTTCACTTTTTTTCTCACAAATTTCACATCCAACTACAAAAAAATCCAACCATATTCTCAAATACAAAAATTTTAACTTATTAAAATAGTCAAAAACTAAAATAACTTATTAAAATAGCCAACTTCCCAAACAAGGTCTTTTTATAACTATTTTAGCCCAACTCACCCCAAATCGCATTAAACTCATGCACTCTCTTTTTTTATGTTTTGTTTTACTTTCTCTATTTTTATTTTTTATTTTTCCATTTCTTTTGCTTTACCTTTTTTTTTCAATGTAATTTCTTCTATTTTTCTATTAAAAGTTGTTGTCTTTTATATAAGTAAGGGGTTGTAAAATGAAACTATTAACCACAGAGGTGAGAATGTAATTTCTAGAACGTCAGAGAGTAGGATGTAATTGGATCAAACCTCAGGGGTGTCAGTATAATTTACCCTAAAAAGAATAATTATATTTAAATAGACTATTTTACTTTCTTTTTTTTTTAAAAAAAGAAAAATTATACCACCTGCTACTTTTAAACTACACCTTAGTTTTACTATTTTTTACATGGCAGATTGAAAAGAATTCATAATTTGAGTTTTACAATTATATTTACAATGACATGGTATGTTATATTATTTTCTTTTTAAATTGTTTGTCTAGTATGAAAAATGAGAAACTTAAAATAATAATATATATTTACTTTCATTTTCAATTTTTTACACAAATTTAACGTATTTAAAGAGATATTTTAATTAATAATAAAATTTTAAAATTTTAATATGTGAATACAATATTTTTAAGTTAGCATTTTTACTGCCAAACAAACAACTTGAGTGATTTGTGATGAACTTAATTACGTAAAGGCCAATTTTCTTATCATTACATCAACCTTTATATATGTATATATATATTTTTTGAACTTTTATACCAAACCTGTAGAGAGAGAGAGAGAGAGAGAGAGAGAGAACTCAGTTATGGAGAGCAAACAGCAAGTAGAGACAGCAAGAAAGCCCATAAGATGCAAAGGTCTCATTTTCTAACCGAAAAGTTGTTTTTGTTAAATATTTTTCTTCCTTTGTTTTAACAGCTACTTTGGTCTTGGAAATTGTTTGATTACAATTTTGATGATTTGTTGACTTTCCATGTGCGATCGATTCAACACAACACAACACAACAGCTGCAGTATGTAGAAATCCAGGAGAGGCACTAGTAATAGAAGAGATAGAAGTAGATCCTCCTAAAGCTTTCGAGGTTCGGATTAAAATACTCTGCACTTCCCTTTGTCACAGTGATGTTACCTTCTGGAAATTAAATGTTGTAAGTTCTCTTCTTCTTCTTCTTCCCCAAATACATACATATAGAAAAGCAATTTTTCATGATTTTGCTCTAATTGTTACTTTCATGTCATTATTATTCAGGGGCCAGTTGCAGTTTTTCCAAGGATTTTTGGTCATGAAGCAGTTGGGTAATTGAATATCAAAATAAATCTGTTTCTATTTTCTATTTCAGTAACATTACATAGCCTCCGTTTGGCAAGTTGGGTTACGGGCTTTTTTTTGGCTATTTTAGTCACAAAAGATAAAATAAGTTATTTTAATCACATCCAACTCATAATCATTACACTATTTTTTCGCAAAAAAAGTCAAAAAATCTAAAAAATTAAAAAGCCCTTCTCAAACCAAACTTTTTAGCCTAGGCTAAAATAACTAAAAAAAATCAAAAAATCAACCCACTTCCCAAACGAAGTCTATGACTAGAATTTTACTTGAAATATCAATGTCTCATTAGATTGATTGTGTCTATGAATATGATACACTATGACAATTTTCTTCACATTTTTTCATGATATATAAACTTTTTATTTTCCTTTTCATATTCTGAAAAAGACACAAATTATTTGGGAAACTGTTTTCAAGAAGAATTTCTGAGAATAACCCACTTTTTAATAAAATATTAAAAAATTGTTTTCCAAAAACTGTTTTCGCCTCAAAAAAAATAATTGAAATCCATATGAGAAGAGTAGGTGTTTTCAAACTTTTGAAAACATAATTAAAAAAAAAAAAAAGGGAAGAAAAAAGGAACCAACCACGTGTTCAATTTTTTGATGGATTATAAAGGTTAAGTAATTAGACAGCTACTTTCCTTTTTAAAAGGTTATAAGTAATTGGACAGCTTTCCCTTTCCAGAGTACCAAAAAACAAAAAAAAAAATTAGACAGCTTTTACTTTGCTCTTTGACTTTCAAACCATACCTGGGTGTTTGATATTGTGCCTACAACTGTGAGAATAAGATGATATCAGATCCTATTCTCACAGTTTGCATATGATTAAATTTTTATTTTATTTTATGTAATCTTATTTAATTAAATAAAAAATATATAAAATAAAATTTTAGGTTCAATATGATATTTTTGATTTGTAGTTTCTGTAGGGAAAAAAATTTAAAGTTTGAGTCTTCTAACAACATAAATAATGACCTTTCAACTTTATCAATTTAAATTCTAAATTTTTTATTTATTTTTAATTTAAATTATTTGTCTATTTTTATTAAGTAAAATCAATAAAAAAAAAATTTAGTCATTAAACTCAATAAAAAAGGATATTTTAAACATTTTATATATACCTATATTGAGTTTAATAACTAAAATGTTCTTTTCCTTCGGTTTTACTTATCAGAAAAAGTAAATAGTTCAGATTGAAAATAAATCAAAAGATTAAGATATAAATTGAAAAAATTGAAAACTTATGATTTATTTTGTTGAAAGGCCCAAATCCTGAGTTATTTTATTTTATTTTATTTTTTTGGCTAATTGTCCCATTTATTTATTTATTATTTTGGAGGCAATTTGCCAAACCAAAATAAAAAGGATAGACGAACACCCCTTACATTTTAATACACCCTTACTTAGGGTTTAAATTGATAAAATTAATAATTTATTTTGTTATAGGAGTCAAACTTGAAGGGTTTTTTTTTATATATAATTTTTTTCTAAAAAAATTACAAATCAAAACTATTATATTGGGCATAAAATTTTATTTTACATATTTTTTATTCAGTTGAATGAGGTTAAATAAAATAAAATAAAATTACATTTTAACCATATCATAACATCCGTGAATTAAAATAACCTTAAATTAATATGAATGATGATTTAATTTAGTTTATTTATAGGAAAATTTACTTATAATGGTGATCCGTTTAATTTCAATGATTTTTTTTTTAAATCAGTTAGTCTCTTTGATTTTGAAAAAGTAAATTTAATATATTATTTAAAAATTAGATTTACGGTTATACTCTTATTTCTATTATTTATTTTTATTTTATTTTTTGTGCTAAAAAGGTAAGATACACAATCTATGGAAATCAATTTTGGAATGAATTTTTATATGGGAATCTTTTTTATTTGAAATGATTTGAAATATGAGATTCTTAAAACATTTTAAAATGAATACAAAAATGACTTGAAATATAAGATTTTTCAAACATTTCAAAAGAATGTGAGCTTCTTCAAACATTTTTTTTTTTAAATATACAAAAACTCCTTAGTAAATTTCGGACAAATGTATAATTTAAAACTGTAACACTCTAATGTAATATTCAAACATAGCACTCTAATCTAATACTCAAACGTAACACTCTAATGTAACACATAAAATTTCTCAGTATACTTTTCGTAAACATAACACTCCAATATAACACTAAAAAAAAACTCCTTAGTGTAATACTCCAATAGAACACATAAAAAAATTCCTTAGTCTAATACTCCAATGTAACACATAACACTCCAATGTAATACTTCAATGTAATACTCCAATGTGTTACATAAAAAAAAAAAAAAATTCTCAATGTGTAACACATAACACTCCAATGTGTATTACTTCAGTGAGTAAAAATTCCTTAGTGTAATATTCCAATGTAACACATAAAAAATAAAAACTTTTTAATGTACCCCAAACATAACACTCCAATGTAACACTCTAAAAAAATGATGTGTGAGATTCTTCAAACCAGGAATACAAAAATTACTTGGTAAGTTTTGAGCAAATATATATTTCAAACTGTGAGAGTTACATTTGGAAAAAGTTACTAAGGAATTTTTAATATTTTGTGTGTTACATTAGAGTGTTACATTTGGAATTTGCATTGGTTGAAGTATTACATTTAAAAAAAAAATACACTAAGGAATTTTTTAGTGTGCTATATTGGAGTGTTTCATTATTAGAGTATTGCGTTCTTATTCGTAATATGAGATTTGTTCCACAATAAGAAAATTCAAAACCTCTATAGTGCGGATTACCTAAATGTGTAATTTTACATTTTGAAAAACTCACTTTTATCCCTAAAAAATTAAACTAAATTCAAACATATAAGTGACTACTCTTTTATGTAATTTTCACTTTAATGGAACCCTTGGGTTCACATTAAAAAAAAAAATTAAACAATTCATAAGATCACATTAAAATTTATTAATACTTCACGTTTATTTATATATATATACATAAAATTATATTATATTAACTTTTTTTTTTATATTAGTTTAACTCCAATATAATAAACAAAACAACAATGCTACATCCCCCTAAAAATATCCCCCCTAATCCCCCTAATTTCCATTTTAAGTAAACTGTTTTTTTTTTTTTTTTTTACTTTGCCTTGCATTTTTTTTTTTTGGCAAAAAAGGCAATTTCGGGGATTCGGGGGCACCCCCCTCGAGCTCCCCCGCTTTTCCCTAAACAAAAACATTACACTTTATTTTCAATACAACTATTAACATGCAAACTGGAGGGGAAAAAAATAATCAATCTGTGTCCTTTTAGACCCACTGTCACAATATGTGTTGTGTCTTATTTTTATTTATTTATTTATTTATTTTTATTTTCCATCTCATTAGTGATGATTTAGTGATACCAAATTAGTAGTACCAATCACTATTGTTAGGCACAGCAGCGAACACAGCAGGGGTCACTTCCACTTTAATCTCTTCTGAAAGGTGTTCCTATGATTTTTTTTACATTCAACCCAATGCACCAAATTCCTGCAAAAGTCAAATTTGAGGAAAGGATGGCAAAATGAAATACAATTTTTTTTTTTTTTTTTCCCTTTCTTTGTGTGTGTGTTATGCAGTGTTGTTGAGAGTGTGGGAGAGAGTGTTGAGGAAGTGAAAAAAGGAGACACGGTGTTGCCAGTGTTTCACCCTGATTGTGGGGAATGTAGGGATTGCAAGTCTCCCAAGAGCAACTGTTGTTCCGCATTTCCGCTGAGTCATCGGATTGGGATGCCCAGAGATGGAACCAGCAGATTCAGGGACTCCAATCGCGAGGTTTTGCATCACTTCTTGTATGTTTCAAGCTTCGCTGAGTACACTGTTGTGGATATCGCCGACATCGTCAAGATCAACACTCTCATTCCCATCGACAAGGCTTGTTTGCTCAGTTGTGGAGTAAGCACCGGTGAGTTCTGTTGGTATCTTCCATAATAATCAATAAAATAATTAAGATAAAACAATCTTGTATTTAAATTATTAAAAAAAGAAACAGACTAGAATATAAAATACAACTGTTAGGTTTTTATTCTTGGCAACCCCGTTTGACAAAACTCCTTTCAGATGTATTTTTTTCGCACTTTTATTTCAGTGAGGCTATGAGTTTATTAGATGCAAATCCAAACCCGAATCGAGCCATGCAGAGAAGTTTGTGATGTTAATACTTTCAAGATTGCTACTTTCAAGTATTAACATCACAAACTTCTCTGCATGGCTCGATTCGGGTTTGGATTTGCATCTAATAAACTCATAGTCTCACTGAAATAAAAGTACGAAAAAAAATACATCTGAATGGAGTTTTGTCAAACGGGGTTGTCAAGAATAAAAACCTAACAACAACAATTGAATAGGTTACAAGATGGATCCAGAATTAAACAAATCACTAGAACTGATGGACACATAAAATTAATAGCAAGAAGTAGATTGGATCTGAAAAATCAAAAAACAAATGATAAAGGATGTAAATTGAGACCCGCTTTTCACTTTAAAATAGATTCGTCGCCTCACCGGTAGTACTGGAGACTCGTCTATCTCCGAAAATATAACGGTTGAACGTACATTAGCATTCACTGGAACAGCTCCAGCTAATGAACATTTGAAGTACTCTCTCTTTAGCAGAACCACAGAAGAGGACTAGCAAAAAGAAAATAAAAAAAAAAAAATTCTAGAATTTTTGTTTATAAAACCTCTCCATTTTTTCATCTCTCTCTCAAATTTGTCTCCAAACTATCTCTAAAACCATCATCTAAAAGCTGGAGGGAAACCTCTTTTATACTTGTAGGGAAACTTCAGCCATGAATGCCTAGCATTAATGGCCATCAAAATGGTCATAATCTCCACTCATCAATGGTAGGAGTTAGAAGGTTGGTCATTATTATGGCCATGAACGCCATCATCAAAAGATAATAGTAAGATGATATATATAACACATCAATTAAAGATTCTAAAAAAAAGTTGGGTATGCACAAACGGATATGGGTTACATCCTGTTTCACCAAACCTCATTCATTGATGTAAATTTCTCATTCAATATTCAATAGTTTCGGCTCATTCTTTTTATGTTGCAATCTTCTCATTTAAGATAACAAAAAACTATTTGGACCCATCTCAACCGGTAGTTGATTTCCACTTTAATTTAAGTTGTCGAAAAATTATTATTTTCCAACAAGTTCTTTATTAATCTGTCCTACAAAATCATGGCAATTCAAGTCCAACTCAAAAGATTGGCAATATATTTTTGAATTTGATGCAAATTTAGGCTGAAATTCAAATTAAGTTTGGATTGGATTTGGATAAAAAAAATATATTTATTTTATAATTGAATTTTTATTAATGTTTTAAATTTAAACAATTATTAACATGGTAAACAGTTTAATAATTATTCAAGACAAAAATTAATTAATTAATTAATAGTCCAAATCTATTAGGTTAAGTGATTGAGTTTGGGATTTAGAAATTCATTTTGGGTCAGACTTACACATATATTCTTATTATCTTAGATGTTTATCCACCCCTAATTCTAAGTGAAATAAATACATGTCATGTTTCAACTTAATTTAAATAGTAAAAAAAAAAATGATATAGAAGTATATTTTCTAGACTAGCCTAATTGCTTTATATTAATTTTTTAGAGATTAACACAACAAATGCTACAAGATGAATAAATTAGAGCATTGATTTGTGAGTGTGTAAGTGCAGGAGTTGGGGCAGCATTGAAGGTTGCAGCAGTGGAAGAAGGCTCCACAGTCGCAATATTTGGGCTTGGGACTGTGGGACTTGCGGTAATGTAATATTAGCTCACTTGTTAGAAATTAATTATTTACTCTCTTCTATTTTATTTGTCCATAATTTTTTTAACTTTTTAAAAAACATCAATTATCTATTTATTTTTCACTTTCAAATATACATATAACTATTTATAAGAGATATTTTTTTAAAGTTACATATTTTATGCTTGGACTTTTCAAAGTAGACAATTGACGCTCCATTTTTTTTTTTTTTAATAAAAAAAAAAGAAGATAGACCAACAAAATAAAAAATATAATTATGTCAATTTTATGAAGTTTATTACTATATTTTTCTAAATTTCAGGAGTGATTGGTAACAAGAGAAACTGCATATCACAATAGCAAAAAACTATTAAAACAATTATATAACCAAACACTCTTGTTGTGCATAATTTCAAAAACATTTTTTTTGTTACCTCAGTAGTGTGTTAAAGAAATGGTTGTAATATTATAGACTCTTGAAACAGAGAGATAAAGATCTCCTAATACTGTGTTTGGTTGGGGGATTTGAGGAAGGATTTGGAAAGAGAAATGGAAAAGATAGGGGAAATGTGAATAAAACATGCCTATATTTCACCTAATTTCACACACATTTTCCCTTTCCTTTTCCAAATCCCTCCCTAAATTCCCCAACCAAACACAGCGTAAATTTGTGGGGACAAGGGAAGTATAATGGGGAAATATCATACAGTAATATTTGTAAAAAATATTTACAAATCACTTCATATAAGTATTACAAACTAAAATTTTAAATTTTTTCATGAATTAGTAATTATTTTCTCAAACCACCAAGTATGATCTAAGTTGATGTAACAGGTTGCAGAAGGAGCGAGGCTACTTGGAGCTTCAAAAATCATTGGAGTTGATTTGAATCCTGAGAAATTTGAAATTGGTGGGCCTTCGTCAACATTTCATTATCATTTGCTAGCTTTCATCCATCTTCTGAACCTCTCAATTAATGGGACTCAAAACTTATAGAAGAAAACAAAGTAATTCATGTGATAAATTTTGGAACATTAATATTGTTTTGAATTTCAAATTTATATAGGCATTCGTGAAAAAAATAGAAATGAAAAAAAAAAAAAAAGGAAAAATTATAGGATTCATGTCTCGTAACAAAATAAACTTTGAGTTTTAAATTTTATCAATTTAAACTTTAATTTTTTAATTTATTTTCAATATAAGTTATTTGTCTATTTTTGTTAAGTAAAACTAATGAAACATGATATTTTAATCATTAAATTCAATGAAAAATATTTTTTTAACACATTTTCCATACTCTTATATTAAGTATAATGATTAAAATATAATATTTCTATCAATTAGAAAATAGAAAAATAGTTTAGATTGAAACAAATTAAAATATTAGAGTTTAAATTGATAAAATTGAAAAGTCAGGGTTTATTTTGTTACAAGGTTAAAATCCTGAGATTTTTTTTTTTAATAATTTACCCCAAAATTAATTTACATATATTATTTCCTTGGGTAAATTTCATTTTGCTCCTTTTATGTTTAACCACTTTCTCACTTTAGTCTCTAAAATTTATTTTTCTCACTTTAGCTCTTCATGTTTTAAGTTTTTCTCAATTTACTCCTAAAGCTAATTTTTGTTAAAGATTAGACAAAAAATGACACATTAACAGTCACGTAGCATAAAAATATTTTATTATATATTGCTCACATCTCTAACAAAAACTTAAATCTTAATCTAATAATATATTTTTTAAGTTATGTGACAATTATTTTTGACATTTTCTATCTAAATTTTGAATATAAATTAACTTTGGAGTAAACTGAAAAAAAAACTTAAAACATAAAGGTCAAAGTAGGGAAAAAATAAATTTTTGAGGCCAAATTGAGAAAGTGGCCAAATATAAAGGGGCAAAGTGTAATGTACCCTATTTCCTTTACTTTTCACTATTTTTTTAGGAAAAGAGTTGGACGTCTACAAATTTAGATTAATATATTCACCCACAATGATATAGTTAGGGAGTTGGGCCCTATATCATCGAGAAGGTAATAAATTAAAAGTGAATACTTATCATAATGTAAGTTAAATTGTTAGAGCCTTAGGAGAATCTCAAACATTTTTTTAAATGATAAACTAGCAATAGGTCTTAGTTGTTAGATTTAATTCTCATCAAATTCTATTGAAAATAAGTTCTAAAAAAATCGTCGTTAAAAATAATTTTTTGTGACGATTTTTTTACATATGTAGCTAAAAATTGATAATTAGTGACTTTTTTTGTTATTATTTTTATAAATTGTTGCTAAAACTTACAATTAGTGATGTTTTTCTGGAACGAATTTTTTAAATTGTCACTGAAAGTTAAAAATTAGTGACTTTTTTATAACAATTTTTTTAAACCGTCGCTAAAACTTATAATTAGTGATATTTTTTGTGACAATTTTTAAACTGTCATTAAAAATTAATAACTAGTGATGTTTTTTAATAGTGTTTAATAAAAAAATATCATTAATTCTTACACGACTTATTAGGCAATAAATTCACCTATTAAGACCTATACGTGAGTCCCTTTTTTTTTTTTTTTAATACCTTAGAATCGAACACAATATAAAAATTATTCATTCTCATGGCATGCTTATATGTATGTAGGGAAAAAATTTGGAGTTACAGACTTTGTTAATCCCACAAACTGTTCAGAAAAATCGGTTGCCCAGGTTAGTCTAATGCTATGTTTTTTTTTTATAAGTGATGATATATATATAGAGAAATCCATGAAAATTAAATTTTTATGTGAAAAATGTTATATGTTCATTTGTTAATTTTTAAATGATGAACTCAGGTGATAAAAGAAATGACAGATGGGGGTGCTGATTATTGCTTCGAGTGCATTGGATTGGCGTCCTTGATGCCAGATGCGATTAATAGCTCTCGATTGGTCTCTCTCTCTCCCCTTTCTTCATACCATAACGCCATGATATAATTATACAAGTATGTTATTCTTTTTGTACCTAAATGAAATAAAATATATATAAGTTTTAGTCTAAATATAAATATAGTTTTTGAATTTTAAATTTAAATAAAGATTTGTGAAGAAAAATAAATGAAGTAGAGGTTGAAAATTTTTTTTTCCTACTATTTCTCTGTCTTTTTCTTTTTTCTACCTAATTTCTTCACAAATTTCTTAATGTGTCTTTACAGGAGAAATTTACGACATGCACCCTTTAAAAGGTGCACATTGTAAAAAAATTATGATTTTTTGTGATGAACGTTATGATTTTTTTTCGTGTTGTGACATTTTTTGGTAAAGTTATGAATAGTGAATTTATGGTGTGCACCCTAAAGTTAGGGGTTATGGCACTGTAATTTTTGTTAGGACACTTTGTAATTTTGTTATGACACTTTGCGATTTTTTTATGGCATTTATAATGAAAAGAAGTTAGGACTTTTGTAGTAAAAAAGTTACGACATTTTATATTTAAAAATTTTGTAAAAAACTTATGAAAGACATACCATATGCATCTTTTTTAGAGTGCACATAATAGCATATCTTCCGTCTTTATAAGGTAGATTTCAATTTACTTCGGAAGATATTGCAAAGTAATCTATTTCAACATATATTTAAGGGAAAATGTGATTAAAAACTCGTTATTTTGATGACCATTCAATTTTCTCATTTTTTAAATTTATTTATATAATGAGGCTAATTTAGTTGGTTTTATATGTGAGGTTAGGGATGTGGGAGAACAGTGATACTAGGGATGGATTTGCACTCACCATTCAGCGTCAACTATCTTGAGATCATGAGAGGGAGAACCATCGAAGGGGCCCTTTTCGGAGGACTCAAAGCCAAATCTGACATTCCATTCCTTATCAAAAAATATCTAGACAAAGTAAGTTTTTGTTATCATTGATATCATCCTTACCTCTTACCCTTAACTATTCTAACTTAGATTCTAATGAAAATGGTTCCATTGAATTTTAAAATGCAAGCAAACAATTGCATTGGGTTCGATTGGATGATATCAAGAAAATGAAATAATAATTCTCTTATATTTTTTAGTCTTACTAATAAGTGCCCCTAAGATATAAAAAAAAGATCAAAAAATATAGAAGAATATAAGATAGTCCTTCTACTAGTTAACGACGGTAACAAGTGGAGGAGACCACCTCTATTGCACCATGTGTCTCTTCTGTTGTAAGCACAAATTATATGTTCTCTCCTAAGTCAGGATTGCGAATCCCCTCCCCCCCGACCAACTGACCATAATGACTGGGTCAAGTCGGGAATAGGTCTTCCCAACCAATTTGGTGCTCTCCTGACTAACTTAGTAAGGTTAGCTTTCTAACCCTAAGATGGGCCATTTAGCCTGACCTACCCAACCTACCGGGTTGTTTGAGTGTCGGGCCTTGGTCCCTCCAGTGCCATTTCATTAGGTTGCGAGCCTAGTTATATATATATATATATATATATATCATTTTCTATAACAATTACTTATGGTTTGGGTTTTTTTTTTTTACAGGAACTTAATTTGGATGGCTTCATAACGCATGAAGTCAGCTTCCAGGAAATTAACAAAGCTTTTGACTTACTCCTACAAGGGAAGAGCCTCCGATGCATCATATGGATGGATAAATAGACGAGTTTGGGTTGTAATTTTCCTTTTTACATTTGTTCTTATGTTAATAATATCATTCAATGAGTCTCATATGATTCAGTTACTTTGACCAACTAAACTCAAGCACATTGATGCATTCTTAGTGTGTACTTGTTGTGTTCCACATCCATATTGATGCTAGTATAATCTCACTATTTTCTTCTTCTGAATTAATGGTTGACTGCACTCAAAGGCTTTTAAATTTTTTCAACTCCCAAGTCCCAAATCCCAAACAAGTGACATTTGAATGCTTGAAAGGACCCATTTTGTATGTGTAATGGTGTTGAAGTTGAATGAAAGTTGTAGCTATAGGTTCATCAAGGGTGAGTTATGAGAGTTGCAGAAAAATGTTGAAGCAAATTGAATAATTGAAAAGACAAATTAATTTTGCAAGTTGAAACAAACTAATATATAAGCTTGAAAAAAAAAATGGATAGGAGACAATAAATGGTTTTAAAAATGAAAAATTACAAACCAATGGTAATTTCACAAAATATTTATAAATTCGTGAAAAAATTTATAGCTTTAATTAATCTAATTTGAAATTATTGTTGAAAACATACACTTTGCAATTTTCCTTTTCAAAAACCGAAGAGGTTCTTGTTGTGTATCCACACCATGTGAAGTTGGCCATGGAAGTCCAATGTAGCTGCTGCAAATTTTGGGCTACAGATTTTCTGAAGATTTTCCAACCTAGTGTGGCTGTGTTAATGGCTTGCCATTTATTTTGGCAGTTGGTTGTTGGCAAGCAGATGTTGATTTTTTGGCTCTCTCGTTTGTGTATAAATGGGAAGAGCTGTGAGCTAAGATAGAGATCAAAAGTGAAGAAAAAAGAAAGTTGTGAGAAGTGTATGATCTGTGAGTTGAGTTGAGAGAGTGAGACTCCTTCTCTTCTATTTTTTATTTTGTTTTGTTCATAGTGAAACTTTCTCTCTTTCTCCCGTGGACGTAGGCATTGGGCCGAACCACGTAAATATTTTGTGTCTCATTTGTGTGTGTGATTGTTTTTTGATCATTTTCTGGGTGTCTTTAATCCTAACAAAGTGGCATCAAAGCCTAGTTGTGTGTTTTTCGGAAAAACAGAGTGTGTTTTCCAGAATTGCCCAGAAATCAAATTGGTCGAAATCCACTTTTGATCACACCAAGTTGAAGCTCTCAACGAGAAGAGCACACAAGAAAAAAAATCGCGTTGAAAACGGACTACGGAGGAGGCCGCACGCATTATACACGCCACTGACGCCGTTCTCACATGCTAGAGGTTGGTCACACGCGCTTTACGCACGAAACCAAAAAAGAAGACAACCTAACGTCAGCTAGTTGATGTCATCTTGATGACGTCATCGGGCTGACCCACGCTTCGACCCGCTGACCGAGCCGCTAGCTGAAGCCGTTGACCAAAGCCAAGCCTCGTTGACCAAGCTGCTGACTAAGCCGCACCGCCAGCCAAGCCAAGCCGCCGCTGCTGACGTCAGGCTGACGCCAACTGAACCAGAGAAATTATCTAGTGCTTCTCAAGCGTACCAAATTTCACCGATCTGAACCATTAACTTGTTTTGGCTTGATCTGAGCCATTCTGAAGTCTGTTTTTGACGATCCAATAGTGGTTTCCAACTATTTGGAATATTCCGATCACATCCATACAGTCAAATTTTGCAAATCAAATTTCAAAAATTTGCAGTTTTTATTTTGGCAATCCGAAGTGCTTTTCTGGCTAATTTGACTAGTCCGAACTCAACAGCGAAGTCTGAATTTTCAGACAGATATCATTTTCTGTAGAGAAAATTATTGATGGAGAAATTAACATTGACTTTGGGATCCATGATCAAGCTGAATGTTTCCAACTATGTAATTTGGAAACCCAAAATGAAAGATGTCTTGTACTGTCGAGATTTGTTTGACTCCATTGAACTAAATAGAGTTAAACTAGTTGCGAAGAAGGATGAAGACTGGAAGCGGAAGAACCAAAAGACCATTGGTCAGATCAGATAATGGATCAATCATAGTGTCTTCTACCATGTCGCTCAAGAGGCTGATGCCTATGCTCTTTGGACAAAATTAAAATACATGTACCAGTTGAAGACTACTCAGAATAAAACCCTCCTAATGAGAAGGTTTGTAAATTTGAACTGAAAGCTGACATCTCTGTTGCAGAACACACCAGTGAGTTCCAAAATCTGGTGAACCAACTAGCAACTGTCAAAATGGAGTTGGATAATGAGATGCAGACCCTATTGCTACTCAGCTCCTTGCCAGATAGTTGGGAAACGTTGGTGGTGTCCCTTAGCAACTCTGCACCTAAAGGAAGACTAACTACGAACATGGTTATGAATGCTTTATTTAGTGAAGAGGTAAGAAAGAAAGACATAGGTGGAGATCAATCTTATGCCCTCGTCATAGAAAATAAAGGTAGAGGCAGAGGCAAAGGAAGAAGCAAAAGTAGAGGATGCAAACAGAGGGAGATCTCAAGACAGAGAGAAGTCTAGAGAAGGTATAAACCGGCCAAGGTTCAAGTGTTACCATTGTGGCCAAGAGGGTCACATAAAGAAATATTATTATGCCTTGAAGGGAGAACAAAAACAAGGCAATAGACAGCCAAAGACCGAAGATGAAAACACTGCAGTTACTGTCTTAGAGGATATTACATTATTCTCTGTTGGAGAAGAAGAATACCTCCATATGTCAGACAACGACACCGAGTGGATGGTAGATACAGTAGCTTCCTACCACGCCACACCCTAAAAGGAGTTTTTCGGTACATACCAAGCTAGAGATTTTGGTACAGTGAAGATGGGTAACTTTAGTTTTTCGAATATTATGGGAATTGGTGATGTTCGCATCCAAACCAAAGTTGGGTGCACGATGGTGTTGAAAAATATTAGGCATGTTCCCGATTTATGCCTGAATCTTATTTCAGGGATAGTCTTAGATCGACAAGGCTATGAGAACTACTTCGGCAAGGACATGTGGAAATTGAAGAAAGGATCTCTGGTTGTAGCCAAAGGATAAGCAACTGGTATGTTGTACAAGACTCATGTGAATGTGATTTCAGATAGCCTTAACGCAGCAGAAGATGAGGCATCACTAAATTTGTGGCACAAAAGGCTAGGTCACATAAGTGAGAAAGTGTTACAGATTCTGGCAAAGAAGTCTCTTATTCCCTTTGCCAAAGATGCAAAATTGAACCCTTGTGACAATTGCTTATTTGGGAAGCATCATAGAGTTGTTTTCCACTCATCATCCAGAAGACAATCAAAGTTGTTGAGTATAGTATACTCTGATGTATGTGGTCCCATAGAAATGGAATCTTTGGGTGGTAGAAAATACTTTCTGACATTTATTGATGATCACGGAAGGTATGGGTTTATGTCCTAAAACCAAAGTTGAGGTGTTCCAGCATTTTCAGACATTCCATGATATGGTAGAAAGAAAAATCGAAAAGAAGCTGAAGTGTCTTCGAACAAACAATGGAGGTGAGTACACATCAAATGAGTTTGAAGCCTATTGTGCTACTCACGATATCCGGCATGAGAAGACTGTTCTTGGAACCCCACAACACAATGGTGTAGCAGAGAGAATGAATCAAACCATTGTGGAGAAAGCCAGATGTATGTCCAAATAGCAAAGCTGCCAAAGTCATTTTGGGAAAAAGTTGCTCGTGTTGCTTGCTATTTGATCAACAGATCGCCATAAGTTTCAGTGAATTTTGAGATTCCAGAAAATGTATGGTCTAGAAAAGCGATTTCTTACTCTCACTTGAGAGTGTTCGGGTGCAAAGTATTTGCACATGTATCTAAGGAGCACAGACAGAAGCTGGATGATAAAGATACTTCATGTATTTTTATTGGCTATGGAGATGAAGAATTTGGATACAGATTGTGGGACCCGAAAAACAAGAAGATCATTTAAAGCTGAGATGTGATGTTTCAAGAAGAAAAGACCTTAGGAGACTTTGGGCAACCAGCCAAACCCAAAGTTGATGATGTTTCAGAAATTGTTTCGAATCTTGCACCATTACAGCATACCACTGATGAAGAAAATCTACCGCAGCATACAGCCAATGATGTAGATTTGCAGGATGGATTTCCAGAAGAAAAAGATCCAGAAGAAGAGGGTGTTAAGCAAGGGGAGCCATAACCCCCTCCACCAAAGACTGTTGGTCCACATATATGAAGATCAACAAGTGAGCTTAAGCCATCGTCAAAATACCCTGCTTCTGAGTATATTTTGCTTACTGATGAGGGGGAGCCAGAAAGTTTTCAAGAAGCTCAGAATCATAAAGAGGAGAGTAGCTGGCAATAAGCTATGCAAGAAGAGAGGCAGTCCTTGCAGAAAAATCAGACTGATGATTTGGTAAAACTTCCCCAAGGTTGAAAAGCACTGAAGAACAAATAGGTGTTCAAGTTGAAGAAAGATGGCAGCGGAAAGCTAGTGTCAAGTATAAGGCTTGATTGGTTGTCAAAGGTTTTAGGCAGAAGAAAGGTATTGATTTTGATGAAATCTTCTTGCCAGTTATGAAAATGACATCCATTCAAGTAATTTTGAGACTAGCGGCCAGTTTGAATTTGGAACTTGAACAAATGGATGTAAAATGGCATTTCTCCATGGTAATTTGGAGAAAGAAATTTACATGGAGTAACCAAAAGGTTTTGAAGTAAAAGGGAAAGAAAACTGAGTCTGCAGATTAAAGAAGAGTCTTTACGGCCTCAAACAAGCGCCGAGACAGTGGTACAAGAAGTTTGACTCATTTATGATAGGTCATGAGTACAAGAGAACTGCTACAGACCAGTATGTATATGTCAAGAAATTTCCCGGTGGAAACTTCATCATACTCCTGCTCTATGTTGATAACATGCTGATTGTTGACATGATGCCACAACAATCTGATCACTGAAGAAAAGGTTATCACAGTCCTTTGACATGAAGGACCTAGGCCCTGCATAACAAATTTTGGGCATGAAAATTATGCGTGACAGAAAAGCCAAGAAGTTGTGGTTGTCACAAGAGAAGTATGTTGAACGGTGATTGAGAAGTTCAACATGAAAGATGCCAAGCTAGTCAGTACTCCGCTAGCTAATCATTTCAAGCTAAGCAAGAAGTCTTGTCCCTCCTCTACAAATGAAAGAGAAGAGATTGAGGCAATTCTATACTCATCTGCAGTAGGGAGTTTGATGTATGCAATGGTGTCCACCCGACTAGATATTGCTCATACTGCTGGAGTAGTGCAGATTTATTTCCAATATAGGGAAAGAGCATTGGAAGTAGTCAAGTGGATTATGAGGTATCTTAAGGGTACATCTAAAATGTGTTTGTGCTTTGGAGGAGCTAGTCCAATCTTGGAAGGTTATATGGATTCAGATATGACAGGTAATCTTGATGGTAGAAAATCTACATCAGGATTTCTGTTTACTTTTGCAAAGGAGCTGTGTCTTGGCAGTCCAAGCTGTAGAAGTGTATTGCTTTATCCATAACCGAGGCATAGTATATTGTCGGAGCGAAGCTAGGAAAGAGATGTTGTGGTTAAAACGGTTTCTCCAAGAACTGGGACTAAAACAAGAAAAGTTCACGGTACATTGTGATAACCAGAGTGCCATAGACTGAGCAAGACTTTTATGTACCATTCTCACATGAAGTACATTGATGTTCGGTATCATTGGATACGCGAAGTGATGGAGAAGCAGTTATTGGAACTCAAGATCCACACAAATAAGAATCTAGCTGACATGCTTACAAAGGTGGTCTTGAGAGACAAACTTGAACTATGCAGGGACATTGCTGGGATGGACTTCCAGTAAGGATCTTACTCCTTATAGGTGTGGAGTGAGAGAATTGTTAAGTATCCACACTATGTGAAGTTGGCCATGGAAATCAAATATAGTTGCTACAAATTTTAGGCTACAGATTTTCTGAATTTTCCAACCTAGGGTGGCTGTGTTAATGGCTTGTCATTTATTTTGGTAGTTGGTTGTTGGTAAAGAGATGTTGATTTTTTGGCTCTCTCATTTGTGTATAAATGGGAAGAGCTGTGAGCTAAGAAAGAGATCAAGAGTGAAGAAAAGAGAAAGTTGTGAGAAATGCATGATCTGTGAGTTGAGTTGAGAGAATGAGATTTCTCCTCCTCCTCCTCTGTTTTTGTATTTTGTTTTGTTCATAGTGAAACTTTCTCTCTTTCTCCCGTGAACGTAGGCATTAGGCCGAATCACGTAAATAATTGTGTCTCATTTATGTGTGTGATTGCTTATTGATCATTTTCTAGGTGTCTTTAATCCTAATAATTCTTTAAGTTTTTAAAAAAGAAAGAAACTGATCTTTTAATTTGAGTGGAGGTCGTTTAAAATCTACAAGTGCAAGCCTAGTTTAAGTTTGAATAACTATTTCGAAATAAAAATAAAAAATAAATAAAAAAACCTCTAGCAACAATATGATATGACCGAAGATGAAAATCCTTGGTTTTGAAAAAGGAACCTGTTAGAATATGGTTGTTGGCTTTTTTGGATTTCGAAGGTTATTGTTGTAATTGTGAGCGTGCCAGTAATGATCAATCAGTCCTTACAGAATATTAATTGCCAACCAATTATCAGACGATTGTGTTTTAATTCTTTCAGTCTCAATGAAGAGGACTTTTACTGGTGGCTTTGTTTAGGAGAATTAAGTAAACAATGATTAAACGAAGAACAATTGTAGCATTTCATTAAGTAAAATGAAAGACTTACAAAGATCCAAATCAGCCTCATAGAGGTTTACAGCAACAAATAACTTGAAACTACTCCTATGAACGAAATGCAGTGCAAGAATTTGAAGTACAGAAATGTAAAGAACAAAAATGTAAAAACTGGAAGGAAAAATAAAGTAGATAAAACTGGTTTTTTAGATCTGAGTCTGGGGCGTTTTTCTGAGGCCTTCTTTGCTATTTATACTTCTTAATACAACCGTCGAAATGGATTTCTAACCGTCGAACCATCCCTCCATGATCACTGATCATGCTTCTTCACAGTTAGCTCCACTACGCCATATGCAGTTAGGCTTCCCTCCTGATTTTGAATTTAAATATATCGGTAATTGTTAATGCCACATCATCTTGCATCTCTTCGCCAATTCAGTGCTACGCAGATCTACAATAACCAATGCTGACTACCACATGTGTGATTATGATTGAAGATTTGAATTGTCTTCCCATATTGCCCTCATTTTGACACGTGTTGAACTGTGATTGGCTTGTGCAAAATATGTAGCTAACATTACCCCTCGCACTAATATACCCAATACTTAGTGATATTAGTGGATCAAGGTATTTTACCCACGTCTTAGAACGTGCATGGGCTTCGCATTTTTTCAGAAATGCAACCGTCATTCATCAATGAAACATTTGCATTAAATTCTCTTCTAACCCTTGAACACTCCCACTATCTCAGTATTCAAAAAGACCGGTACATCTCTTATGGCTAAGCAAGTTTTTTCTTGCATTGATCAAGCATACGAGGAGTTATTTGATGATGATGTTCGTCCTCGAAAGAACCTTCATGCATTGATTAGCCACATTTATCCATGCCCATTTGTACAAGTTATGGAAACTTTCGTAACTCATCGACCTTCGAATCAAGAACCTACAGCTTACAATTCTTTGGAACAAAAATTTGCAATCATGGATATCAGAAGTTCTTCTTCTGCAGCAAAGCCTTCCGCGTGGGATGATGCTGCTGTTTCTTCTTCTTCTACAACCTCTAGCTAGGGACCTTGGCCTACCCTTACTCAACCTCAGACGAGGAAGCGCATTCATCATCGATTCCCAGAATTCGATGACCCTCTTGAAATCCCTCATTCCAAACGCAGTTCTGTAGTATATCCATATGTTCCTATTGACCCATACGCAGTCTTGAGGACAATCTGCTTTCATCATGGTATACTTCTACCTTGCCATCTCGGATGGTTCGAAGTGTCCAACGTCCTGGTGAAGCTTTAGGGATCAGTCCTGCGCTTTTAGCCAAAAAAGCCAAACTTTATACCTCCGATTGGCTAGAATTTGTGGCCAAACCTGAATTCCTAGATTCGATCAGGGAACCTCTGACTGCTCCTCCTCTGTCTTCCAATCCAAATTGGATTGATGAATTGAGACTTACTCTCTCTGAGGGCCAATACTTCACCCCCTAGCAGGCCCTAGTGCCTCCAATTCCTTATCAGCAGTTTAGAGCTCAGACCTTACTTGTTACTTTCTCCTATTTATCTTTTGAAGTCCTTCGAGATGACGTTCCCCACAAAAACTTTCTATGGGCTTGTGACATCATGTCTCGAAGTCATCTTCTTAATCCTATGGCCCAAATATAGCTTTATACCTTTTTGGACCAACTTCTTCTCCTGCTCAACTGGCACTTCCAAGCTTCCATTACCAGCGAAATTCTGGATGAAGCCTTCTCTGCTCGAATTCAGGTTCAATATGAGGCAGAGAACCTCCTTGATGAATATGAAGCCTTCAGAAGCCCGGATTCTGAGTATGGGGAGGATGTTACAATGAATGTGCATGAAGAAGATGAGATGGACGCCACAGATAAAGCCCTAAAATAGATAGAATTTGAAGTGAAGGCCCAACAACTCACTTCTCAATTAAGGGCTTACCAATTAGATAAACCAAACCTGGATAAGATAGAGGATAGAGTAAGAAAAGAGTACTCATTTATTGAATTTTGTTGGACTAAATTCCACGATCTTGTAACTTTGTCCATTCCATATTTTTATAAAATTGAGAATGTAATCAAATGAAACAGTACTTATCAATAGAACTAAGTTTTCCGAATTTCATTTGTCGGATTCTGATTTACTACTCCAATTAACTTAATCTGTATGGTTGATGTGCTTTAACTGTGTAAAGTTTCCCTTGAAGAAATCAATTATTGCCTCTCATACTGATTCTAGGACCAAAAAATTCTTCAGCCATCAGTTTCGAATTAACCAACTTTTTCTTTCGAAACTTGATTTGATCATATTCAATGAAATACTAGAAGTTCAATTTGAACTCTTCCAACATATGGAATGTAATTGACAACTTTTGCCGGTTTCCTTTCAAAATCAACGCTTCGAATTTATCAATTTTGCCCATCGAAACTTGATTTGATCATAGCCAGTTCCCTAACATATGGTTAATACAATTAAGTAATTTCAAATCAACTAATTTTGTTTCAAACAAACAGTCTACATTTTCCAAAATATGGAAACCTTTTTTAAGAACTGCACTGTTTTATTCTAAAAAAAAAAAAAAAAGTGATTTCTTCTGTGTATTATCAAACCAACTATTGGTTTGAAACTTAGAACAACAATTTCTAACCTTAAGGTATTTCAAGTTTTGCTTCGAAAGACTTTACTGTCACTGACAAACCTAAAAACAGGTCCTTAATTCAAATACTTGAGTATTTTGCATCCTTAGGTATGGAATGTGCTTCGAAGTCGATTTCCTGCCTTCAAGCCGTTTGTTATCTGATTTTGGCGCCAAAATTTGGCTTCGAAGCCAAATATTTTTTTCGAAGCTGGCATCAGTATTTGAGATGTGTTCCCTCTATAACTACCAATATTGAAGACAACTTTTTCGCATCCGTACCTTTAGTACTCCTTTATGAATTCCACGATTGGGTATATTTTTAGACATAGAGGTTTAAAAACCCTTTTTATTTCGTGTTTTGAATTCACTCGTTTGCCTAACACACAAACCCTTTTCCCAACTTTGTCTTTTGAAAAAACTCTCTACCAATGGCTTTTTCTTCCTTGAAAATACCAGTTGTGGAGCGTGCGAGTCCATCTGTAGCCTTGAAAAGGATTATTGATGAAGAGTGTGAGAAGTACAAGACTAGTGAGAAAAGTGCCATTAACGGACACATCTTCATTTCTCGTCGTCATGAGCAACAAGAGTATGTACTTGGGCCCATTTTTAGGGAGATTCCCACTGAGCTTCCAGCTCTGTATCCACGTCTAGAAGATCATTGTCTTCTTTACGAAGGTGGCCTTGATTGGGGAAGTTGGAAGATGAACCGACCCTATCGCTGCTGGCCCACAGTGAGACCAGAGTGGGAAGAATGGTATGACCGGGTCGTCCCTGATAGGACACTGGATCTTCAGGAGCTTTGCCTCTTCAATGTCCTCCAATTATCCAGGTTTACCATTTCGAAAGATCCTTTTTTGATACTTGCTGCCTTTTGCTTATGGAATTCTGCTTTTAATTTCTTTCAGTTTAGATGTGGGATGATGGCTCCTACTATCCTTGATATCTGCCATCTGTTAGGATTATCCCCTACTGGCACCCCCATTGGTCCAGATTATCTTGACCTAAAAACCCCTTTTTCCCTCCCCTCTCTTAACTCATCCTATAGTGACTTTGTCAAGGCTGAGAATAAAAGAGAGGGTCCTGTGACGGATAGGGAATTCTTTTTTTTTTATATTATATTGGCTTTGCAAGTTCCTCTTCTGCACTTCTTCTCAAAGGATCATGCCTGAGTTTGCCCCTCTTGCTAAAACCCTTGTCTTATAAAGAAAGGTGGCCTTAGCTCCATATGTTCTAGGCCATGTTTATAGAGCTTGCTCTCATTTTTTGTGAAAAACCCTTGGATGCCAATCAAGGAGGTCCATTTTGGATTCTTCAACTTTGGCTTTTTACATATTTCACCAAGTTACAGTCTAAATGCTTAAAGTTTTGGAACCAAACCCTACCACTCATGTCATGAAATTAGTCAAGGTTTTGCTCTATCATTCCACCTTTGCTTTTTACTTCTCTTTCTTCCACCAACTCCCAGCTTCTCCTTCTTCTCACAGCTTCCGTCCCTTCGAACCTACCAACATTGGCCCATCTTGGTTGAGGACCTTCTTGAGTGATAGGTCTTGTTCTACACCTCAGCATAAAGACATGTGGGCCTTTATTCTAATTCCTAGAGAATTATTCATCGGGACCATGAACCCTAGAGGTTACAAAAGCATTGCTGAGCCCTATTGTCCTGCCCAATTTACTAGGCAATTTGGCATCTCACAAGGAGTCCCAATACCTCTCTATAGCCAAACCAATTTAAGCCTTACCAGCAGGGATCTGAAGGTTCAAAGATCTAGATTGGAAGAAGTAATTTCTAAATTTTTCCAGGATTTCATTGACTTTGAGTACTTCCCCTTCATACCTCAAAGCAATATACTGAAAAGATGCCAGAACTGGTGGATGACCAATATGGAGGTACATTTGGCCATTCCCTCTCAAGATCTGTTAATGGTATTGGATGTACCTCAAGCTAAGCCCAAAGGGGCCGGAGTTGTTACCTCTTCCACTGTTCCTGCTGCTTCAGTTCTTGCACCTGTCACCACAAAGTCTTTTCCTGCTACCTCAACTCCTTCTAGAGTTACTCAAGCTGCCTCGAAAAAAGGTATATACTCCTGTTACTTTCCTTTTCTTCTCCTTTATGATGCTTTTGTCTTTTCTTATAGCTCTTTTTTTTATATAGGTGGTGCTGGTGCCTCTTAGGGAGATTCTCCCCAAAAAGTGCAAGCTTTAAACCTTCTCAGGAGCAAATAGCAACAACAAAAGAAAAGAAAGCTTTTACTTGATCCTGAAGAGGAGGCACCTGGGGTTCACGTGGAAGAAAAGGAAACAAAAAAAGAAGAGACAGAAGAAGAGCAAGAGACACCCTTAAAGAGAAGGAAGAAAATGACTGTCTCTCTTACTGATTTCGCTGGAGACCCCATTCACGAAGCATCTGCTAAAGCAATGGAAGCAGAGCATTCCAAGGAACTTATCATATTTCAAAGGGCTGAAAAGATGAGGCAACAACAAATGCTTCGGGATGAAGCTGCAGCTGCTGCTGCTGATGCATTCCAAAGAGAAATTGCAAGAAAACAACAAACTGTTAGGCATTATACTCTTCATAGCTCTCCAATCGTAGCCACTAGTTTGTTGGGCATTATATTTTTTATATTGGTTTCAGAAGTGGTGGCTACGATTGGAGAGCTGCGAAGAGTATAATGCCCAACAGTTTGTTGTTTTCTTGCAACTTCTCTTTGGAATACATCAGCAGCAGCAGCTGCAGCTTCATCCCGAAGCATTTGTTGTTGCCTCCTCTTCTCAGCCCTCTGAAATACGATAAGTTCCTTGGAATGCTTTGCTTCCACTGCTTTAGCAGATGCTTCGTGAATGGGGTCTCCAGTGAAATCAGTAAGAGAGACAGTCATTTTCTTCCTTCTCTTTAAGGGTGTCTCTTGCTCTTCTTCTGTCTCTTCTTTTTTTGTTTTCTCTTCTTCCACGTGAACCCAGGTGCCTCCTCTTCAGGATCAAGTAAAAGCTTTCTTTTCTTTTGTTGTTGTTATTTGCTCCTGAGAAGGTTTAAAGCTTGCACTTTTTGGGGAAAATCTCCCTGAGAGGCACCAGCACCACCTATATCAAAGAAAGAGCTATAAGAAAAGACAAAAGCATCATAAAGGAGAAGAAAAGGAAAGTAACAGGAGTATATACCTTTTTTCGAGGTAGCTTGAGTAACTCTAGAAGGAGTTGAGGTAGCAGGAAAAGACTTTGTGGTGACAGGTGCAAGAACTAAAGCAGCAGGAACAGTAGAAGAGGTAACAACTCCGGCCCCTTTGGGCTTAGCTTGAGGTACATCCAGTACCATTAACAGATCTTGAGGGGAAATGGCCAAATGTACCTCCATATTGGCCATCCACCAGTTCTGGCATCTTTTCAATACATGGCTTTGAGGTATGAAGGGGAAGTACTCAAAGTCAATGAAATCCTGGAAAAATTTAGAAATTACTTCTTCCAATCTAGATCTTCGAACCTTCAGATTCCTGCTGGTAAGGCTTAAATTGGTTTGGCTACAGAGAGGTATTGGGACTCCTTGTGAGATGCCAAATTGCCTAGTAAATTGGGCAGGACAATAGGGCTCAGCAATGCATTTGTAACCTCTGGGGTTCATGGTCCCGATGAACAATTCCCTGGGAATCAGAATAGAGGCCCACATGTCTTTATGCTGAGGTATAGAACAGGCCCTATCACTCAAGAAGGTCCTCAACCAAGATGGGCCAATGTTGGTAGGTTCGAAGGCACGGAAGCTGTGAGAAGAAGGAGAAGCTGGGAGTTGGTGGAAGAAAGAGAAGTAAAAAGCAAAGGTGGAATGATAGAGCGAAACCTTGACTAATTTCATGCCATGAGTGGTAGGGTTTGGTTCCAAAAACTTTAAGCATTTAGACTGTAACTCAGTGAAATATGCAAAAAGCCAAAGTTGAAGAATCCAAAATGGACCTCCTTGATTGGCATCCAAGGGTTTTTCACAAAAAATGGGAGCAAGCTCTATAAACATAGCCTAGAACATATCGAGTTAAGGCCACATTTCTTTGTAAGACAAGGGCTTTAGCAAGAGGGGCAAACTCAGACATGATCCTCTGAGAAAAGTGCAGAAGAGGAAGTTGCAAAGCCAATATAATATAACAGAAAAGAATTCCCTATCCATCACAGGACCCACTCTTTTATTCTCAGCCTTGACAAAGTCACTATAGAATGAGTTAAGAGAGGAGAGGGAAAAATGGGTTTTTAGGTCAAGATAATCTGGACTAATAGGGGTGCCAGTGGGGGATAATCCTAACAGATGGCAGATATCAAGGATAGTAAGAGTCATCATCCCACATCTAAACTGAAAGAAATTAAAAGCAGAATTCCAAAAGCAAAGGGTAGCAGGTATCAAAAAAAGGTCTTCCGAAATGGTAAACCTAGATAATTGAAGGGCGTCGAAGAGGCAAAGCTCCTGAAGATCCAGTGTTTTATCAGGGACGACCCGGTCATACCATTCTTCACACTCTGGTCTCACTGTGGGCCAACAGCGATGCGGTCGGTTCACCCTCCAGCTTCCCCAATCAAGGCCATATTCGTAAAAGAGACAATGATCTTCTAGACGTAGATACAGAGTTGGAAGCTCAGTGGAAATCTCCCTAAAAATGGGCCCAAGTACATACTCTTATTGCTCATGACAACGATGAATGAAGATGCGTCCGTCAATGGCACTTTTCTCACCAGTCTTGTACTTCTCATACTCTTCATCAATAATCCTTTTCAAGGCTACAAATGGACTCACACGCTCCACAACCGGTATTTTCAAGGAAGAAGAAGCCATTGGTAGAGAGTTTTTTCAGAAGACAAAGTTGGAAAAAGGGTTTGTATGTTAGGCAAATGAGTGAATTCAAAACACGAAATAAAAAGGGTTTTTAAACCTTTGTGTCTGAAAATATACCTAATCATGGAATTCATAAAGGAGTATTAAAGGTACGGATGCGAAAAATTGCCTTCAATATTGGTAGTTATGGAGGGAAACGCATCTTAAATACTGATGCCAGCTTCGAAATAAAATATTGGGCTTTGAAGCCAAATTTTGGCGCCAAAATCAGATAACAAACGGCTTCGAAGGTAGGAAGTCGACTTCGAAGCACATTCCATACCTAAGGATGCAAGAATACTCAAGTATTTGAATTAAGGACCTGTTTTTAGGTTTGTCAGTGACAGTAAAGTCCTTCGAAGCAAAACTTGAAATACCTTAAGGTTAGAAATTGTTGTTCTAAGTTTCAAATCAATAGTTGGTTTGATAATACACATAAGAAATCATTTCCTTTTTTTTTTAGAATAAAACAGTGCAGTCCTTAAAAAAGGTTTCCATATTTTGGAAAATGTAGACTGTTTGTTTGAAACAAAATTAGTTGATTTAAAATTACTTGATTGTTTTAACCATATGTTGGGGAACTGGATATGATCAAATCAAGTTTCGATGTTCAAAATTGATAAATTCGAAGCGTTGATTCTGAAAGGAAACGAGCAAAAGTTGTCAATTACATTCCATATATTGGAAGAGTTCAAATTGAACTTCCAATATTTCATTGAATATGATCAAATCAAGTTTCGAAAGACAAAATTGGTTAATTCGAAACTGATGGCTGAAGAATTTTGTTGGTCCGAGAATCAGTATGAGAGGCAATAATTGTTTTCTTCAAGGGGAAACTTCACACAGTTAAAGCACATCAACCATACAAATTAAGTTAATTGGAGTGGTAAATCAGAATCTGACAAATGAAATTCGGAAAACTTAGTTCTATTGATAAGTACTGTTTCATTTGATTACATTCTCAATTTTATAGAAATATGGAATGGACAAAGTTACAAGATCATGTAATTTAGTCCAAAAATATTCAATAGATGAGTACTCTTTCCTTACTCTATCCTCTATCTTATCCAAGTTTGGTTTATCTAATTGGTAAGCCCTTAATTGAGAAGTGAGTTGTTGGGCCTTCACTTCAAATTATATATGTTTTAGGGCTTTATTTGTGGCGTCCATCTCATCTTCTTCATGCAGATTCATTGCAACATCCTCCCCATACTCAGAATCTGAGCTTCTGAAGGCTTCATATTCATCAAGGAGGTTCTCTGCCTCATATTGAACCTGAATTCGAGTAGAGAAGGCTTCATCCAGAACTTCGCTGGTAATGGAAGCCTGGAAGTGCCAGTTGAGCAGGAGAGAAAATTGGTCCAAAAAGGTATAAAGCTCTATTTGGGCCACAAGATTGAGAAAATGACTTCGAGACATGATGTCACAAGCCCATAGAAAGTTTTTGTGGAGAATGTGTTCTCGAAGGACTTCAAAAGATAAATAGGAGAAAGCAACAAGTAAGGTCTGAGCTCTAAACTGCTGATAAAGAGTTAGAGGCACTAGGGCCTGGTAAGGGGTAAAGTATTGGCCCTCAGAGAGAGTAAGTCTCAATTTATCAATCCAATTTGGATTGGAAGGCAGAGGAGGAACAGTCGGAGGTTCCTTGATCGAATCTAGGAATTCAGGTCTGGCCACACATTCTAGCCAATCGGAGGTATAAAGTTTGGCTTTTTTGGCTAAAAGCGCAGGACTGATCCCTAAAGCTTCACCAGGACGTTGGACACTTCGAACCATCCGAGATGGCAAGGTAGAAGTATACTATGATGAAAGTAGATTGTCCTCAAGACTGCGCATGCGGTCAATAGGAACATATGGATATACTACAGAACTGCGTTTGGAATGAGGGATTTCAAGAGGGTCATCAAATTCTGGGAATCGATGATGAATGCGCTCTTTCGTCTGAGGTTGAGTAAGGGTAGGCCAAGGTCCCCAGCCAGAGGTCGTAGAAGAAGAAGAAGCAGCAGTTTCATCCCACGCGGAAGGCTTTGCTGCAGAAGAAGAACTTCTGATATCCATGATTACAAATTTGTGTTCCAAAGAATCGTAAGCTGTAGGTTCTTGATTCGAAAGTCGATGAGTTGCGAAAGCTTCCATAACTTGTATAAATGGGGGTGGATAAAGGTGGCTAATTAATGCATGAAGGTTCTTTCGAGGACGAACAATATCATCAAATAACTCTTCGTATGTTTGATCAATGTAAGAAAAGACTTGCTTGGCCATAAGAGATGTACCAGTCTTTTCAAATATTGAGATAGTGGGAGTGTTCAAGGGTTAGAAGATAATTTAATGCAAATGTTTCATTAATGAATGACGGTTGTATTTCTGAAAAAATGCGAAGCCCATGCACGTTCTAAGACGTGGGTAAAATACCTTGATCCACTAATATTACCAAGTATTGGGTATATTAGTGCGGGGGGTAATGTTAGCTACATATTTTGCACAAGCCAATCACAGTTCAACACGTGTCAGAATGAGGGCAATATGGGAGGACAATTCAAATCTTCAATCATAATCATACATGTGGCAGTCAGCATTGGTTATTGTAGATCTGCGTAGCACTGAATTAGCGAAGAGATACAAGATGACGTGGCCTTAACGGTTACCCATATATTTAAATTCAAAATCAAGAGGGAAGCCTAACTGCATATGGCGTAGTGGGGCTAACTGTGAAGAAGCATGATCAGTGATCATGGAGGGATGGTTCGACGGTTAGAAATCCATTTCGACGGTTGTCATTAAGAAGTATAAATAGCAGAGAAGGCCTTAAAAAACGCCACAGACTCAGATCCAAAAAACCAGTTTTATCTACTTTATTTTTCCTTCTAGTTTTTACATTTCCTATTATTTACATTTATGTACTTCAAATTCTTGTACTGCATTTCGTTCATATGAGTAGTTTCAAGTTATTTGTTGCTGTAAACCTCTACGAGACTGATTTGAATCTTTGTAAGTCTTCCATTTTACTTAATGAAATGCTACAATTGTTCTTCGTTTAATCATTGTTTACTTAATTCTCCTAAACAAAGCCACTAGTAAAAGTCATCTTCATTGAGACTGAAAGAACTAAAACACAATCGTTTGATAATTGGTTAGCAATTAATATTCTGTAAGGACTGATTGATCCTTGCTGACACGCTCACAATTACAACAATAACTTTCGAAAGCCAAAAAAGCCAACATATATTTTTGGCACGCTCAGTGAGACTATTTGAAATGGCTAGACGTAGAAGACAATGAGAAAATGAACGCTTGAAAGAAAGCGTGGAAGGAGAGGCATTGATCAATCTTATGACTCAAGACTCTGTTTGGTTTTGGTTTTTTAAGACCTATTTTGGCAATTAGGAAAAAAGATTAGTTTATTGATTTATTACTTTATTTGAGTTACATTAAATCTCTATTTTTACCTGTTTTTTTTTTTTTTATAAAAAAAGTCAAAAACATTAAAAATTTGATTTTTTTTTCCCTACTTCTCAAAATAGAGTCATTTAATGGTTAACTGAAGTAAAAAATAAAACTTGTTTATTTTTTACTACAAAAACTAACAATGCAAAATAAATAAATAAATTTATTCAACTTTTTCAGTAACAAAAAAAAGTAGGAAAATTTACCCATAAGTCCTAGTTTCTGAAAAGTTGAACCATTTAGTCCTAAAAGTTTTCCTATGCTCCATTTAGTCCCATTTGCACATCAATCTAATGTTCGAATCATTGATCTGATGTTCGAAATCTAATGTTCGAAACATTAATCTGATTCGAAATCTAATGTTCGAAACATTAATCTGATGTTTGAAACATTGTAATGGGACCTTTCAGTCTATAAGAAAACTTTTAGGACTAAACAGTGTATGAGTTATAATTTGAGATTTATTGGTGCATCCCCTAAAAAAGTAACTTATTATTTACTGAATGCATTAGCTTTTTTAACAACAATTTTAGCTTTAAAAAAAAATAAAAAAACATTGCCAAATCAACCTCAAAACCTATAATAGCATTTTATGGATCACAAAAACCCTCTAAATACACCCAACCAAAAGATCAGAGGGAGAATGGAATTTATGGCATGGAAATTCTAAAATGAATTTTTAATAACGTGTGTCTTAAAAATGCATATATAAAAAAATTAAAATATATGTAAATTTTCAAGTATATATAATAAAAATTATATAAATATTTTAAACTTATTAACATATGCCTTTTAAAGTACACATTATTACCCTTCTAAAATGTAAATCATTTTAACAGTAAAGATTACAAATTTAAAAATAAATAAATAAATGAATGAAAAATAAAACTGAAAATTTCTTATAGGTTTGATTGTCTGGGCCTCTAGAATTCCCACAGAAGTCAAAACGGCCCAAGTTGATAGATTTGGGCAGCAGCTGCATTAAGTCCACATTTTGATTGGTTCAACAAAGCTCCTGGGAAAATCCAGAACCTTAACGTGTGGATCGCCGCACCACACCCTATCCCCTCTATATTCCCCTCTGCAGTGCCAGTAGTAACTGTATACTCACTGTATCTAAAAACCTAACCACATTTCCTTCCTCTTTTCTTCTTCTTCTCTCTCTGGCCGCTTCTCGCAGCTGAAGCTTCCTCTTCCAATCCATCAATGGCGGAAGTCGATAGCTCAAAACCCCCCCCAACCCTATCTGAGGTAATTATATATATATATATATGTACATCTATTGTGTAATGATTTTGGGCACTTAGGATTGTACTACGAGTTCGATCTACATCGCTTTGCGACTTTGTTTATATGATTCGAGTGCATTTGACTAGATCTGGTTCGAATTTTGAGCATCGATCTTTGTTTTTTTTCTCCGAACGGCTTTGATTTGAATGGATCTGTTGCCGTTAACATGTTGATGTGTGCGTATACAATCGCTTAAGACTTTTAGATTTTCGGGATGTTGACTCAATTCGATTGAATTGATCTTTTGTGTAGTTAAGTAAATTCATGGTGTTTTGATATTCTTCTCTGATAGGTAAGGCCACAAGTAAGATTTTATTAAGCCAATATCTATTTACCTGACATGTTGTCATGATATGTAACGCGCCCAAAATAATATATATAAACTAATCATTCAAGACATCTATAGACATAAAAGAACAAAACCTATTTTCATTCATCAGAGTATTTAGTTCAAAAGTATTACATGTTGACAACAAAAGTAAATGTCCTACGGGCTTATAACTTTCCAAGCCAACACTTGGTTACAAAAATAGAGGGTTCTAACTCTAAACATATTAAGTCATTGGCTTAAATTACATGTAATACAAAGATAACTACAAAATAAGCCTTCAGCTTCTAAACCTCCCAAGCTACATCCTTGGAGGCGGCATCTCACCTGTACCTAAAAATGATGTCCTATATAGGGTGAGCCAACGCTCAGTAGAGATATGCTAAACATGATATGAGAATTAACTAAAACATCAGCATTCTACAAATGGTTAACACCTTTAAACCACCGTACATTCTATTCATAGTCCAATAACATTTACATCCATATCTCTACTCACTTTCATTTAGTTATCCAAATCAGTTCATAGACATGATTCATTATTTGTCCAAACAATTCAAAATGAGACTACAATTCATACAACTCATTGGTTCCCAATTATCCGAAAACACACATAAACACTTCAAATTACTATTTTACGGAAATTTCGTCCGCGGGATCGGCACCCATGTATATATGTTTTTCGAGTCTTTCACCTAGGACTCTCCGGCCAACTTGCTTTCAGCGGCGTCCATCCCCTTTCTCCTCCCAAACAAATATGCTTATGCAATGTATTTAAACACTTATCATATACAATGATCAACTTAAAGCACACATACAATGTGTTAATCTAACCGTCATATTCAATGACATATTTCAATTGATTAGTTTTAATTTAGATCATGCAGTTCTACAACAATTATGACTATCCTCCACCGATAGCGCAACGCAGTTATTTCTAAACAGATAATAAATTCGTCAAACAGATAAATTATCAACATTTACATAGGTGAGTAATCAATAAATCCAACTACACCATTCAACTTCATAATTTCTCAATTTCATTATTTCCAAACCAATTTCATATTCCCATAATTAATTTCATTAATTACATAAGTGACCCGATTAAACTCAACTAAGGCATTTTTTCCCTTTTCTCAACATTGACCCAAAGGTCCAAATATCATCAACAAACATTAATAACTTCATTTTAAGACCCATATACACATGTATAGTTCAAAAGGAACAAAACCCCTCTTTATACATTTCAAATTTTAAAACCCTAACACCCAAAATTTCCTAACTTCAACATTAAATCAAAAGGAGTACATGTTTATATCAAAGCCCATAGATATGAGTAGTTATCTCCACCTCAAATGAAAAGACCCAAAGGAGATGATGAAGAAACTCGAAAGTGCTCCAAACCAACAACTATTCGGATCAAAATGGAGGTCTTGAGAAGCTCCAACACTTTAATGAAGACACAAGGGTTGGGTCTCACTAAATCAAGATCAAAATGTAGAGAGAGAGGCTCTCAAATTAGGGTTTTGGAAAGTTAGAGAGAGAGAGAGAGTCAAAAAAGTGATTCAAAAGGCTACAACTCGGACTGATATACATTACAGTCCGCTTGAGCGTGGGACGCCCCGCTCGAGCATCAGACACAGACTCCAGCTCGAGCGTGGAAAGCGCCGCTCGAGCGTGGAATACACACTTCCAGAAATTCTGCAAACGATGATCCCCGCTCGAGCGTGAAAGTGGACGCTCGAGCGTCCAATGTCCTGCAGGGAAAATATTGAAGATTGAATAATCCCGCTCGTGCGTCAGACTTTCCGCTCGAGCGGAGGAGCAAATACAAAAGTCCCGCTTGAGCGTGAAATGCCCCGCTCAAGCGTGAAGGCCAAAAACTGGGCATAAACTATTTGTTTCTAAACACAACCAACCTGTTTTAAACCTGCCCAACACAACCCAAAACTCAAATACAAAGAGTAAATGATGGAAATACGATACAGACAACAATAATCACCCACGGAACTGAGTCCGGAATACAATAAACAATGAAGGAAAAACCGGGATCGCTATAACCTCCCCCTTAAAGAATTTCATTCCCGAAATTACCAACATAAGTTTCAAAAATTTTGATTTTTCAATTCGCAACAAGATTATAATTCAACATTCATTAACTTGACCCATTACCGGTCATTCCATCTCTTTTCAAGAGGCATCTTACGATATAACTTTCAACATGCATTATCAATATGCATTTCCTTAAATTTCAACAAGTTCCAATATACGTGCTTTACAATCCCATAACATATTCAATGTTAACGATATACTTGCATTTCTAAAACATAATTAACATATACAATGTTAAAGTAAACTTCCATTCTCAAGGCATACTCAGCCATTACAATAATTCCATAAACCAAAACGTATATAATGTTCTTAGAGTTTATTAACAAAACAAAGTTTCCAATACATTGTTAAACATTATCAAACAAGTCCGGATATTTCTCTCGGACCTCCAATTCACGTTCCTAAGTGGCTTCCTCCACTCCGTAATGCTTTCACAAAACTTTCACCAAGGGTATTGTCTTGCCTCGCAAGACTTGATCTCGCCTATCCAAGATCCATACCGGTCTCTCCTCATACGAGGCATCCTCATCTACCTCTAAATCGGTCCAATCCAAAACATGTGACGGATCCGGCTCGTACTTCCGAAGCATACTAACATGAAACACGTCATGCACCCCGGACAACGGCGGCGGTAAAGCTAAACGGTATACAACCTCCCCAATCCGCTCAAGGATCTCAAAGGGACCAATAAATCGAGGGGACAACTTCCTACTCTTCCCAAACCTCATCAAACCCCGCCTAGGTGATATTTTCAGAAAGACGTGATCACCCGCCTCGAATGCCAAAGGCCTCCTCCTACGGTCGGCATAACTCTTTTGGCGACTCTGGGCTGTAACTAACCTCTTACGGATAAGTTCAACTTTCTCCGTCGTTTCTCGCACCAACTCCGGGCCCAATAAAGGTGCATCACCCACCTCGGCCCAACACACTGGAGACCTACAAGGTCGGCCATACAAGGCCTCAAACGGTGCCATACCAATACTCGATTGGAAACTATTGTTGTAGGCAAATTCCACTAAGGGCAAATGTCTCTCCCACGACCCACTAAAGTCAAGGACACAGCCTCGAAGCATATCCTCAAAGATCTGAATAGTACGCTCGGACTGCCCGTCAGTCTGAGGATGGTAAGCCGTGCTAAAGGTCAATCTAGTGCCCAAGGCACTCTGCAAACTCTGCCACAACCTAGTAGTAAAACGTAGATCTCTATCTGAGACGATCGACACTGGGACTCCGTGCAATCTCACTATGTCCCGAATATACAAGTCGACAAGATGATCTACCGAATCTCTCACGCGCATAGGAATAAAGTGCGCCAACTTAGTCAACCGGTCTACGACCACCCAAATAGCATCGCTACCCCGTTGAGTCCTCGGAAGACCTACAACGAAGTCCATCGTGACATACTCCCACTTCCACTCGACAATAGGCAAGGGTTGCAACAAACCCGCTGGCCTCTGATGCTCGGCCTTCACTTGCTGACAAGTAAGGCACTTAGACACAAAAACTGCCACATCTTTCTTCATCCCTCTCCACCAAAACTGGCAGCTCAAATCACGATACATCTTCGTGCCTCACGGATACACCGCAAGGCGTGAATGGTGAAACTCTCGGAGTACTTTCTCTCGGCAAGACTCCGGCACAAACAAGCAGTCACGGTCAAGCCCTTCTCTACCTTCCCACTGGATATCTTTTCCCGGAAGGATTCTACCTCAAAGTCACTCCTTTGTGCCTCTAACACTCGATTCACAAGCGTAGGTTGTGCAACCACAGAAAACAAGGTTGCAGACTCAACAGATTCACCTAGAAGCAAGTCAAACTCGCCAAGTGCACTCAACATCTCCCATTCCCGGATGGCTATACAAGCTACATCACTAATGGATTTCTTACTAAGGGCATCGGCCACAACATTGGCCTTTCCCGGGTGATAGTGCAACTCAAAGTCATAATCTTCAATGAACTTCATCCACCTCCTCTGCCTTAGATTCAAGTCTTTCTGTATAAACAGATACTTCAGACTCTTATGATCCGAGAACACCTCGAATCTCTCACCATACAGGTAATGCCTCCAAATTTTAAGGCAAAAATTACAGCTGCTAACTCTAGATCATGTGTAGGATAGTTCTTCTCATGTATTTTCAATTGACGTGAGCCATAAGCTACTACTTTCCCCTCTTGCATCAACACATAATCCAAACCCTCTCGTGAGGCATCACAATATACCGCATAACCCAAACCCCTCTCCGAAATAATCAAAACTGGAGCGGTGGTAAGTCTAACTTTAAGCTCTTGGAACGACCTTTCACAAGTCTCACTCCATACAAACTTGACCCCTTTCCGCGTCAATCTAGTCAATAGCGAAGCTAGCCTGGAGAAATCTTTTACAAACCTACGGTAAAAACCGGCCAATCCTAGAAAACTGCAGATCTCAAAGACACTCTTAGGTTGTGCCCAATCTTGCACTGCCTCTATCTTGGATGAATCTACAGTCACCCCTTCCCCGGATACCACGTGGCCTAAGAACTTAACCTCTCTTAGCCAGAACTCGCATTTCCCAAGCACCACTCTCAAGTGTTCCTCGTGCTCCTCTTTAGAAGGTGAATAAATCAGAATGTCGTCCACGAAAACGACCACAAAGCGATCTAAGAACTCTCGGAAGATCCGGTTCATCAAGTCCATAAACACAACCGGTGCATTGGTGAGCCCAAAAGGCATCACCAAAAACTCATAATGGCCATACCGCGTACGGAATACCGTCTTCGGGATATCCTCCTCCCTGACCCTCAACTGATGGTAACCTGATCTCAAGTCTATCTTAGAGAAACAACAGGACCCTTTCAACTGGTCAAACATATCATCTATACGAGGCATAGGGTACTTGTTCTTAACCGTAGCCTGATTCAATTTCCGGTAATCAATACAAAGTCTCAAAGCCCCATCTTTCTTTTTAGCAAAGAGGGCTGGTGCTCCCTATGGCGAAGTACTAGGGCGGATAAAGCCCTTATCTAGCAACTTCTGGAGTTGAATCTTCAACTCACTCAATTCGGCTGGGGCAAAACGATACGGTGCCATAGAAATCGGTGCCGTGCCAAGCACTAAATCAATAGAGAACTCAATTTCTCGGTGGGGTGACAAACTAACAAGATCGTCGGGAAAGACGTCCGAGTACTCACAAATCACACCGGGTAACTCAACCCCGATCCTATCACACTCACTACTCATAAAGCTAGCGAGAAGACAACTAAGCTCACTTACCCTCACAGATCATACACCGGTGGTAACACCCTACCAGCCCGATCTCCCAAGAAATGAAAGCAATCCCTGCTCAAGGTACATACAGTAACTCTCTGGCTGTAACAGTCTATAACAGCTCGGTATGACGATAACCAGTCCATACCCAATATGATAGCAGAACTAAGCGTGTTAATCAGTACAAATGCAAAAGGTAAACGACGATCAGCAACCTCGATGTCACAACCCCGACATCCCTGTCTCAAGACAGTCTGACCACTAGTAGGTGACCCTACACAAATAGGAGATGCTAACTATGCCAACTCCAAACCCAAAACAGAAGCAAACACACACGAAATAAAAGAATGGGATACACCCATAACAATCAACACGTTAGCAACTGAATTGCAAAACAAAAAGGTACCTCTCACAACTGATGGAGCCGGTACAAGCTCTGGCGCTTTAACAGCATACACGCGCCCTGCAGGTCTCTGATCCACCTGCTCACCTCTCGGAGCAAAAGACTGCTGCACAGACTGAGCCGACGAGGCTTCCTGATTGGCCCTCGAGGCCAGTGCTACAAGTGCAGGCTGGTGACTCTGTGTCTGTCTCGAACCAGACGCACCAGATGTGCCACGCAACTGTGGGCAAAACCTCTTCAGGTGCCCCACCTGTCCACACTAATAACAAGTGAGACCCCTCTGCATACCCTTCCCGAACCCAAACTCAACGCTGGAAAGGTAGATCTAGACTGTACTCCCTGAGACTATTGTGGGTTGAAACCCCTCTGCCTCTTAAAAGGCCTACCAACACCCCGAGTTACAGGAGTCGCCGAAAGGCCTCCTCCATACTCCGTCCCAAGGTTAATATCGTTGCCTCTATACGAGCTGACGCTTCAACAAGCACACTATAACTCCTATGCCAAGACCCAACAATCCTTTCTCGGGTGTCGTCACACAACTTACTTTCAAACTCCGAACAACGAAGTTCCTCAATCTCCACCAACTCCGGAGCAAATCTCGATAGGTTAATAAACCATGCTTCAAATTGTACTAAAGGTGTAGTACCTTGGCGTAATTCCACGAATTGTTTCCGTAACCCTTCCCGTGTGGAAGGAGGGAAATCGTCACTTCCTCTTTTAGGCATCCTAGTAAAGATAAGCATAGGTATTAACACTTTTACAAATGTGCCGAAGCTAACTCACTCGCGTCCTAATACAATGGACAACAGTAATTCACCCCACATAAGCACATAATCAAATAAACACATACGAATTTCATTCCCGGATGGTGACCGTCCCATGGCATTGCTAGAGTTCCGGTTAGAAATGGCAGTGATCAAGTGCTTTTCCAACAGGACTCCTAGAAACCCAAGGATCCAATCAACATCTTAGAAACTAAATCTCATACCCATATAGTCACATAAGTATGTTATCACATAAGCACATAACATTACACTTAAGTCTCTAACAAGCGAGACAAACCCATTGTGGTACTAACCACTTCCCACGTACCCAAAGTATTCAAACCCGGTACGCTCTGATACCAAGTTGTAACGCCCCCAAAATAATACATATAAACCAATCATTCAAAACATCCATAGACATAAAAGAATAAAACATATTTCGATTCATCAGAGTATTTAATTCAAAAGTATTACATGTTGATAGCAAAAGTAAATGCCTTACGGGCTTACAACTTTTCAAGCCAATACTTGGTTACAAAAATAGAAGGTTCTAACTCTAAACATATTAAGCCCTTGGCTTGAATTATATGTAATACAAAGATAACTACAAAATAAGCCTTCAGCTTCTAAACCTCCCAAGCTACATCCTTGGAGGCGGCATCTCACCTGTACCTAAAAATGATGTCCCATATAGGGTGAGCCAACGCCTAGTAGAGATATGCTAAACATGATATGAGAATTAACTAAAACATCTGCATTCTACAAATGGTTAACACCTTTAAACCACCGTACATTCTATTCATAGTCCAATAACATTTACATCCATATCTCTACTCACTTTCATTTAGTTATCCAAATCAGTTCATAGGCATGATTCAGTATTTGTCCAAACAATTCAAAATGAGACTACAATTCATACAACTCATTGGTTCCCAATTATCCCAAAACACACATAAACACTTCAAATTACCATTTTACGGAAATTTCATCCGCGGGATCGGCACCCATGTATATATATTTTTATTTTAAAACGGCCATTTTACGGAAATTTCGTCCGCGGGATCGACACTCATGTATATATGTTTTTCTTTTAAAACTGCCATTTTACGGAAATTTCGTCCGTGGAATTGGCACCCATGTATATATGTTTTTCTTTTAAAACTACCATTTTACGGAAATTTCGTCTGCGGGATCGGCACCCATGTATATATGTTTTTCGGGTCTTTCACTCAGGACACTCCGGCCAACTTGCTTTCAGCGGAGTCCATCCATTTTCTCCTCCCAAACAAATATGCGTATGCAATGTATTTAAACACTTATCATATACAATAATCAACTTAAAGCACACATACAATGTTTTAATCCAACCGTCATATTCAATGACATATTTCAATTGATTAGTTTTAATTTAGATCATGCAGTTCTACAACAATTATGACTATCCTCCACCGATAGCCCAACGTAGTTATTTATAAACAGATAATAAATTCGTCAAACAGATAAATTATCAACATTTACATAGGTGAGTGATCAATAAATCCAACTACACCATTTAACCTCATAATTTCCCAATTTCATTATTTCCAAACCAATTTCATATTCCCATAATTAGTTTCATTAATTACACAAGTGACCCGATTAACCCCAACTAAGGCATTTTCCTCCTTTTCTCAACATTGACCCAAGGGTTCATTTTAAGACCCCTATACACATGTATAGTTCAAAAGGAACAAAACCCTTTTTTATACATTTCAAGTTTTGAAATCCTAACACCCAAAATTTCCCAACTTCAACATTAAATCAAAAGGACTACATGTTTATGTCAAAGCCCATAGATATGAGTAGTTATCTCTACCTCAAATGAAGAGACCCAAAGGAGATAATGAAGAAACTCGAAAGTGCTCCAAACCCACAACTATTCGGATCAAAATGGAGGTCTTGAGAAGCTCCAACACTTTAATGAAGATACAAGGGTTGGGTCTCACTAAATCAATATCAAAATGTAGAGAAAGAGGATATTCTAGAGAGAGAGGCTCTCAAATTAGGGTTTTGGAAAGTTAGAGAGAGAGAGAGAGAGTCGAAAAATTGATTCAAAAGGCTACAACTCGGACTGATATACATTACAGTCCGCTCGAGCGTGGGACGCCCCGCTCGAGCGTCAGACACAGACTCCCGCTCGAGCGTGGAATACACACTTCCAGAAGTTCTGCAGACGATGATCCCCGCTCGAGCGTAAAAGTGGACGCTCGAGCATCCGATGTCTTGCAGGGAAAATATTGAAGACTGAATAATCCCGCTCAAGCGTCAGACTTCCCGCTCGAGCGGAGGAGCAAATACAAAAGGTCCCGCTCAAGCGTGAAAAGCCCCGCTCGAGTGTGAAGGCCAAAAACTGGGCATAAATTATTTGTTTCTAAACACAACCAACCTGTTTTAAACCTGCCCAACACAACCCAAAACTCAAATACAAAGAGTAAAGGATGGAAATACGATACAGACAACAACAATCACCCACGGAACCGAGTCCGGAATACAATAAACAATGAAGGGAAAACCGGGATCACTATATGATAGGAGTTTGGATCTACTATAAGGGCTTGTTTGATTAGGTGGACTATAGCATAGAATTGGGATTATTATTCCATAGGATTCACATTCCATTGTTTGGTTGCAAATTTTATTATTCGGATTAGACTCCCATAGTCATTCTATCCAATAAAATTGATGAATTTTTTAATCTTACAACTGATAACACAAACCATACATATAATTGGGATTACAAATTTTTATATCTATTGCAAAATAAACTTGGATAAGAGGAAATTATGTATCTCAGTAATCCAGCTGGATAACTAATTCTACACTAATCCCATGGATTGTTAATCCCCTCACTATTAATCCTTGCTAATCAAACTAGCCCTAAATTTATAAGCTGGTGTTGCATGATCTTTGCTTTAAAATTTGTCAGAAAGGACAGGTTGTAAGTTCTAGATGTAATCTGAGTTGAATTAGATTGTAGCATGTGTAGTTCCAAGTAATAAATCAGGAACTCAAGCAATTTGCAGTGGTGCCCCAAAATGCAAGCTTTAAGGTATCTAGAATGAGTGAAATCAAGACTCAAAGTTTGCTGGGCTTCCTATGGTTAACCTGAAACTGTCTTGGCCATATTGTTGTTCTTTTGTGGATAACTCAGCTGGTTATTGGAGGTGGATCATCTTTCTTTGGCTATTAGTGTCTCACAAACTGTAATTTGCTAGTTTTTGTTTATTTGTGGTTACTTTTTTGATGGGGAATTTGTTCATTTGATTTTTAAGGTTATAAGGTTAGATTTATACAAGCACTTTAGCAATTTTCTCCCTGATAATGTTGGTTTATTCACCACAAAGATGGTCACATTATTACAGCATAGTCTGAGGGTGAATTATACAACTATGTATTTCTTATGGGCTTTAAAGATTCATTACATACCCATACCCAACTCATTGACAGGTTGGGGCCCGACTTCGTGGTGGCACTTCTAGAAATAAAGTCTATTAGAGATTTTACCAAATCGCCACCTTCTCCTTAACTAAATAAAAGAAGATCCTTTGGAGGCTTGTGAGCTTATATGCCTTCAGCCTCATCTTGAGTTGAAATGCTTGGTGCCTTAGATATTAATGTATAGCACCTGAGAGGGATTTTAGTCTTCAAGTCCTGCTTATGTATTTATTGAACAACTTTTTATAATAAGTTATGATGTATAATCATTTTTAGTGTTCATTTGCTCCCTATCTTTCCTTAGCTTTATATCTTTTAGTCTTACGAATAATGCTGGACATCATATATCTATATAAAATGATGCTGCTAGCTATTCATATATTTATAGGCAATGTTCTTATAATGAACTATGGCATACATTCACCTTTTTGTCTTCATTTTTCTCCCATGTTTGATCAACTCTTATTTATCTTAAGATTTTGAATGCTGCTAGACCTCTTCATCTGTGTTTCCCATCAACTCTGTCAGACCCTTAGTTTGTATTGCAAATAGTGTCCATCTCTGAGTATGCTTATTACGTTATATGTGTACACGTTTGCTTAGTTCTTGCATATATTAGAAGATACAAAAATTTTGCGTGTTTATAAAAAGCCACTTGCTTCTCATATATATTATCTTAATTTTGTATTTCTCATATAAATAATCCTTCGTAAAAATGCTTAGTTCACGATAGTTTTGTCATAAGCTGGCAGTGATTGTTAGGTGACTACAATAAGATGTGTAGGGTGAAAATTGAGTTTGTTTTAGCCGTGGACTAAGTTCAATCATATGTAAATTTTTGTAGTCATCACATAACCAATTATATGGAGGACAAGAACATGCAAGGACACTGTGCCTTTCAACATGCTCTCTTACATCTTCTGTCAGTTGCTCATAGTAAAACCTTGTTATCTGATGCTTTGAAATGCAGCAATATTTATTGAAGGAGAAAGAAGAGAAGTTGGATATGGGTACGAAACCCGCTGAAGAACTTGAGGTGAAGGACCCTGCAAATGCCACCTCTGAGGAAGTTGCAACCAAGGAAAACCCTGTTGTTGCTGATGAAAGTAGTGGAGATCCTAGCGCTGAGGCCACTTCTAATGCAGGGAAAGTGTCACTGAATCCACCCAAGCAGCTGCTGAGGAAAACAGTGAAACAGCTGAACAGGATGACTCGGGAGATAAAGAAGTTGAAGAGACACCAGAGATTAAGGTATTGACTGGACCATTAATCTTCAACCCATCTTTGGTTTTTTCCTTTTTTGCATCAGGGATATGCTACTTTTATCTTATTATTACATTGTGTGCCAGATTGAAACAGCACCAGCAGATTTCCGTTTCCCAACTACAAATCAAACTAGACATTGCTTTACCCGATACATTGAGTATCATCGGTGAGTCAATCTAGTCCTAGAGTTTATTAAACCCTACAGATTTGTTGACCCTCTTGGGCCCACTACCTTTTTGTTTCCCGATAAGCATCTTGATTTTTTGGGGTCTTTTCAGGTGTGTAGCTGCAAAAGGAGAAGGTGCTCCTGAGTGTGACAAGTTTGCAAAATACTACAGGGCTCTTTGCCCCGGAGAATGGGTATGCACCTTTTTTTGCTTTTGCACACTGTCACAACCTTATCATTCTTGGAATTTATTTCAACCATGTTGATATGAGTCATATGACTATGACAAAATTATTGTCTTCTTTTAAAACTGATCAAATTGCAGGATTCAAGAAAAACATTATGCTGTGTTTTGGACTTCAATCTTGTAATGGTGCTAAAGTTGAATGACTTCTTGTTGTATGGATGCAGGTAGACAGATGGAATGAGCAAAGGGAGAATGGTACCTTTCCTGGTCCATTGTAGGTGGTATACGCTGAAGAACTAAATATAATTTGGTTCCAGCTATTTCATCCAGGTTGCTTGGACTGCCAGTTGAATTTCTTGAAATGAGGATCAAACAGTAGTTAATAAAAATATTTTAGCTCGGCTGTTGGAACTAGTTTAAGTCCAAACACATATTTGTGTTCCTACAACAAACCTATTGACAATCATCATTTTGATGGATTTTCTTTCCACCATTTTTAATGCTCCGACTGTGTTGTAACAGTAACAAGTCACTACCATAAACTTAAGCAGTGACCTTGGTTTTCTATACACATAATAAAAGACTATTGGTTGATGGGTTATCAAACTCTGAAATTAATTAGCTTGAGAAAGTGAAAATGTTAGTGAACGAATGTTTGTTTGAAGATCTGAGGATGAGTATCCAACCAAACTCATGAGTTACCTGGTGGCAAGGTGATTGTCTGGATGCTTGTAAGAGCTAATATTGGTGTTGAATGGAATTGAATGCCCCATCTCCTGTTGTTGTTTTGCACTTTCTAATTCTTTACTGATCCAAATTTTGCCGAGTTTTCTTTTTGTGGATCATCTTTACCCTACATATTTAGCTACCTATAGCCAGTTACACGACAATTTTGTTACTGTAGCTGAGTTGATACAATATGCTTGATTTGGATAAATGCTTTCCTAGTTATTTATCGTTTTTGTCTCATGGCATGGGTCATCCCCATGATGAGCATGTTCCTTGTTTTCTCCTGTCTGATTTGTCTAATTGTGTAACCTTCAAAGAGAGCTTGTTTGTACCTTTTTTTTTTTTTTTTGGGAGAAAGATGAAAACTAGTTATATTAAGATAAAACGAACAACATAGAGTAAAATAAAAACAAGAAGACCCTAAAGGGCCAAACAACAAAAACAAATTCACCAAAAGAATAGTTACAATCTAAGAAAAGCCACCTATGTTCTTTATAGACGTGGTTAGCTTGTTTGTACCTTGAAAACTCTTTTTTCCCCTTATTGGAGCAATCTAGTCGTGGGACTAATGTAGAATGATATTGACAACCATGACCGGATTGGGAATGAGGGAACAATGGAAGAACCTCTCTATTTCCCTGTTTGCTTGCAGATATAGAGTGATTAGGGATCAAAAGATGATTGCCATTCTTGCATACTTGCAGACATGGAATTCTCTAGGTTGCTGGAAGTGATGGTTGTGAAATGGGTACAAGTAAGATTGAAGAAGAGTAATATGATGTCAAGTTGAGTGCATGGTTGTTGGAGGTCAATGGGTTCGAGGCACCAGAATGGGTAAAGGTAAGACTGAAGAGAGGAAGGCAATTTCAAGCCAGTGCATGGTGATTGGAGGTTGACGGGCTTCAAGCCACCAAAAATGGTGATGGCAACAAGGGTACCAAAATGAAGAAGATGATGGTTGTGGGCAGTGGTCAACCAGAAAATGGGTCTTAATATGGTTGGCGGGCAGTGGTCAACCATAAAATGGGTCTTAATATGGTTGGCTATTGTTGATGATGAGGTAAGTGCTGATCTAGGGCATAGGAAAGGAGGAAGATAGATGTGTGGCAAATGGTCGTGATGGTCAATTGTTGTTGATCTGAGGTAGAAATAAGTATAGGAAGATGTTGGATTGACAGAGCAACAACAGAAATCAAGATGGGGCATGTTAGATGAGAGAAGAACCAGAGGAAGATGATGAGCTAGAAGGGCAAAGGGATTATAGTTGCCATTGTGACCCTTGTTGCTGGAATGAAGCTGGATTAGGCACATTCCAATAGAATGATAAATTCTCATCTCACTTACCTTTGTCATACCAAACACAAGAATGGGAATTGCATACACATTCAAATGAAGCACTCAATTCATGTTCTAATGTGTATTGGATGACTACACTTTTGACAGTGCCCCATGGAACATTTATAACACTATTCATCTTCTTTGTACCAAGTCACTTTCATGACAGTAACCTAAACGCATGTATAAATAATGCATAAACAATTGTAGAAGGCAAGAATCAATGAGAATCGAGTAAGAATCCATTACCCGTGATCTCGTGTGAACACAATAAGTGTTTGAATTTCTGCCATGAACTAAGAAAACAAGGTCAAGAAAATTATACAGGCAGGTACCATAATGGAAGAGATAGCATTTCAGTTTGTTCTCTGAAAACAAAGCGTCTTTACTGACCTTTGTAAAGGCTTCAAACATAAATTTCTGCGTATAAAAAAAAAAATTTGGGGGAGTTTAATTTTACAAACAAAACCAATGTTATGTTCTCATTATTCATGCTCCATGAAAATCTGTCTCAAAATTCAGAATTTGAAGCACAACCAAAATAGAAATATTGTGCGACCCATTATGTAAATGGAAGTGGGGTCACTGCTGTGCACATTCCTTCTTGTTTCCTGTTGAGCTTTAAAACGGCGCCGTTTCAACTTTTCTTTCTCTTTTTTTTTTATAATTTTTTTTACAAACTAGTCATGGTCACACCATGGCAAAGAGAGAAAAAGAGAGCTCGAGGAATCGCTAGTCACTATGAAAAATGATGAAGTAATTGTAGAAATGTATATAATTGTAAAAATTGTAGAAGATTGTCAAAAGACATGAACTAAAAAGTCATTATAATTATTGTTGTTTAAACTTTTTGTATCCAATGTATTTATTATAATAGGACTTTTTTTTTCTAGCCTTTGGAAAATCAAAAAAACCTACTGTTAGACTTGATGACTTTTTTGTTTGTATATGTAAAATGTAATCTATAAATTGACTTTCAGACCAACATAATAAAGTATAAAAATTCTCTCCATCTTTGGTTGCTTACTTCGTCTCTAACTTGTAACTTCTCTTAACACCATAACTCCATCATAATTTCATAATAAAAATAGTAAAAAGTTTCTTTTTTTTTGTTTGATAAGCGTATTTATGTTATGGGTTGCCACGGATTTAAATCTAGATGATGTTGTTGAAGGTTGAAGTTAGGAAGAAAATTGGAGAGGAAAATAATTCTCAGAAATATCTTTCACATGCTTGTTTTTCAACTTTCCAGAGTCGCTTCAACTTGTATATATGTAAACACTCGAGTTTCAACAGCTTCATTGACCGTCGAGATGTCAGTGAAGAACCATAGAACAATCAATGCATCTCTTCTATCTGGGTCGGTGAAGAAGACCTCAAGGACAAGGACATAGGCTCACTGGCTGTTGATGGCTGGTTTCATGGAACCAAAGGTGCGGTGACCAGATAGAGGTAGCAATAGAATTAGTTAGCTAGTGGTGTGGACCTTAAGGTCTCACACCTGTCACAGACTACATTGGGATTTGATGGCCTCCAACTGTGCTTTGACATACAGCACATTCAATCCCATGTTTTTCTACATCTTTTCACTCTCTGTAAGCTTCAACAATTTGAATGGTGGTATTAGTTGCAACTGGAACATCATTTGCTTCTTGTGACTCACTTTCTTCCTTATCCTCGGCACACAATTATTTGGAGTGTTCTAAATAAGTGTACTTTTTATCTTTTTAAATTAAAAAATTGAGAAAGAAAATATAAATATTTGGGTTAACTTTTTGACTTTTTATAGAAAAATGTATAATAAAAAATTGTAAAAATTAATTTGTAGAAAAAAAATTAAGATTGAGAGTTGTGCAGCGGTAATTGTTGACTTTTGGTGAATAATGTTAACTTTTTAACTTTTTGAGTAACTTTTTGACTTTTTAGCTTTTTTGCAATATGCCAAACTTGACCTAATTTACCATCATTTTGGTAAAGGTGCAACAACTGATTCTAAACTAACTATTGCAAACAAATGTAGAGGAAAGGCATTGATGAATAAAAATCCTGAACCTATTTCACTCCATCACCCAATTAAAGCTCATTGTGCATAATACACAAATCAAGCTATAAATTTGACAAATAAAATTTGATTAGAATGGGATTAAAAGTAGTCAGAAATTAGACAAGCCCAACAAAATGAAAGAAGATAAAGAGTACCGTGCAAATCAATCCACAACCATTAGTATCTATCAATCATCCTCTGACAGAACACAATATATGGTATTGAAGAAGACAAAATCCTGAAGCTTCTACTAAAATACCCATCATCAACAACAATCAGCTTCAGTTGGAACCCCAACATTTACTTTGAAAAACTAAGCCCTCTCACCCCTAATTCTCCTTGCGAGCTGAATGTCCTTGGGCATAATTGTGACACGCTTTGCATGAATTGCACAGAGATTGGTATCTTCAAACAACCCAACAAGGTATGCTTCTGCGGCTTCCTGCAGTGCCAAGACTGCATGGCTCTGGAACCTCAAGTCAGTCTGCACCCAAAGAAAATCCAATAACTAACTTTAAAAAAACAAAAAAACAAAATTCCAGCCACCATAACTTTAAAAAAGTGGATTGCGAATTCTATTCTATATTTGCAATGTTACCACATAACACCCAAATCAACTAAAACACTATTATGTTCTCAATTGTCTTTCTTGGGTTTCTACTGAGAAAAAAATGGTGACAAAGCAAAACTTGCCATAACTACCTCAATATTCTGCTGAATAGGATTTGACAATGGATTCATAATCAATAACTGCTATTTTATAATCACTGGTCATACGAACTGTTTTTATTCGCCACAAATTAAAATGGTAAAAACAGATATAGGTTCTATTATACTGCATTCGTAACAAAACAAGGACATCATACACAACGTTGCACACCCACGTGCCGAATTTAATTTTACACAATATATCATACACCAGATGTGAAAAACAAGTAACCAAGGAGACAATAACAACATTGATCAGATCAATCACCTTAAAGTCCTGAGCAATCTCACGAACAAGCCTCTGGAAGGGCAATTTCCTGATCAGGAGCTCAGTACTCTTCTGATACTTGCGAATTTCACTGCATCAAACAATACATCATACAAAATTAGCATTTACTAACACCGAAATAGATTTTCTGATTGTATAAGCAGCAGTTTTGCAGCATCCACTAACCGAAGAGCAACAGTTCCGGGTCTGTATCTGTGGGGCTTCTTCACTCCTCCAGTAGTTGGGGCAGACTTGCGAGCAGCCTAAAAGAAACAATCACAAGAAGGTTTGTTTTTTATGTTTTCAAGAAAACAAATAGACAGTACAAATTCCCTAATTCACAAACATTACAATACCCACAATAGAATCGAAATAAAAAACAATAAAGAACAGAATAGAACCTTGGTAGCAAGCTGCTTCCTCGGCGCCTTGCCTCCGGTAGACTTACGGGCAGTTTGCTTTGTACGAGCCATCTGATCTGAACAAAAATACAGAATTGTTTATAAAACCCTCCCTAATCATACAACAAAGGGCAACACAAATTGGGAGAAAAACCATAGTTCTTCCCAATTTAAACCTTTCCAACTCCTTTTCCCCCTAATTCATGCCAAGAAAAATAAGCAGAATGCGAACCAAATAATTTTAAAAATCTCGCATGTTAGGGCTTCCAACATGGTGACCCAATACATGATTTTCCTTCCTTTTCCATGGGGTTTTCCCAGCAACCAAACAGACAGCATATAAAACTACATACTCTCTCAATTGCTACCTATAGTGGCAGAACCGGTACAAATTTCTTAAACCGAAACAGAAACAGTTGAACAAATTAAAGATCAAAATCAATATCAATCAATATATGCAGAAGAAAAGAATGAGAGGGAGGCGCGTACCGAAACGTGAGAGAGAGAATTAGAATTCAGGAACGCGAAAACTACTACTACTACTACTACTTTTCTTGAATCGAATGGAACAGAACCAAGAATGCTTCTCCGAAACGTAAATAAGTACCTGTAAACCCTATTTATGGCGTCCAAGTTACGGGTTGGGCTGGGCTGCCGACATTGAATTTTTTAACAACTAATCGTACGGCAGATAGTTGCTTCTGTTGTGTTTTCTCTCTCTTCATTTTGACGGCTGAGATCTGCCTTGTCAGGTACGATTCGGATCCTCACAATTTAATCCTCTCTTCTCATTGGTTCATATTATTCCATCTGTTTATTAATAAGTAGGCATAAGAGCATCATCAACGCGTACTAATTTCTTTTTTTTTATTATTATCGAATTTGAGTAAATATTTTAGTTAAAAGTTTCATTTTACACCAAATATTTTAACGTTAAATTTTTAATTTTCATCAAACAAATAGTTAATCGGGAGGATGTTCTTACAGTTGATCGACCTAATGTAAATTTTCTTCAAATTTTTTCTAATCTGATTGTGCGGCCGATCGTTTATCCAGTTGACCGACTAGTCATTCATCTGGTCATCCACCAACGATCACTTACAAAATTTGATGAAAGAATAAATGCTACCTTTATTTGATGAAAAAGGTAGGCTTCCTTCATTTAATACAAATTTGGTAAAATGGTTGGAACACCATTTGTATCAAATTTTCATCAAATTTAAATTTAATAAAAAATTTGAGACTGATTATAGATAGTCTAACAAAAAAAAAAAAATACTTGAAAATCTTCTTTTCAAAATCTATATATTATGAAATTCTTTTTTTTTTATTTTTACTGACCGGTAAGTCTTATTGATTTAAAAACATTTTCTATAAAATCCTATTTAATATATTATTGTGTCACGTTAAAATATTTTTGCCCTTATTAATTGTTGGGCTCATTTTTTCACATTTTTTTAATTTTTTATAGAATGTAATTTTTGAAATGTAATTTTTAATTTTTTCAACATGCTACATTTGAGTGGATTGAATATGAAATGTGGCATAAGAGTTGACTTTCATAATGGACATGTTACATTTTGGGTGAATTGAATGTGGAGGAGTGTGGTTTGTCCAAACCAGTAATGTGATAAGAAAAATCTTTTAGTGTACGTTTTTAAAATGTGTTATGTGAAATGTTGTTTGATTTTCAAAATGGGTATGCCATATTTTGGATGAATTAAATGTGAAATATGGCTTATCCAAATCATCAATATAACTACAAAATCTTTTAGTTTATTTTTTTGAAATGTGACAAACAATTAAAATTAAGGTGGAAGTTTTCAAATTGACCATATTATAAAAATAGTAATAAATATGTCAATTTATATAAATAAGAACTTATATGTTCATTAAAATAATTGTGGGACTCGTTGACCTATAAGTTCTGATTTTAGAATTTATGAGTTTGATGTCAAAAAAAATTTAAAATTTTAAAGGTTTAATAAAAATTAAGAATAAAATAGAGTAATGATAAGGACACAATCATCAAACACAGAATGTGATATATAACTCTCACATAGGGTAGAGTTCACATAGTATGGAGCTTACATGTGGGACTCACCTCATGTAAGAAGTATGGGTGTGTTTGATTGGGCAGACTGGATAAGGGGGGATTAGAATCCATCGGACTTGAGTCCTGAGACTGTGAATCTCCCGGACTATTTGGTCGGATTGGATATGTATCCTGTGTTTATTTTTTCATGGGATTAGATGTTTAGAAAGGACTATTTTTGGTGAATCCAACGTTTGGTTGGACGGACTGGATAGGATAAATGAACAAAAGACTATTTTGCCCTTTTTCAATTGTTTACTAAGGAATAGCAATATTAAACATATCTTTAATATTTTAATTATTTTTAATTAAATAAATTTGTTTTTTTAAAATAAATAAATAAATAAATAAAATATCAATAAAATTTGTTTTAAATCATTACTGTATAACAAATCATTATTTTTTTTACATACAAAAAATATCATTAATTTAATAATATAAATTAAATTTATTTTTTTTACATAATTTATTTTTTTACACAATTAAATAAATAAATAACCACTAAATTTGATTTAATAAAATACTGTACAACCTGTATAAAAAAATTTATATTATTTTTTTAATTAAAATTTTAAATAAAACACCTATTACAATTTAAATAATGACATTAAATAAATTATAAACAAAATTTTAAATAAAACATCAATAAAATATCTATAAAAAATTATTTTAAAAAAATTAAATAAATAAAACATTAATAAAAAGTTAAATAAAATTATTTATTTTTAAATTGAGATATTTAAATTTTATTGAATTTTATTAAATATAATACATAATTAAATAGTAGAGGGTCAAAATTGTCATTTTCGCATCTAATCCCAATAGTGATTAGTCCCCCAAAACAATCCCACACCCCCCAGGACAGGATAGTCCCCCATATGGGGGACATGGAGTCCGGCCGGACATGGAGTCCGGCGGACTAAAAAAAAATCAAACGACGGATAAGGAGGGAGGCCGGACATGGAGTCCAAATAGTGGATAGTCCCCCCCTTATCCCCCCAATCAAACACACGTGTCCCATTTTATATTTGATAATTATGTTTCTAGACTTATTAAATAAAATATGTGTAATTTAAAAATGAATGTTAATATTAATGTTTTTAAATAATCTTAATAACAAGTGTTGGTACGAATATGTCTAAAATTTAAAATCTCAATTTTATAATGAAACTGATCCTTATTATATTCTATAAACTTATTTCAGTGGTTTAAATCATTTATTTTATATATTTTATTAAAAAAAAATTATTGGGAGAATTACTTAACAGTGAAACAGAGAAAAAAAATTACAAAAATATAGAGGGTGCAAGTGATTTTGTAGTGGGGTGCAAATGAAAAGCTGTAGGGGTGCAAGTCTATATTTGTGTAAATTTTATTTTTTTTTATTTTTTTATTTTTTTCTACCCAACTGATAAGTAATTCTTCTAAAATTATTTATGCAAAATTTAAATTGATCAAATATTAATTGTTTATACTATCAAATCATTTTTATCTATTACGACCTACATGTTTTTAAGAATAAATTATCAATTCATTATAATATATATATATATATATATATATATATATATATATGATTTGATCATATAATTATATAGGTTTGGCTTCCATCCAGTCCGACACGGACTAGAGGGTGCTGTTGGGCACGTGGCGGCTCAGGTCCCGTTTTAATAATCTAAACCATTCAATGTATAAAACTCGTCGAGTACTATATGTTTATAAAAATTACGTTGATCAGATATCAATAGTTACGTGATCAAATTAGTTTTGTATAAAAAAATATATGGTAAAAAAATAAACGGTTGATAAAAATCTGATCCGATGAAATATCCATCGATATCCGATCAACATGATTTTTTTTATAGACATATAATACTCGACAAGTTTTACATATTGAACAATTCGGATTATCGAAATAGGATCCGTAGTAGATCTCTACAAACCTAACAACACCTTCCAATCCGATCACGGACCGGAGAAGCCAACCCCTAATTATTTATGTTTGATCACTCAATTTTTTTTACATACACAATTTTTCTCAAACTTATCACACAAGATGTACTGCTCATATGTATAGACAATAAGCCAACTTCACATGTCAAGTTAAGATGTTAAACATTAGTAAACCCTTATTCAACGATTGTTTTTTACTACTAAAAAATTAAAAATTAAAAATTACAAAATTACAAAACATTTTGGGATTGTTTGGGGTGTCTTAAATAAATGCACTTTTTGACTTTTTAGACTAAAAAGTTGAGGAAAAAAATATGATTGTTTGGATTATTTTTTTGACTTTTTATAAAAATATATGTATTAAAAAATTGTATAAATTAATGTATAGGAGAATATTTGTTTTTTTGGGTCGTACGACTGTCCTTCATGCGTAGGGTGAATAGATGGTAAGAAGTAATTGTCTACTTTTCAGGCATTTCACTGGACGGTGCTTTTCGGCTGGTGGGGGCCATCACGGGTCCCGTTTTTATAATCTAAACCGTTCAATATGTAGCACTCGTCGAGTAGTATATGTTTGTAAAAAATCACGTTGATTGGATATCGATAGCTATCTGATCAGATTTGTTTTTTTTTCAACCGTTAACTATAACACCAATTTTTTTTTTTATACAAAATTGATTTGATCATGTAGTTATCAATATCCAATCAACGTGATTTTTTTGCAGACATATAGTACTCGACGAGTTCTACACATTGAACGGTTCAGATTATCAAAACGGGACCCGTGATGGGCCCCCACGGGCTGAACAGCAGTGTGTTAAAATTGCACTTCAACTGTGCAATTTTTCTTTTGAACCGCAGCACAGATCTGACTTATTGTGATTGATGAGTTGTATTTTTGTGTATAAAATTAATTTTTTAATATTTTTTTTGATAAATAGTGATATTTTTTAATTTTTTGAGTAACTTTTTGACTTTTTGTCTTTTTCGAAAGATGTCAAACTTGGCTTGTATGATAAAATGAAAAGGTTATCATTATAGAATTAATATAATTTTTTCATAAAAGATGTACATTGAGAATCTTATAAATTGAATGATTCAGATCATTAATACAGAACTGGTGGGAGGCTTCACGAGCCACTCAAATTCACTGAAGTTGAAATATAAGGCCAAGTTTGGCTACTACAAAATAATCAATCTTTTTATCTTTTTTCCATCACATCACCTCTCTACTTTTCTGCACATCTTTTCATAAAAAGACAAAAAATACACTTATTTAAGTCATCCCAAATATGAGGAAAATCCAATCCTAAAATTTTGGACAGCTCAACATAATTATTCGAAATTATGAAATTTATTATATTTCTTTTAAAAACTTTAAGGTATAGAGTAATTTACAAAAATTAAATGATTTATTTTCTAAATTTGGTGTTATTCAAATTGCCTGAGTTTGTGCTAACTAGACGATTGCTTAGATGACCAGCTTCACCTTTGTCTATCGCGCTCGTCATTCTCGTCTTCTTTGCTCGTTATCGTATCATCCAAATGACCGATATGAACAAATTCAAACAATTCGGGCCACATCAAATTAGGCGGATGTAGCATTCCTTTTTCAAAAATTTAAAAAAAAAAAACAAAAACAAGATAAAATCGGTGGAAGAAGAGCGGTCTCTCAGTGCAAAAACAGTGTCACAGGCTGAAGTGATGGGATTGCACTTGCAATGCTGCTTGGGCTTGGGCGGGAAGACGACCATCCAAACCAATCCCTCTTCAATCCCCAACGAAAAAGGTAGTGGCATTGAAGAATTTTTTGCTTCTATTAGCATCCAACCAAGCAGAGTGTTTCTTCTTTGTTTGGTGTTTAACTTTGTTTTCGTTATTTTGGGTTCAGTTGTGAAACCTCAATGGAAAGCGGCCGTAGATTTCAAGTGGATTCGGGACAATAGAGTTGTTGTTGCGGTTAACATTAAGAATCGGAATTCCAATGCTAACTTGGAACTGGTTCTTCTATGTCTGCAATTGTTTTAAATATACCTTACTTGTTCAATTATTATTCTTAATAAATTGCTAATTGGGAATTTGGAATGGTTTGATTGGAATAATAGGAAAAGAAAATTGGAGAAGAAGCTACCACATGTCAATTCCTTTTACCATCAAGGACATTTGTAACAAGAAGAAAAATATTGAAATTACGTAGAATCAACCAAAACCTTCCAAGAAAATTATTGTCTTACCAACAAATGAAGAATTTGGTGGAAACAAGAAAAATAAAAAATAAAAAAATAAGACTTAATTTTTACTCTGTAAACTTAAGAAAAAGCCCCAATTCTCTGCATGAGTTGATATCAGATAGTCACTGAATTAACCAGAAGAATCGTCGCTACAAAGTTTATTTATATATAAAAACGTACAACTTTCACGGGAGTTGTTGAAAGTGCTAATTAATCTACTTACATGATGCATTATTTGTGTCTTGTGGCCAATCTTTGTTATCACATGATAAGAAAGTGCATCGTATGGAATTATATACCAATTGGATGCTAACTTGTGCAAGTTCAAAATTTGTTCTATTGATGGGTCATCATTGCTTTAATCATGTTGAGACTTGTTCACATTTGTGCGTGGTGTATAACTGACAGATTTTTGAGACTCTGTAAGCCTTACACCTTGGGTGAATCTACCTTTCTTAACCCTACAATTGGTTGATACATTTTAAGAAGATTCAGCCTAAGTTGAGCCATGGGTCTTAAAGTTGTGTTACAGGCACTGAACAGTGGACACACATGACTAATTTTGATCAATGAAAAAAACAGTTTGTTCTCTCTCTCTCTCTCTATATATATATATACATATGAGAAAAAAACATGTGTAACAACCCTCGTACTGATCACCGACATAACCACTGAATTATATACTGATTATTGCTAAACTGGACCGCTAATGACTGATAATCGAATTAACTGAAATGGTGAATGGACTGATTGAAATCGAAACTGAAATTGAATAAGTTTGTTTAGTGAATTGCATATTGCGTCTGTTTGATTGATCGATTTTCTGTTTGAAATTATGTGTTTAAATTGCTAATTGAAGGCCTTATCGGCGGCCGAATTAGAAACCGTTTAGTGTTCCATAATCAATAGAATATTTGTGTTTTAATGATATATTTATTTGAAAATTGTTTAGGAATGATTAAATTAGATTTAAATGAGTTAATTAAAGAGTTGGGCTTAATTACCGAATTGCCATGTGAGTGGACTTTTGTTATTCAATTATGATGAGCCTTATACTTGTGAGATTAAACATTTCCTCAGCCCCTTATTCTTGCTATAGTCGACCAAGTGAGGGAGAAGGAGAGAATTTGGGTTCCATCTAGAGAATGGGCTTGTAGACTTGAAGAATTGTAGGAAATTGGCAAATTTAGCTCCCACACCTTGATTTCAAGACTTAGGCAAGGTAAGTGAATCCACCATTGTTGCATTTAAGGTTGGTTCTTGCTAGGTTCAGGGCAAATTATAGAGTTAAGACATGATTTAGTTCAAATATGTTGAATTGGAGCTCAAATGTTACATGCATGCTTGAATTGATGCATTTTGAAGTTGAATTCATGGAGAATTATACATGCATGTTCATGTTTATATTGAAGTCCATGTTTTCATCATTTCTTGAAGAAATGAGTCCATTTGGACAAGATTGAAGCTGGATTTTGGTTAAAAGTTCATACATTGCATGTTTTGAATTTGTTCTTGAAATGGGTTTGAAAAATGGCTTTAATTGACCAACTCTTGGCCCTTGCATGTGTAAATTGGCTTTTGAAACTTGTTATACATTGAATGTAGGTGTATTTTCCAGAATTTGGGGCCAAGAGGTTGAGTTTTGGATGATTGAATGCTTGGTTCGAACTTGGAAGACAAATCTGGAAATTCCAGATTTTGCTTCTTCGCTCGAGCGAAGGATTCCTCGCTCGAGCGAGCACCTTTATTCAGGGCTCCGCTCGAGCGAGCATCGAGCGTGGTATCGCGCGTAAAAATCGAGCAACCAGTACTTTTACTGTTCATCAGCTCGCTCGAGCGAAGGAAGGCTCGCTCGAGCGAAGCGCCTATTTTCAGCAACTTTTGAAAAATGCCTTCCAACTGTATTTTTGCATCCTCATCTCATCCTAGGCATTCTTAGGCCTAGTTTAAGACATCTTAATGAGGATTTAGACATAGAACCACACCGAGGAAATTTAGGGATTTAATTATCATCCTTCCCGACTGTGAAACTTAGTGTGTGTTCTATTTGTTAACTGTTTAGGGTTGGCGACTGGAGAGACGCGCTCTAGCACATTGTAGCCCAATCACTGTGAGTAACGATTGTATAAAGATATGTTCAAAATGGTTATCTTTTGAATACTGAACTGAACTGTTTACTGAATTGGAATTATTTACTGAATGAATGTATGTCCTTTATTTCTGAACTGTACTGTGGCATCCTTGGCACTACTGTACTGACTGTTACTGTTACAGAGATCTCTGTCGGTTCCCTCGTGGAACCATACTGTTTACTGAATGACTGGCCATCATTACTGTTGGGTCTTTAAGACCTACTGTTTACTGTTATGCTAATGGATGTACCACATATGACTGAATAACTGTTCTGACTGAAAGACTGGTATACTGTTTAATGAACTGTTTTCATTACTGTAAGGACATTACATTCTTAACCTCTTTATACATTATGTTATTCACTGGGCTTTAGCTCACTGCTCATATATATATGTAGGTGTACAGGCACCGGACCAGAGCTAGAAGCGCGGGGTAGAGTTCCAGTTTTGTCAGCCAGCCTATGTGCCTCACTGTGAGGTTCCGCATTGCCGTGTTATGGCCTTGGGATTTTGTTTTAGTTTTCCCGTCGGTCTCCTCACTGTGTTGTATCACTGTATAGACTGTCTACTGTTTTACTGTACTGTTATTAGGGGATTAGTCCCTGTACTGAATGTTTGTGTATGATTGTATAGACTGTACTGTTCTGAACCGTATGAATGCATGAAAAATGTTTTTGGCATACAGATCTTCACAGCTCAATGGACACTAGTTATTTACTGTATTGGCTTCCGCCAGGCCCTGAACTCTGTTATACTGTATTACTGTTAAGCAGGCCTTCGGTAATCACGGATTACTGGCCGGTTACGGTGCTAAACCCATAGGGCCGGGTTTGGGTCGTGACAGAGTGGTATCAGAGCGATACTTAACCACGAGTTATACCGCACACACGTGTCCAAATGAGCTATAGGGTGTCCTAGAAAAGCAATTAGGGCATCTCATGAATTTGAAAAGTGTGTGCTTATGACTGACTGATTATATGTTAAAATGTAAACTGTTTAATCATACAACTGCTTATAATGATAACTGTTATAACTGTTTATAGTGAAATGGACAATACCAATGAAACTGAATCATCATCCTCTGAGGCCAGAATGGCCAGACTTGAACAAATGATGGGACTGATAATTGAAAGACTGGATCAACAACAGAACCAACCGCCCCCACCTCCTCCTCCTCCGGTACAACCGGAACAGAATGTGCAAAATGTGAATGTAAATGAGGGGGATATTATTGCTCTTACCCAGAAATTCAGCAAGCTAAAACCGCCATCCTTTCAGGGAGGCCTTGAACCATTGAAGGCTGAAGCTTGGGTGCTTGAAACAGAAAAATTGTTTGAAATGTTTCCGTGCTCCGAAGCCAATAAAGTACTGTTAGCAACCTTCACCCTTCAGGAAGAAGCAAGAAGGTGGTGGATGTTGACCCGCGATGCAAATACTATTATGACTTGGGCTCAGTTCAAGGAGTCCTTCTTTGAAAAGTATTTTCCTCAGTGCATCAGAGACAGAAAAGTGACTGAGTTTGAACAGCTAAGACAGGGCAAAATGTCTGTTGCCGAGTATGAGAAGCAATTTACTGAACTTGCTAGGTATGCACCACATATGGTGGATACCGATTATAAGAAGGCCAGGAGGTTTGAAGGCGGCCTTAGTGTTGCTATACAGGACCGAATAAGTGTTTTGAAAATGCCAACTTATGTAGGTGTTCTCGACCGGGCATTGATGGCCGAGACGAATATTGCAGCAGTGAAACAATCTGAAACACCAACCACTGAGTGGCAAGGTAAAAGGCAGGGTTTCAAATTCAAGAAAGGCAAGCATAACCCAGCAAACAAGAAACAGAATACGGGGTCGACGACTAGCCCCAGCCAAGGGAGTGGATTTACTCCACCCTGCTCCATATGTGGCAACAAGCACAAAGGGGTTTGCTATCAGATTTCTGGAGCTTGTTTCAGATGTGGCAAGGTGGGCCACAGAATTAAAGACTGCCCTTCTGCTCCACCAGTTAGTGGTAAAGCTACACCGAGCACAGCAGCATCAAATGTAGCACCAAAGCCTAACCCCAAAACTACCGGGAAAGAGCCTATGAGGCAGGGCCGAGTGTTTGCCCTAGTACCGGGAGATGTGCAAAATACTGAGACTGTTGTGTCAGGTATCCTCTCTATCTGTGCTCAAAATGCATATGTATTGATTGATTCGGGGTCTACACATTCGTATGTATCGCATGCTTTTTCGCGTAAATTGAATAGACCCTTAGAACCCATGAACTATCTGCTAGCTGTATCATCACCTGTTGGGGGATCCATGACATGTGCATATATGTATCCTGCTGTGAGATTATTGTTGGGGATATGCATCTATTTATTGATTTACTGCCATTGAATATTGATCACTTTGATGTAATATTGGGGATGGATTGGTTACAAAAATATCATGCCACTATGATTGTGTGACCAAACAAGTTGTTTTCCGTCCACCGGGTTTGCCTGAATTTGTGTTTAATGGGAGTGGAGTAGTACCTCCTCCATATCTGATTTCTTCTGTGAAAGCTGTCAAACTGATTAGGAAGGGGTGTAAAGGATATCTGTGTTCTGTACTGATTGTATCTGCTAGTAATGATGTTAAAACTGATGTGAATTGTATTCCTATAGTCAGAGAATTCCCAGATGTGTTTCCAGATGAATTGCCAGGGGATTTGATTGACAGGGAAATTGAATTTACTGTGGATGTGATTCCGGGTACACAGCCAATATCTAAAGCTCCTTACAGAATGGCTCCAACTGAACTGAAGGAATTGAAAGTACAATTGCAAGAACTGTTAGACAAGAAGTTTATCAGCCCAGTACTTCACCGTGGGGTGCACCTGTTTTGTTTGTGAAGAAGAAAGATGGCTCACTGAGACTGTGCATTGATTACCGCGAACTGAACAAGGTAACTGTAAAGAATAAATATCCATTACCGCGTATTGATGATTTATTTGACCAGTTACAGGGTGCACAAGTGTTTTCCAAGATTGATCTTAGATCGGGGTATCACCAAGTGAAAGTTAAACCAGAAGACATTGGTAAAACTGCTTTTAGAACGAGGTATGGCCATTATGAATTTTTAGTTATGCCATTCGGAGTCACGAATGCCCCTGCTGCATTTATGGACCTTATGAACAGAATTTTTAAACCGTACCTTGATGATTTCATTGTGGTATTTATTGATGACATACTGATTTATTCTAAGACTAGAGAAGAACATGAACACCATCTAAGACTTGCCCTGCAGACCTTAAGAGAACAGAAACTGTATGGTAAACTGTCTAAATGTGAATTCTGGCTTGATCATGTTATGTTTTTGGGGCATGTTGTTAGCAAAGATGGAATTTCTGTTGATCCGCAGAAAATTGAAGCTGTAGTGAACTGGCCTAGACCAACAAATGTGACTGAAGTCCGAAGCTTTTTGGGATTGGCTGGATATTACAGAAGATTTGTCAAAGATTTCTCCAAGATTGCCTTACCACTGACTCAGTTGACACAGAAGGGGATATCATTTGACTGGACTGACCAGAGGGAATCAGCATTCCAAGAGTTGAAAACTCGACTTGTGACTGCACCGGTTTTGACTCTACCTTCAGGTACGGATGGTTATACTGTGTTTAGTGATGCTTCTCATAAGGGTTTGGGATGTGTTTTAATGCAGAATGGGAGAGTTATTGCTTATGCTTCCCGACAGTTGAGACCGCATGAAAAGAATTACCCAACCCATGATCTTGAACTTGCTGCAGTGGTTTTTGCATTGAAAATTTGGCGTCACTATTTGTATGGGGCAACATGTGAAGTTTATACCGACCACAAGAGTTTGAAATACTTCTTCACCCAGAAAGAACTGAATATGAGACAGCGGAGATGGCTTGAACTGATCAAAGACTATGACCTACAGATTCTGTACCATCCGGGAAAAGCCAATACCGTTGCCGATGCTTTGAGCCGAAAGTCAATTGCCAACTTAGCCTGTTTGCTGACTGGACAGAAAGAGTTGCTTCATGATCTGGAAAAGTCTGAGATTGAAATTGTTTTGAAGGAACAAGGTGGAACCTTAGCTGCCATTACTGCTCAACCAGCATTGATTGAAGAGATTAAGGAAAAACAACAACTGGATGATTTCTTGAAAAAGGTTATTGAAGAAAAAGATTCTAAACCGAGACCGGGGTTCAAATTTGACAACAATGTACTGAAATTTCAAGAAAGACTGTGTGTACCAAGTGACACTGAATTGAAAAGAAGAGTCATGCAAGAAGGCCACAACTCGAAATATTCGATCCACCCAGGGAATACGAAAATGTACCAAGATCTGAAACAGAATTTCTGGTGGCCGGGAATGAAGAAAGAAATCGCTGAATTTGTGTCCAAGTGTCTCCATTGTCAACAAGTTAAAGCGGAACACCAGCGACCCGCAGGCTTACTGCAACCCTTACCCATACCAGAGTGGAAATGGGAGCATATCACGATGGATTTTATCGTTGGATTACCTCGCTCCAGGAAAGGTATGGATTCTATTTGGGTTATTGTTGATAGACTGACTAAACTGCACACTTCTTACCTGTCAAGACAATCTATAATGCGGATAAATTGGCTGTTATCTACATTGATGAAATTGTTAGATTGCACGGAGTGCCTGTGTCTATTGTTTCTGACAGGGATTCGAAGTTTACATCGAGGTTCTGGCAAAGCCTACAGACTGCATTGGGTACTGAATTGAGGCTGAGTAGTGCCTATCATCCTCAGACAGATGGACAGTCAGAAAGGACCATCCAAACTTTAGAGGATCTACTGAGAATGTGTGTCCTTGATTTCCAGGGAAACTGGGAAAGTCATTTGCCGTTGGCTGAATTCGCCTACAACAACAGCTACCATTCGAGTATTGGTATGGCGCCTTTCGAGGCGTTGTATGGCAGAAAGTGTAGATCTCCAATTTGCTGGGCAGAAGTTGGAGATGGGCCTTTGCTTGGGCCCGAAATTGTGTATGAGACGACTGAAAAGATCAAACTGATACAGCAGAGACTGAAAACCGCACAGAGTAGACAGAAAAGTTATGCGGATGTCAGAAGACGGGACAGAGAGTATGAAGTGGGTGATCACGTGTTTGTGAAAGTGACACCAATGAAAGGCCAGACTCGTTTTGGAGTCAAAGGCAAGTTAGCGCCAAGGTATGTCGGGCCGTATGAGGTGATTGAGAAAATCAATCCGGTGGCGTATCAAGTTGCACTTCCTCCTGAAATGGAGCATATGCATAACGTCTTCACATTTCGATGTTGAGAGATTATCTTCGGGATCCCTTCCATGTGATTGAGCCTACTCGTATCGTGTTGAGTGATAACTACACTTACGAGGAACGGCCTATACAGAATGTGAACAGACGGATCAAGAAGCTGAGAAACAAGGAGATCCCGCTAGTGAAAGTTGACTGGCAGAATCATGGTGGTGTGTATGCCACTTGGGAAAGGGAAGATGACATGGCTAGGCGATATCCTGATTTGTTCCCGCTGAACCCTGTTTTCTTCCAGACTGAAGGTAACTCGAGTTTAGAGGACTAAACTCCTTATAAGGAGGGGAGACTGTAACAACCCTCGTACTGATTACCGAATAACCACTGAATTATATACTGATTATTGCTAAACTGGACCGCTAATGACTGATAATCGAATTAACTGAAATGGTGAATGGACTGATTGAAATCGAAACTGAAATTGAATAAGTTATTTATTGAATTGCGTGTTGCATCTGTTTGATTAATTGATTATCTGTTTGAATTCATATGTTTAAACTGCTAATTGAAGGCCTTATCGGCGGCCGAATTAGAAACCGTTTAGTGTTCCATAATCAGTAGAATATTTGTTTTAATGGTATTTTTATCTGAAAATTGATTAGGAATGATTAAATTAGATTAAAATGAGTTAATTAAAGAGTTGGGCTTAATTACCGAATTGCCATGTGAGTGGACTTTTGTTATTCAATTATGATGAGCCTTATACTTGTGAGATTAAACATTTCCTCAGCCCCTTATTCTTGCTATAGTCGACCAAGTGAGGGAGAAGGAGAGAATTTGGGTTCCATCTAGAGAATGGGCTTGTAGACTTGAAGAATTTGTAGGAAATTGGCAAATTTAGCTCCCACACCTTGATTTCAAGACTTAGGCAAGGTAAGTGAATCCACCATTGTTGCATTTAAGGTTGGTTCTTGCTAGGTTCAGGGCAAATTATAGAGTTAAGACATGATTTAGTTCAAATATGTTGAATTGGAGCTCAAATGTTACATGCATGCTTGAATTGATGCATTTTGAAGTTCAATTCTTGGAGAATTATACATGCATGTTCATGTTTATATTGAAGTCCATGTTTTCATCATATTCTTGAAGAAATGAGTCCATTTGGACAAGGATTGAAGCTGGATTTTGGGTTAAAAGTTCATACATTGCATGTTTTGAATTTATTCTTGAAATGGGTTTGAAAAATGGCTTTAATTGACCAACTCTTGGCCCTTGCATGTGTAAATTGGCTTTTGAAACTTGTTATACATTGAATGTAGGTGTATTTTCCAGAATTTGGGGCCAAGAGGTTGAGTTTTGGATGATTGAATGCTTGGTTCGAACTTGGAAGACAAATCTGGAAATTCCAGATTTTGCTTCTTCGCTCGAGCGAAGGATTCCTCGCTCGAGCGAGCTCCTTTATTCAGGGCTCCGCTCGAGCGAGCATCGAGCGTGGTATCGCGCGTAAAAATCCAGCAACCAGTACTTTTACTGTTCATCAGCTCGCTCGAGCGAAGGGAGGCTCGCTCGAGCGAAGCGCCTATTTTCAGCAACTTTTGAAAAATGCCTTCCAACTGTATTTTTGCATCCTCATCCCATTCTAGGCATTCTTAGGCCTAGTTTAAGACATCTTAATGAGGATATAGACATAGAACCACACCGAGGAAATTTAGGGATTTAATTATCGTCCTTCCCGACTGTGAAACTTAGTGTGTGTTCTATTTGTTAACTGTTTAGGGTTGGCGACTGGAGAGACGCGCTCTAGCACATTGTAGCCCAATCACTGTGAGTAACGATTGTATAAAGATATGTTCAAAATGGTCATCTTTTGAATACTGAACTGAACTGTTTACTGAACTGGAATTATTTACTGAATGAATGTATGTCCTTTATTTCTGAACTGTACTGTGGCATCCTTAGCACTACTGTTACTGACTGTTACTGTTACAGAGATCTCTGTCGGTTCCCTTGTGGAACCATACTGTTTACTGAATGACTGGCCATCATTACTATTGGGTCTTTAAGACCTACTGTTTACTGATATGCTAACGGATGTACCACATATGACTGAATAACTGTTCTGACTGAAAGACTGGTATACTGTTTAATGAACTGTTTTCGTTACTGCAAGGACATTACATTCTTAACCTCTTTATACATTATGTTATTCACTGGGCTTTAGCTCACTGCTCATATATATATGTAGGTGTACAGGCACCGGACCAGAGCTAGAAGCGCCGGGGTAGAGTTCCAGTTTTGTCAGCCAGCCTATGCGCCTCACTGTGAGGTTCCGCATTGCCGTGTTATGGCCTTGGGATTTTGTTTTAGCTTTCCCGTCGGTCTCCTCACTGTGTTGTATCACTGTATAGACTGTCTACTGTTTTACTGTACTGTTATTAGGGGATTAGTCCCTGTACTGAATGTTTGTGTATGATTGTATAGACTGTACTGTTCTGAACCGTATAAATGCATGAAAAATGTTTTTGGCATACAGATCTTCACAGCTCAAAGGACACTAGTTACTTACTGTATTGGCTTCCGCCAGGCCCTGAACTCTGATATACTGTATTACTGTTAAGCAGGCCTTCGGTAATCACGGATTACTGGCCGGTTACGGTGCTAAACCCATAGGGCCGGGTTTGGGTCGTGACAACATGCTACAGACTTGTTTACTGAACTAGAATGGAACTGAACCATACAAATGTTTGTGGCTTTTCCCATTATAAAATAGGAAACATTTAAATGAAGTTTTATGCTTAGACAAATCATGTTGGTTTAAAGCACACTTCTCTTTTGCTGGTCCAAAATGTTGCATACAATCTGCAAGACAGCAGCATAACAGACTGGTTTATTATCAATTTTAGCTAATTGTCATTCACAGATAGCAGGAAGTTGAAAGGCTTTGTGCTGAAAGGAATGTGGTTGCAAACAAGATGAAAGGAAAACTGTAACGTTCTGAGCGTCAAAAGCTAATAGAAGAAGGTATAGCATTTGGAGTTGATATCACTCTTTCAATCTTTTGCTTTAGGTCGTCTTATTCTGCCCTTATATAAACTTTCTTTGGAAAGAATCTAAAGGAAGCACTTATTACTTTGGAAGAAGACTTGGTTGTACTTACAGATGACCTTCAGCAGGAAGCACAATGTATACCAAATATGAGCCATCCAGATGTTCCAGTAGGAGGGAAGATTGCTCTGTGTTAGCAGGTATTTTAATATTATAATGTGTCATAGGTTGTTTCTCTTTTCTTTTCTACCTAGTTTGCTTCCCATTTTAGTCTCCAAGACTTCCTATATAAGTCTTCCTAGTCTTCTCCAAGTCTTCCCATTCCTATCCATTCCAAGACTTCTAAGGTAAGCCATCCAAGGTCTTGGTTAAGTCCACCAATTCTTATCCATCCAGAACCTTGCCTAAGAAGTTTTCATTTCTATATATATTGAACTTATGTCATATCTTTGAATATACGAGAGAAGAAGTTTTGGTTGTGTTGTTATGTCTTGAGTGAGATTATCAGGCAAATAAAAAGGGTGTGTGTGATAAAGTTTTGGGTTCAACCAATTGTGCAGTATTGGTGAACCATACGACTTAGTCGGGCTGTTGTATCCTGGGGGGGACAAGTCAAGGTTTTTTCTGCTGCACCGGTGTGAGGCTTTGCCTAACCGCAGAGGGCTTGAATCTCCTTAAAGAGAGCGAATTTCCCGCGCCTCAGCCCTTACAATAGTTTTTGTAATTTCTATTATTCTTATTTTCTAGTGTTTTATTTGTAATTATCACCAACAATTTTAAGGAGATTCAAATAGCAAAAGTTCATGGAGCCAGTACTGGAGAAGCCCAACGAGAATACCGGCGATCTCAACAAGCCCTTCCGGTTCAAGGGAGCTCATTTCAAGAGATGGAAAGGCAAGGTGCTTTTCTACCTCAGTCTCCTCAAGGTGGCGTATATCCTAACCGAGAAAAATCCAAACAAAGTCCCCACTGAAGAGATGACCGACGAGGAGTATGCTGCTCATCTTGAAAAAATTGAGAAATACAACACAGATGAGTATAAATGTCGATACTATCTTTTGAATTGTCTTTCAGATCAATTTTATGATTATTATGATACTACTTACACCACTGCCAAGAAAATTTGGAAAGCCTTGCAGAATAAATATGACACTGAAGAGGCAGGCGCTAAAAAATATGCTGCAAGCCGTTTTTTCCGCTATCAGATGATAGATGGAAAATCAGTGGTGGAGCAAGTTCAAGATTTTCAGATGCTAGTGGCTGAAGTTAGATCCGAAGGCATCAAAATTGGAGACAATCTTGTTGTAGCAGGTATTGTTGACAAACTTCCATCATCTTGGAGGGAGTTCCAGAAGTCGATGCGTCACAAGCAAAAAGAGACGTCCTTGGAGACTCTAATCACACGGATTCGGGTGGAGGAGGAAGCACGAGGACAAGATGCGCTTATGACACAAGAGCATTCCACTGCAAAGGTAAATTTAACTTCTGGAAATACTTTACCTAAAGGTCGATTTCATAAAAATAGTCACTTGAAGCCAGTTAAGAAAATTGGAAAAATACTGGAAAGGCCACAAAATAAAAATTACCCGAGGCAAAAGAAATGGAACCAAGAACCCCCTTCACAAGATTTGACAAATGTGACATGTTTTGTGTGTGGCAAAAGTGGGCATATTGCTCGAACTTGCAAATTTCGGAAACAACAGTCTCGACCACAGGCTAATGTTACCGAGGAACCATTTGTGGCTATGATCACAGATATTTTTATGGTTCAATCTGTGGAAGGGTGGTGGGCAGACTCTGGTGCCAATAGGCATGTCTGCTATGATAAAGATTGGTTCAAAGATTTCACTCCTTTTAATGAGGAGAGGACTGTTATGCTTGGTGACTCCAGTTTAACCAAGGTGCTCGGGTGTGGGGATGTTGAGCTGAATTTTACCTCTGGACGTGTGCTTGTTTTAAAAGATGTGTTGTACACACCGTCCATGAGAAAAAATTTGATGTCGAGTTATTTGCTCAACAAAGCTGGTTTCAAGCAGACTATTGAATCTGACCAATATGTAATCACTAAAAAAGGCATATTTGTGGGAAAAGGGTATGCCTGTGATGGAATGTTTAAATTAAATGTTGAGAATAAGAAAGCACATGTTTCTGTTTACATGCTGTCTTCTATGAATTTTTGGCATGCTCGTCTATGTCATATTAATAGCCGATATGTGGGAGTCATGAGTAGTTTAGGATTAATTCCCAGACTAACAAATAAGTTTGAGAAATGTGAAGTTTGCAGTCAAGCAAAAATAACTAAAAGGCCTCATAAAAGTGTGGTGAGAAATACTGAATTGTTAGAATTAATTCACACTGATTTATGTGAATTTGAAGGAATTTTAACACGTGGTGGAAATAGATATTTTATCACTTTTATTGATGATTTTTCAAAATACACTTATGTATACTTGTTGAAAAATAAAAGTGATGCTTTTGAAAAATTTAAAGAATTCCTTCTTGAAGTTGAAAATCAATTCGGTAAAAAGATTAAAAGATATAGAAGTGATAGAGGCCGGGAGTATGAATCTTTTGGATTCAACTCGTTTGCTCAGTCTTTGGGAATAATCCATGAAACTACTCCACCATATTCACCTGCATCTAATGGTGTAGCAGAAAGGAAAAATAGAACTTTAACTGATTTAACAAATGCTATGCTAATTGAAGCAGGTGCTCCTTCAAATTTGTGGGGAGAAGCAATTTTAACTGCATGTTATGTTATGAATAGAGTGCCACATAAAAAAACAAAAGTTACACCTTTTGAGTTGTGGAAAGGGCATAAGCCAAATTTGAGATATTTGAGGGTTTGGGGTTGTCTAGCTTTTGTTAGACTTGTGGACCCTAAAAGACCTAAATTAGGTGTGAAAGCTGCCACTTGTGCTTTTCTTGGATATGCAACAAATAGTACAGCCTATAGATTTTTTGATATTGAAAACAAAATAATTTTTGAATCAGGTGATGCAATTTTTCATGAAGAAAAATTTCCTTTTAAATCTAAAAATGGTGGGGGTCAAAATTATCAAGAAAATATTTTATCTGAAACGGTTCCTCTACTCCTCTTTTACAAAACCAAGATACTGTAGTTTTTGAACCTAGAAGGAGTAAAAGAGCCAGATTAGAAAAAGATTTTGGCCCTGATTATCATGTTTTTAATGTGGAGGAAACTCCATTAACTTTACAAGAAGCTTTGGCATCTCCTGACTCTGTTTTTTGGAACGAGGCTGTAAATGATGAGATGGAATCATTATTATCCAATAAAACTTGGGTATTAGTAGATTTACCACCAGGTTGTAAAACTATTGGCTGTAAATGGGTTTTGAGAAAAAAACTTAAACCGGATGGAACTATTGATAAATATAAAGCAAGGCTTGTTGCAAAAGGTTTTAAACAACAAGCAGATCTTGACTTTTTTGATACATTTTCTCCGGTTACTAGAGTTACATCCATTAGATTATTAATTGCAGTGGCTGCAATTCATGATCTAAAAATTCATCAAATGGATGTTAAAACAGCTTTTTAAATGGAGACCTGGGTGAAGAAATCTATATGGATCAACCTGAGGGTTTTGTGGAACCCGGTCAAGAAAGCAAAGTGTGCAAGCTAGTTAAATCCCTATATGGCTTAAAACAGGCCCCTAAACAGTGGCATGAGAAATTTGATTCCTGCATGATTGAGAATGGCTATAAAACGAATGAATGTGATAAATGCATCTACTATAAATCTGAAGAAAATTCACATGTCATTATTAGCCTCTATGTGGATGATTTACTTATATTTGGCTCTAATTTGCATATCATCGTGGAAACTAAAAATATGCTTAGTAGCCATTTTGATATGAAAGATCTTGGTGAGGCTAATTATATTTTGGGAATGAAAATTACCAAAACCTGTGATGGTATATTTCTTGATCAGTCGCATTATGTTGAGAAAATTTTGAGAAAATATAATTTTTATAACTGCAAGCATGTTCTTACTCCTTTTGATCCTCATGTGCGTTTATTTCCTATTGAAAATGATGAGGATGTAATTAATCAAAAGGAATATGCTAGTATGATTGGTAGCTTGCGTTATGCGACTGACTGTACTAGACCTGACATTGCCTATGCAGTTGGAGTACTTAGCAGGTTTACTAGCAAGCCTGGCAGTGATCACTGGCTAGCCATTGAGCGTATTATGAAATATTTATCTGGTACCATAAAATATGGCTTGTTTTATAATAAGTATCCTGCAATACTTGAAGGTTACAGTGATGCCGATTAGAATACCTTGTTAGGTGATTTATTATCAACCACTAGTTACTTATTTACACTGGGAGGTGGTGCTATAAGTTGGAAATCGAAAAAACATGCTAATTCAACAATGGAAGCTGAGCTTATTGCTTTAGCTACAGCTAGTGAAGAAGCAAATTGGTTGAGAGATTTGTTAAATGAAATCTCTTGTTGGAAAAAACCGATTCCACCTATATTAATTCATTGTGATAGCACCGCAGCAATTGGTCGAGCTAATAACCGTTATTATAACGGTAAATCTAGACCTATCAGAAGAAAACACAGTACTGTGAGATCTTATATGAATAATGGCATCATAAATGTGAATTATATTAAATCTGGTGATAATCTTGCAGATCCATTAACTAAGGCCTTAGCAAGAGATAGAGTCTGGAATACATCGAGGGGGATGGGATTGAAGCCCATTAAATATAACAGGAGCCATGTATGAGGATACTCAACCCAGGGACCAGAGATCCTGTAACTGGGTTCAATGAGAAAAACGATCATATGATAGCCGTGAGAAATGCACTAAATTACTTTTTACCCATCCCTATGATGTAAGTGCATTTATCCTGTAACGTTGTAAAGGTTGAGTTATTAAAAAAAAAAAAACTCTTAATGAATTTCTATAACTTTTATTGAGTGGGGTGTCATAGTTACAGGAGCACCCTTGACAGAATTCACCTATGTGAGTGTGGTAGTGGGGCCGCTACCTATGAGATTTAGGCTAATTCTCAAACACACTCATGAATCCTGGGATTGCACAAGGCCGTAATGTGCTAGCTTTTAAAGCTTTTGGGAACACCTGGAATATTATGTGTGTGCAATAATTATTTATTTCCCTTAAGCAGTCATAGTTCAATGCTGAGCATACTATTGGCTCTGGAGTAGATATTATTGTTTCACTAATGGAGGTTTAATGCAAAGCATACCTACCATGATGCATAATATCCTTATTTGCCTAATAATCTCAGTTTTAGTTACCTATAATATTAAAATAGGTGGGGAAATGTTAACAGGTATTTTAATATTATAATGTGTCATAGGTTGTTTCTCTTTTCTTTTCTACCTAGTTTGCTTCCCATTTTAGTCTCCAAGACTTCCTATATAAGTCTTCCTAGTCTTCTCCAAGTCTTCCCATTCCTATCCATTCCAAGACTTCCAAGGTAAGCCATCCAAGGTCTTGGTCAAGTCTACCAATTCTTATCCATCCAGAACCTTGTCTAAGAAGTTTTCATTTTTATATATATTGAACTTATGTCATATCTTTGAATATACGAGAGAAGAAGTTTTAGTTGTGTTGTTATGTCTTGAGTGAGATTATCAGGCAAATAAAAAGGGTGTGTATGATAAAGTTTTGGGTTCAACCAATTGTGTAGTATTGGTGAACCATACGACTTAGTCGGGCTGTTATATTCTGGGGGACAAGTCAAGATTTTTTCTGCTGCACCGGTGTGAGGTTTTGCCGAACTGCAGAGGGCTTGAATCTCCTTAAAGAGAGCGAATTTCCCACGCCTCAGTCCTTACAATAGTTTTTGTAATTTCTATTATTCTTATTTTCTAGTGTTTTATTCGTAATTATCACCAACACTCTGTTTTAAGAAAGATGGTATTTTGTTTCACATGATCCTTCGCCCTATCACTCTTTCCCGTGCAAAAATTATTAGTTTCTTCTTGCTGATTTCTTTTTCATTTTACCTGCATTTTAGTAGGTTGGTAGCCCTAGGGAGTTTGGCTTCCCTATTAAAGATCATGTTCAACTTGGGAAAGATCTAGATCTCATTGATTTTGATGCTGCTTCAGAGGTATTTATTCTGTTCAACTAAGGTATTAGCATCTCTAGCTCGTTTATATGGAGGATTTAGAGTTGTTATTCAGTGTGTTTTAATATGAATTATTTATGAGTAAATGCTTCCGAGATTAGAAGTCAAACGAGAGGAAAGTATATAAACTTGAATTTGAACACACTGAGGTTTCTATTTTATCTGTTCAATCTGATAGTTTTTAAAACTTGTATGTCCAACTTATGTTCTGTAGAAAACTCAAAAGCTCGCCAAAATTTCCCATCATCCATTTACATCCCTACTATTACATATATCAGATTTTGTTGATACTTGGTTCCGTATCATATTTGATGAATTGGTGACTATTCTGGAGCAGAGGCCTTTATCGAATCCACCAGTTCAGCAAGTTAGAGATGTTCATCCTTTGCCGACCCGAGGAAAGTGACTCTTACCATGAGGAATTGATTGGAATTGAAGAGGACCTCTTCTCTAGGCTTTCATTTTAAGTAGGCATTGACATACATTTGTATACATATATAAATATATGTATATTCACTTGTGAGGTTTTGTTTTTGTATCAATGTGTGCTTCAAACGTTGAGCTTCTTTGCAGAACCCTAGATATGGCTTCAGAGGATTTAGCTGCACCTGCCTATTGTAAATTTGATGTGGAGGCATGGATGCCAGGCTTAGGTCGATTTGGTGAGGTATGTTAGTAATGTGTTGTGTAAACGTGTGTATACGTGTGTGCGTGTGTATCGTTCACTGATTATTTTTTGAACAAATATCAAGTGCATCAAATTGTACTGACTATCAAAGTCATCGGCTGGGCATTCGGTACCGTCCTGAAGCATCATCAATAAATCCCAGAAAGGGTTAAAGGCAATTTTGCTGCAGCACAGTTTGTGCACACATTAAATGCCACTACCTGTGCTGTTCCACGGATGATCATATGTTTACTTGAGAATTACCAACAAGAAGATGGTTCTATTGTTATCCTGAGCCATTAAGACCCTTTACGGGTGGCCTTGAGGTGATTACTTCAAAATCCAGATAGGAAAATTAAATATTACATTAATTTTTCAAAATCCAGGTTATTATTTATTTATTTCAATTACACTCATTTTTATGAACATGTTTTCTCAATCACCTTACATTCCCACCTATCGTAATAGGTCTTATATCTATAAAACTATGAAAAAAATAATAAAAGAATATTGAAGTTAAAGGGAATCCGAGGTCTTATAATAATCCTATAAAATTATTAAAAAAATAGTAAAAAAAATTCAAATTATTGGAATTCTATGATCACGCAACAATCATAATGCACTTCTCCATTTCATTCATTCCTAATTTTATGGGTTATATCCTCTTCAATCTCTCAATGTTTATGCATAATTGGTCCAAGATATCAATAACAGCTAAATTTTAGGTTTTTGTGGACTTTCAATTTTTTAGTTTATCATCTCTGCCATACTAAAGTGGTTACATTTACCCTTGCCTGGAACGATAGAAACATGATTCAAATGAGACTATATTTCTCAATAAATGAAAGCTAATAAATACTTGAGTTTTGGCAGAACCTTTTATTGGAGGGTAGAGATTCTCCAAAATGATGTGCTAGACTACAGGAACACTAAATGGGTATGGTAGTTTTTTTTTTAAACCCCCTTTCAATTCAATACATCTCAAACTGTCCTGATTACAAAAAGAAACAATTATTTCACTCAGGCAACGTTAACCACCTATGCCATGAAAAAATTTAAATAAAAAGTCTGCTACTGATTCTTGGATTTGACCCCATCTCAACCTTGAAATCTCCAAGGGTGATCTTTTTGTTGTGAAAACTGATGATATGCTGGTTGGAGTTGGCATCTTACCAGACAAAACCATGTGCTTTTCCATCCTATAGTTTCAACTTGCTCAAATCAACTTTTTGAACAGGATATGTATATGCCTCATAATTGATTTGTTGGCCCAAGGAACTTAATTTTGTAAAGGTAGTTATTAGGTCAACCTGAAACGAAAAGAATCAAATCACACAGCAAAGTTATAAAGATGAAATGTCAATAAAGCAGTTTCAAAGAACATACAAATCATGAACTCAACTTCATATTATGGATCAAAATGATCAATTTTTCGTAGTAGATTAGTTTTTTGCAGAAGGTTGATTTCAAAACAAATTGGATCGAAATATCATGACAAACCAAAAAAAATATTTCGTAATTTTCTTCCTTGAGCAAAAAAGTTGATATCTTTTACTTCCCTTCCCATTTTGTTTTCATTCCTTCTGTAATTCATGAAATAAGAAAGAAGAAATAATGGTATTAACCTCATAGTCAGTTTGGGAGATTGTTTCTCGGCTTCGTTGGTATTTCTCAACCCATGGTGCAACATCTCGATCTGTGGCCAATAAGGTCTCAGTGGCCATTTGATCAGGACCCAAAAATGCAGACATAACAGCTAACTGGCCAGCCAAAAAAAAAAAAGAGGAAGAAGAATTGGGTTAGTGAACATTTTTAATGAATTAATCAGAAGAAGTTCCAAGTAAGATGGATTTGGCACAAATGAATATGATAACAAAGACAAGCTGAGCCAGTTGAAGTTGCAACAACTTGTTGAGGAAAGCTTAATGATATACAAATAGGAAAAAAACATAATGTTGTGGTTTTACTTAGGCCTATCATTTTAAAATAAAACCCCACCAAGATGATATTTAATTACAAAACTATCACCGCCACATAACATTATCATTTTAATTGCAAAAAAAAAAACATTTTCCTAGAAGGAATTACCTGGCGGGGACCCAATCCGATAGCTGAGAACTTATCTTTCATTTCCTGAACACTCGCTTTCTCCCACTGGGGAACCCTCCCCTCTGGATCTGGCTCTTGGGCATCCGACCTCCCAAATTGCCTATCAAACAAACCCTACTGCAAGAACGAAGACAATCGTATGCATTACATCCACAATTCCCTTCATAATTTTGCGTGAGAGGCAAAGCATTAAGGAAAACAGATACAAAATGTGTATAAACAGAGGCATATAGACTAATATGCTACTTTGCACAGATTCAACTCTGAAAACTATATTGGGAAGCTAATTTGATGAAAAGGACCAGCTAAACAGCTAGGTCAACATTATTTATGAGACAGGAGTTTCTTCACCAAAAATGAAACAGAATTACAAAACAGGTGAACTTGTATACAAACTGATGACATACGACACTGCACATTACTGTGAAGTAATGCACTAAAGAAAACACATCCTTTTAATGTCTGACAGAGACATCTGTATTAGCAAAGGCCACACAAAGCAATTGGAGCAGGACAAGCTTGCAACTGAAAAGATGATATACTTTGTGCTGATGCAGTCTTGTGAAGTAAATGATTGAGCTACACATGACTTCCTTGTTCTTATTTTGCCATATTGGCTGTTTGCATCACTGTTTGCAACATACGAACATGATCATGTAAAATGCTTTGCATCCCAAGTAAAAAGATGTATTCATCAGTTCTCTACGCAACTGACAAAAGAGACAATAGTTTGACAGTTGTCCAATCCCTTGGCTTGACTCTCATAAGCATTCAAAGCCGAGTTGAACCACAAACATCCTATCCTCTAGTCTTTTCATGGTGTCTAACCGTCTATAGCACTTCATACATCCCAAAAATTATTAGCATATAGAAAACAGCCACATAATTTGAGAATTTGTACTCGTCTATAACTTAAAGTCATAACCTGACAGAATTGCATGCTGAAATTGGATCATTTGATAACTTAAAGCTGATGGTGGGGGAAGGGGGAGCTTATGTATATCTATATCTGGTGAGCTTATGTGACCAAAAAAAATAATAATAATAACTGCCCACTTGAACGTACGAGTCTAAAAAACAAGACTAAAGTTGTGATCAAGCATATAACGTAACACAATACAAGAAACTAACCTGTCCATTGGAACCATAAGCAGTATATAATAAGCTTCCTTTCTCTTCATTCCCACCACATTTACGGATGGCAGAAGCTAGAAAGGTAGACTTTATGGCACTTCGTCCTGCATTGAGTAAAAAAAATTTTTGGGTCAGGAGCTTTGAAACATCAAATTCAAACAAATGAATTCATTGTCTTTGATAGATTTTCAGATGAATTTATTTTTCCTCATGGCAATTGAAATGAGTTTACCATAGTATTTTAATACAATACCTCGTGTGCTGTTTTATTTTGTGTTCAATTTTTTTGGGAAATGGTTTCACTTTTCATGGAGAACATATGTATTAAAAATTCTACATATGACCAGTCTGCATTACCCATCAGCATTTGGTAAGACCTTTGAAATAGTTGACTACAGTAAAGCCAAGTAAAATAGAAAAAAGATGTGAATAATATTGAAACAAATTGTTTCACAAAGCAGTGACAGAAGCTTGCTTATAGTTTGGGCTTGATATTATGTGTTGACTTAAAAAAAAAAGGAAAAAAAAATCATCAGTAATGAGATAACGATGAACCACCTCTTCGATAAGCTATTATTGTATATTCCATATACAGTCACTTATTTCCTTCTAACACACCCCCCAACCTTACATTGTTAATTTTATGAGCACACACCCATGTGCAATTGCGCACATGCTATGGTCTATTCGTCTGCCACAGATTTGCTCTCGGTAAATTACCATAATGAATATATTGGTAAAAGAATTATTGGGAAAACTCAGTGATAAATTTGATATGCTAACTTGCATACTGGATGAGATCTGCAAATGCAATAGGACTGCCCTTGGAATATAAATCTATCTCCTTCTTTGCTTCCTCAAGTAAATTCAAAGCAGCAGAGAGCCCCTTATTCTCTGGTCTGCTAATCTCTAAGCTTCAAACAAGAAAAGATCACGGACAAGAAGAAAATCAAGGTAACGTTTCAGCAAGGAGTTGAATCAGTTAAGCCAAAGATGCACCCACAAAAAAAAAAAAAAAAGAGGAAATTTTGAATCCTAAACCAACTTGATCCATGATCCAAAATCTCCATATGAAATTGACAATTCAGCATGGTTTGCATATTCCACAACTTTTTCTCATCCACATTCCATGCATCCAAGATGCTTGACATCCTTGACCTTAAAACAGTTGGGTCATTTTGTACATTGGCATTTGAAGACCTTAAAGCCAGCAAGAACCAGGATTTTGAAACACAATAGATGAATCAACTTTAGGTTGAGAGATTCCTAGTGTAATATTATTCATCTGTCTTCAACCTAAGCTTGTACACAAAATACTGACCCCGATTTTAGTTTAAGGCTAAAAGCAGGAAGAAAGCAGAATTTCATTCCTTCCTTTCATTGTTAAATACCTCATGTCTGATTATGCTATATGTCACAAGTACCTGAACCGTATAGATCCATTTGGGCCCCCAGATTTTGTAGCCTACAAACTTAATTAGAAATCACATCAGTTTCTTGACATATATTTTTTTGCAAATTATGGATAGTTCTAATTTCAACTCAGTTTCAACAGGTAAAATTAAAACTCTCACCTTATCATACGTCATAGCATCATTCATTGCCAAAGTTAGTATGGATGGAATGAGATCTGGGTTTCCCTGAAACAGACACAGGAATGACAATTAACGGCATTGGAGGTTCAAAGTCTAGTAAACTTAATGTAAATCTGTAAAAATGGGTCTAAATATGCAATACATCAAGATCAGTACTATCATTAAGAATGATGGTAGGATTTACCTTTATAGCTGCAGAAAGGGTCACCTTGACGTTTGCTGTCAAAGAAAACATGTTAATTCAATTCAGTAGACATCGGCAATGTTTCACGTATATGAAGGAAATTAAATGGTTGAAAAGTTTACACTGAAACTCAGAACGCTGTCTACGTTGTATCAGATCAGCAGCATAAGCTTCTTCAACAAATGAGCCAGAGCTTGCTATTATTTCCTATGGAGAGAGACAACTGGCAAAAACTCATTATCACATCACTCCAACTCATGGAATTGTATATTTATTTAGATAGATGAATCAAGAAATATCTTTATTACATGGTTTGAATCAGTGAAAAGTGCATATTATTGTTAGATTGTTAAAAAGGCTAATCAAAATAATTACTTTCTTCCCATGAATCTTTTTGCCAACACATACTTGGAATCTCAATAACGAAGTAAATGTTGTGATTTTAGGCCCTTATCCTGGGTATGCATTTGGTAACCATCAGAGAAAGTAGATTGGCACGTAAAATGGGAACTAAGCCCAAAAGCTACAACATTCACAATTAGCAAAGTAAATTCAACGTACTTGAGGAAAACCACAAATCATTTTCATGGCACAGCATGTAACTTTTACACCGAAATTGGATTTAAAATCTGTACAGATATTCCAAGATTGCAATTTAGTTAAACTTAGTGGGATGTAATTCACCTGTTCATTTGGGCCACACATGCATTTGATGCCATCTAGGACTATTAGTAAATTTTGTGTTGTTTCAGAGAAATTGCACTGTTTGTTAAGATTATGGGAGATGATTGGGAGCTCGAGGGGGGTGCCCCCGAAACCCCGAATTCCCACTTTAAGTAAAAAAAAAAAAAAAAAAAAAAGAAAACAAAAAAAAAAAAGAAAACAGTTTTCCAAAAAAAGAAATTAGGGGGATTAGGGGGAAGAAAATTAGGGGGATTATTCATTTCCCTAAGATTATTGTTGCATTTTCCTCAGCTATTTATTTCTCCTCCCCTCCCATGCATTTAGCTATTCATCATCTGTGCTCAATTAAATTCACAAAACTTCTCTCTCATTGCAAGTGGCAACATTTGGAAAATGTATCTATTCAAAAACAAGTTTATGAATTTTATTGGACCCTAGCAACTCAATTGATATTTGAGTTTTATTAATACCCATTTCGCCAATTCATAATTACTCGAACATAACCATCCTTCTCTCAAACTTAAACAAACAAACAAACAAGTCTCAAGATAACAAAAGGAAATACTAACAGCTATTCTTGTAGGCATTATATATCAAACAGAGAGGTCGCAAAACACAAAAGAACATAAAGGATTAGTCATACCATGCCAATGGTAGCCCCAAAACATTTAAGAACATCTCTTCGACCAAATTGAGTCTCACTAGCATTATCAGCTTCAATCTTACAGCCAATTGTACTCTGGTCACACATACAAACACACAGGAAAGGTTCAGAACCCAACAAAATTGGTTGCACACAGGGACGGAGCAAAGTTTCATCACAGGAGGGCCAGAAAATGAATAATATTTTTTCACCATATATGTACAATACAATATATTAGATATATACACAAAAAAATTAAAATACCATAGAAACAATCTCTCGTAATATGAAATAAGATATATATTTTAAAAAGTACTATGACAAACAGAATTTTTCGCAAATACATGGCCATGACTCCATAGTCTTCTCATAGTTCCTGGTTGCACAACATTCAAACAATGCTTAACCTCAAGCACTTTGAGAAATTAAACATGGATGTAAAGAGTGGTTACTAAGTTGCATAACACCCATATATAAAAATATATATAGGTGAAGATAATGAATGGACTTACAGCATGAATAGGATATCTGGGTACAGCAGATGTGGTAATGGTGGGAGGAGATGGAAGTGGAGGGAGTGCAGGCAGAGAAGGAACGGATGAGATAAAAGAGACCATCCCCATTTCCCGAGTCTTCTCTCTTTTCCTTTCTTTCTTTCTTTCTTTCTTTCTTTCTTTCTCCGTTGAGAGAGAGAGAACGGAGAAGAGGAACTTGAATGGTGTTTGTTTGTGTTTTTGCAGGCAATTTTGTGTTTGTGGAGAGTGCGAGTGAGTTTATCCAATTTCTGTTGGTACTGGGTCCCATGGGTTTGATTCCTGAGACTTCTTTTCTGTTGAATTTCTATCCGACCCGACTCAATCATTCGTTTACACACAAAAAAAAGGGTAAGGGCACTTGGCCTGTAGATTTTTTTTTTTGGGTGGGGGACTCAATTCAGTCTTTAGTTTTTTAACCCAACAATACTACAATCAGGACTTACTAACTTAGAATTTATTCAGAAAAAAAAATAAAAAAAATTTATGATTCAAATTCATTTTATTCATGAATTTTACGTTTCATCAATTTAATTTCTATCACACAAACACATTCAAAATAAATTATAAGTTGATAAAAGTGGATTCATAACATTTTTATTTTTAAGTAATCTATTCTTTTATATAAAGGGAAGGCCTGTGATGGTGTTACACTTTTGAGTTTTTTCAAAATACCTTGTAGTTGATGTGTGTGTGTATATATATATATAAAGGACAAGACTTGAAATCAATATCATGAGTTTGACAACCTTACCACTGAGCTATAAATATTTTACGTGCATTTTTCTTTATCATTATTCTTATATTATTATATTTTTTAAAATTATATACGCATTACGTATGTGACCTGCTAATTTGTATAATGTTGTCACATTGTTTAGACATCATGTTTTTTTTTCTTGTTTTTTTTTTTTTTTTTGGAACAAGTTTAGACGTCATGTTAAACATGTTAATTCTTCCAATTCTTAGGCTTTATTAGAAAGATAAAATTTAAAATAAAAATATTTGAAATTAAAATTTAAGGTGTTGATTATTAAATGTTGATTATTATAGATAGATAGATTGAATAATTTTTTTTTTATTTTTTATAAGTGAATTTTATTCATGAAGAAGAAAGTAGTACAGTCTTTGTTCCAGTGATGCCAGAAAAGTGAAATTTCAGAGAAGGCATCAAAATCTCTGTTCAACTAAAATCATTTCTGTGAAATATTTCAAATTATTACTATTATTATTATTATTTTAAATTGGTAAATGCCAAACATTAACCCAAAGAAAAACCAACAAAGACAAAGATGCTGTGCTCATGAATGGCCTTAAATCTCCATTTTTTTTAACCAAAAGCAGGCCTTCGTCAAGGTGATCCACTATCACCTTATCTTTTTCTTCTTGTTATGCAAGTGCTTTCTGAAGGTTTCTCTCACTTAGCAACCAATACTATCTGCCGGGATATTTCAATAAGTAAGAATTCGCCTCCAGTTTCCCACTTACTGTTTGCGGATGACATTTTTATTTTTATGAATTTCTGCCCCGCAGAAGTGTGGTGTCTTCACTGGTTTGGTTTCTTCATTCCTTTTGCAATGCTTCTGGTTTGAAGATTAACTATCACAAGTCTGAGTTGTTTGTCAGTCCCAATGTTAAACCTGATCAAAAACCAACTTCTGGACAACGTTTTTAACATTCGCTGTGTTAGTAAACCGGGTATTTATTTGGTAAGGCCCTTGATTTCTCATGTCAAAAAAATCTGAGGTCTTTCAGATATTCGTGGAGAAAATTCAGAATAAATTTCAAAGTTGCAAGTGTAAACTTTTAAACATTGCAGGGCGGAGTACTTTGATAAAATATGTCCTTCAAACAATCCCCATATATACGTTTTCTTTCTTTAAAATTCCACAAACTGTTTTGGATCAAATCACTGCGGTCATACAAAATTTTTTCTGGTCTTCATCCAAAGAGAAGGGATTGTGTTGGCGGAGTTGGGACAGAATATGCTTGCCTAAGTGTTGGGAAGGACTGGGTTTTCGGGATCTTTGTTGTTCAAATCAAGCCTTTTTAGCTAAGCAAGCTTGGAAAATTTGTTCCAATCCTGAGACTCTTCTTGTACGAGTTCTCATGGGTAAGTATTGCACAAAACATAATTTTCAAACTGTCAAACGTAGTCAGAATGCATCCAGGGGGTGGCGGAGCATTTTATGGGGAAGAAATCTATTTTTTTCGAGAGTAAGATGGCTAGTGGAGAATGGAGAGTTGATAAATCCTTTAGAGGACCAATGGATTCCTTCCATAGAGAACCCATTGAGAGGGCATGGCTTATGTAGACATTTTTCTTCACTAACTGTCTCTCACTTCATTGATAAACAAAATAATTGTTGGCATTTGAATCTTTTGAGAATTTTCTTTGGAAAATTGTATCAACAACATCCAAGGTATTCATGTGCCTCTGATTCCTATGATTGATAAACTGGTTTGGGGTCATACCAAATCTGGGGATTATTATGTTAAATCGGGTAATTGGCAAGCTTTAGAAAGGTTTGTTGTACACAAACATATTGTGATTTCTCGAGAAAATCCTATTTGGATGTGGCTTTGGAAGCTAAAAGTTCCACTTAAATGGTCCGTGTTTATATGGAAATGTCTTCACAACATACTTCCAGTCAGATATAATTTGAAATTCAGGAATGCCTTGAATGATGCAATTTGTCTGAGGTGCGGGAGGAGGAAACTTTAGAGCATTTGTTTTTTAATTGCCCCAAGTCCCATAGGGTTTGGAGGGGTCTAAGTGTTGGAAATAATGATTTTATAAGCTTATTTTGGGCCAATTTTGAACTCAAGTTTGAGTGGAGCCCACATGTCTTCTGGGGTGGGTCTAAAGAGATGACGTGTTCCTTATTACATGACAAGTCATAGGGTGAAGACGGTTCATCAAAACCATTTACGAGTGAATGGGAAGTTGACATCGTTTTTGGGTTAGTGGAATGGACTATTAAAGAAGTAAAATGTGTGTCACGACCCACTCTCCGTACCTAAGGGTTAAGCATCGTGATGGCTAGTAACTGAAATTACCTCCGGTCAATTCTTAAACAAATTACTAAACACAAGCGGAAAAATATTTAAGTGAGAGTACCAAAATAATTATTGGAGCTTCTATTTAATTACATTGTCAAAGCTCTATGTCTACAAAGTGTTTTGTGCCTACCTCACGCGCTGGCCCTGACATGTCACCTGAAAGTGATAAACAACTATAACCACATTGCAGAGTGAGAAATATTATACTAAGAGCATAAGGGTATAAAATTCACCATGGATAATTATTTGCTAAATCAAGCTTGATATTAAAATACAGAGTATATAATACAGAGATCATTTGACATATAATACAGAAACAAAATAATCATAACAACGGTACAGAACGAAACATCACAGATGTATGGACTCAAGATGTAGCTCGTACGAACTCTAGAGGTGGCTCCCACCATAGTGTAACACTTAGCTCCGTACAGCACCTTGCTCCACACCAGAAATCATAATCACGGTACAGAACAGAATAAATGTATGGATTCAAGAGGTGGCTCGTACGAACTCTAGAGGTGGCTCTCACAATAGTATAGCACTTAGCTCCGTACAGCACTTTGCTCCACACCAGAAATTAGAGTGTCAATGGATCCATGACAGACAAAGGGTCACAAAGTAACTAATTAGAGGGCCAATGATTATTTATGTCTCCCGAGGCATGTGACTCCCGTGATGGTACTTACCAAAAATAAATATTTATATAATCATAGTCAAATAATTATTAAAAGTTAAACAAACATATCCATGAGTTTCATTTTAAACAAATAGGGTTCAGAAAATAATCTACGAAATTGAAATATTAATGTAATTTTTATAAAATATAAATTGCGTAAAATAAATTATGGTAACTCAAAACATATATAAAATATATTATAGTAACTCAAGGTATAATATAACTCACATTAACTTTAATTCTAACTTTTACTTTTCACTTACTGTGACCCACTAAATATTCCAAACAAAACTCAAAGTTTTATTTATATAAAAATATTAGAGAGAGAGAGAGAGAGAGAGATGGAATTGGTGATGATGCATATAGTGAAATCCCTATATATAGGGGAGGAGACGTGGTCAGCAAGTGAATTTGGGGGCACGCTTCCTTGTTGTATAAAAAATGTTACGTTTCAGTGTATTTTGATTTAGGAAAAATATAATAAAAATATCACAACACTCAGAAAATAATATCAAATAATAATATAAAGTTAAAATTATTTTTTTCAAATCATTTATTAAATAATACTAATATAAAATTTAAGAGATAACTTAAATTTTTGAGTTGTCACAATGTGGGTTTTCTTGTAATGGTCATTTTACATTGGAAACTTAAGAGAACTTATGTGTGTATATAAGTTCTAGGTGGCAATACTTTGGTTGGGCCCAAGGGGCATCCCAAGTTTGTAGAAGGAAGGAGTTATGGACAAATTGAACCTTGGCCCAAACCACCACACGCGCGCGTGTCGTCCATGCAAGCGAGCATAGGTCGGGTTGGTTCTAATTTTAATTTTTTGGACAAAATTTATTTGAATTTTTTCAAAAATTCTTGCGGGAAATTATTTAAATTTCTGAACAAAATTAATTTAATTTTTTTGGTCCAAGTTCCAGCAGTCCAGCAGGTTCATACAGACCAAACAGATTCGATTTTTCCAGGACAGGTTTTAAATTGCCAACAGTTTCCAACAGATTGAAACTGCCAGCAGTTATCTATTCAAACAGTAACTGCACCTGTTCATTTCAAAACAAATCTATTCGGGTTTGAATTTCATACCTGTTCAGCCCTATAAATACCAGGACATTTCCAGCAGATTTCGCATTCCGAAATTCATTTTTTCTTATTTTCTTTTGTGCTCTCTTTGCATTATTCTTCATTTTAGTTTTTTAGAGAAAAACTCTAAGAGTATAGAACACAGGTTTTGTTCGTAGTACAAATTGTTTGGAGTGATACTACAATTTGTGAAGATAATTGTATCTTGGGAGATAGACGCCATTTATCCGTAAGCATCGTAGCGGGGTGAATCTTTCTTAAGGACAGAGTGTCACACACTCGGCTTGATCTTTTAAATATTTATTCAGTTCGGTAAAATAAATTTTGTAAGTAATTTATTTTTATTTGTTTGATTTGTTTCAATTTATTTATTATATATAGAAGATTGTTCAAACAATCTTAAGATAGATTCAAATTATTTTGTTTATACAAAATTTTTCGTTTGTTTCCTTTTCTTCATTTCTTTTTATAGAAATTATTTTCTGTGATTTTACAAAATAATATTCTGGTTGGAAAAACAAATAGTAGTAATATACTGTTTGACAAATAGTAGTAATATACTATTTATTTTCTTTGACAACTAGTAGTAATATACTGGTAGTCATTAACAATTCAGAATATTTATTTGTGAAGTTAGTCAGAAATTAATTTTGGTTTTCAGAAATAATTTATGAGTTTTCGTTAATTAAAATTCTGTTTCAGTATTTTAATTTTTGAAGTGTTATAGAAATTTAATTTTCTGTGTGGAATTAATTTGTTTAAATAAAATTTTATTTTATTTTCAAATTAATTGGAAATAAAAGTTACAATTCTTGTTTCTTTTATTTTTACAAAATTAAATTGTGTGGTTTTGGTTTAAATTTTATGTGTAGTATAAAATTCTAATTATAATTTTGTTTTATAATTTAGAATTCATGGCTACTGAAACTAATGCTTAAACAAGTACTGGTATGGTGGCTGCAATTGTGCCAACCCCTCCTTCTGTTATGACTATGCCAGTCAATCATGGTGAAAAGCCAGAGAAGTTTTTAGGAACTGATTTTAAAAGATGACAACATAAAATGTTGTTCTATCTTACTATTCCGAACCTAGCTCGTTTTCTCTGTAAGGATGCTCCTACTTTGAAAGAGGATGAAACTGACCAACAAGTGGTTGCTACGGTCGATGCCTGGAAACATGCTGATTTCCTTTGCGGAACTACATCTTGAACGGACTTGACAGCACATTATATAACGTCTACAGTCCTATCAAGACGGCAAAGAAACTTTGGAAGTCTTTGGAGAAAAAATACAAGACAAAAGATGCTGGCTCGAAGAAATTCATAGTAGGCAAATTTTTGGACTTTGTAATAGTTGATTCTAAGACTGTGATCAGCCAAGTTTAAGATCTCCAACTCATTCTGCATGACATTCATGCAGAAGGCATGTCTCTCAGTAAATTCTTCCAAGTTACTACCTTAATTGAAAAATTACTACAAGGTTGGAAGGAATTTAAGAATTACCTCAAACACAAGCGCAAAGAAATGACTTTAGAGGAATTGATTGTGCGTTTGAGGATTGAGCAGGACAACCGCAATTCTAAAAAGCGGGCTAGTAAGCATCCAATGGAGTCTAAGGCAAATGTGGTGAAATATGCTCCAAAAGCAAAGAAACGAAAGTTTTTTGAAGAAAGTTCCGCACAAGACTCTAAAGGAGAGGAGACTAAAAAGTACAAGTTCAATAGCAAATGTTACATCTGTAACAAAGAGAGACATCGGGCCAAAAAATGCCGTAGCAAGCGCAAAGGCAAAGGAAGATCAAGCAAGAAGCTTACTCAAGCCAATATGACCGAAGTGGACAAAATTTTCAATGGTGTAGATGACATAAATCTTTCTGCAGTTGTTTCCAAGGCAAACCTTGTCAGAAATCCTAGAGAATGGTGGGTGGATACCGGTGTTACTCGCTATATTTGTGCCGACAAAGAAATATTCACATCTTATTCTATGGTGGATAACGGTGAACAACTCTTTATGGGCAACTTCTTGACTTCTAAAGTTGAAGGACAAGGAAAGATTATTCTAAAGATGACATCTGGAAAGGAACTCACTCTCAACAATGTGCTGCATGTACCGGACATTCGCAAGAATCTAGTCTTCGGATCTCTGTTGAGTAAAAATGGGTTTAGGCTAGTTTTTAAAAGTGACAAATTTGAACTTACCAAAAACGGAATGTATGTAGGAAAATGTTACATGTCTGATGGCCTTTTCAAAATGAATGTAATGACTATTGTACCCTCAGTTGTTAATAAAAATACATCTTTTTCTTACTTACTTAAGTCTTCAAATTTATAGTATGGTAGACTAGGACATGTTAATTATGGATCTTTGCGTAGATTAATTAATATGAAATGTTCACCTAAATTTGACATAGATTTAAATCATAAATGTGAAATTGCGTTGAGGCAAAATTAATTAAAACTTATTTTCATTCAATTGAAAGAAGTAGGGAATCATTTGAATTAATTCATAGTGACATTTGTGATTTTAAATCAATTCAAACTAGATGTGGGAAAAAATATTTTATCACTTTCATAGGTGACTATACTAGATATAGTTATGTTTATTTAATTCGAACCAATGATGAAACTTTGGAAACTTTCATTCAATATAAGAATGAAGTTGAAAATCAACTTGGTAAGAAAATTAAAAAAACTAAGAAGTGATAGAGGTGGTGAATATGAATCACCTTTTGGTGAATTTTGTAAAAAAATATGGAATAATTCATCAAACCACCGCTTCTTACTCACCTTAGCAAAATGGAATTGCTGAAAGGAAAAATAGGACATTAAAAGAAATGATGAATGCCATATTAATAAGTTTTGGATTACCTCAGAATTTGTGGAGGGAAGCAATATTTTCTGCTAATTATATTCTTAATAAAGTACTCCGAAAGAAAGTGAACCAAACACCTTATGAAATGTGGCATGGGAGAGTACCATCCTACAAATACTTAAAAGTTGGGGCTAAAGTGGCTATTCCTAGTCCTAAAAAGACTAAAATATGTCCTAAAACTGTTGATTGCATTTTCTTTGGTTATGCCATGAATAATAGTGCATATCGATTTTTTATTCATAAGTCAGAACATTCCGAAATACATGTAAATACTATTATTGAATTTCAGAATGCGTCTTTCTTTGAACATGTGTTTCCAAATAAAATTAGACAAGAGACTAGTACTAATAAAAGATCTTATGATGCTATTACTAGTCATGATTAAGAACAAGATCAAGAGTAAGAGCAAAAGATAAATCAAAATGAGAAAGAGGAGCTTAGGCGTAATAAATGTGTTAGAACCTCAAAATTTTTTGGTCCAGATTTTCTAACATTTTTGTTAGAAAATGAGCCTTTAACTTTTAAAGAAGCTATGTCCAGTCTTGAGGCTCCTTTATGGAAAGAAACTGTAAACAATGAAGTTGAATCCATCCTACAAAATCACACCTGGGAATTGGTGGATTTGCCACCAGGTTGTAAACCTCTTAGGTACAAGTGGATTTTCAAAAGAAAAATGAAAGCAAATGGATCAATTGACAAATACAAGGCAATACTTGTGGTCAAACGATATAGACAAAAAGAAGGTCTTGATCACTTTGACACATACTCACCAATTATCATAATAACATCCATTAGAATACTATTTGCCATTGCATCTTTGTACAGTCTAAAAATTCATCAAATGGATGTGAAAATCGCTTTCTTAAATGGTGAGTTAGATGAAGAAATTTACACGGAACAACTAGAAGGATTTTCTATTCTAGGAAAAGAAAAGAAAGTGTGTAAATTGGTTAAATCATTATATGGTTTAAAACAAGTGCCAAAGCAATGTCATGAGAAATTTGACAAAGTAATGATGTCAAATGGATTCAAAATTAACGAATGTGACAAATATGTTTATATTAAAAACACAAACAACAATTATGTTATAGTATGTCTTTATGTGGATGATATGCTCATCATAGGTAGTAATAATGATATGATTAAAACTACCGAGAAAATGTTGAATAAACATTTTGACATGAAAGACATGGGGATTGCTGATGTAATACTTGGTATGAAAATTATCAAAACATCAGACGGTTATACTTTGTCACTGTAGCTCGACTTTTTCTCACCCTCTCTCAGAAGCTCGAAAAGAGCCCTACAGTTCGGACTCCTGTGGTTCTAAATCTAATCTCACAAGTGCAATGTGAAATTGATAAACACCAAAGAGTTCAAATCCGGCAAATCGTTTGGAAAATCGATTTTTGAATAAAAAATGCCAAAATTGGACTGCTTTGCCAGATGCAAAGTTGCCACCTAAATATTTTATTTTGGAGAAATTTAAGAAACCCATGACTCGTGCCAAAGGCCACGTGTCCGTCATCACCAAAGTTGCCTCGGCTCAGGAACTTAGGTACGAGAGAGAAAGGTCATAAATTGAGCACCTCTGCTCGCCCGATTAAAGATCGGCTTCTACTAATCACGATATGATTTTTATCAACATTATATGCTCTTATTCCGGTTTATCAGACTAGCATTATTATGTGATGCGTACAAGCAAGTATAGACTAAAATTGCAAGAATTGGAACAACTCAATTTCATAGCTGTTTTGTGAAAGGGATTTGATTTTGTCACCTTAAGTGGGCTTAAAGCTTACGAATTTGCCACTAAACAAAGTGGGTTCAAAACGTACATTCGTTGAATCGTTCCAATTCAAGCAACAAGCCTTCATCCATAGGCATTCAAGTAGTTTATCAAGTAAGCATTTAGTCTCATGGTAAGCATGCTAGTCATGGCAATCACTCACACTCATGCAAGTATGCTAAAGCACTAAAAACTCACCTAGTACTCCAAGCTAAGAAGATATGAGTTAGAAAAATATGCATGATTCCTAACTATGCCAAATGTTTAATGCAACACATGCAATAATGCAACTAATAGGCTTAGCTACTTAACATGTTATTTGGAACAATTTGAGAGCATGCGTTTTAAACATGTATCATTGAAGTATTGAAACGACAATGCAGTTTGAATGATGCGCCGAGTCTCGGCGCATGCAATACAAAATGAATGGATGCAAACATAAGGTATGCTAATTGAAACATGTTCCTAATTTAACCATCAAAAGCGGTTAAGTAAAAGAGAGAAAGACATAGGGTTGGAAGACATGCACATTATTACAACACACTCTCACGGAGGAGAGTCGAAATGAATAAACTAGCTAACCAAGCTAAGCTAAGCTAATTAGTACAAAACTTGAATAAATAGCTAAACTAATTCATTAATTATTACAATACTTGAATGAATAATTAACTAACTATCTAAGCTAATTAATTAAGAATTTAACTAGGCTAAGCTAATTAAATATTACAACACAATTTATTCACAAATATGACAACAATACTAATGAAACAATTAATCGCATCTAATAAGAGCATAATGGAAGATGGATGAAGGTTACATGCGCATTGCCTAAAAGCTACTCTGTCTGCTCAGGCCATCTCTGCTTCACCTTCAGCCACTACCTTTGTTTCTGAAAAATTGCACTATTAGCCATACACTAAGGGCCCGCCGTGCATCATTGACAGCCGGCCGAGTCTACAGATGACCGGTCATATATCAATTTGGTGCAAAGCTCTGTTTTTGTGTTCTGAGGTTAAATTAGTGCAGATAGAGCATTCTCAAGCTCTGTTTGTCCTTCCTTCCTTCTTTGTCATGGGAAATCCTCGAGAGTAGGTTGAAATTGATTCTAAAGCCATCAATGAGCAATATGATTGCTTGATGATCTCGGATTCAATTTGGACAAAAATTAATAAAATGCAAAGAATAAGACCACCCTCCCTCTTGTCATAGTATGAACTCAAAGAGGGAAGTTGCAATGCTTCAAGAATCATCAAAATTCTATGAATTAACATGTGATGATTCTTGACACAAGTAACTTGGCATAATGTCCGGCCAAGTTGAAGCAATTTAAGCCATTTTTTTTATGTGTCTTAATCCAAGTTTTAAACCAATTTTATTAGGCCTTGCCATTCTTTAGTCCATTTGTCCATGGTGATGTTAAAGTCCTCTAAACAAGAAGTGATTTCAAACAAGAGGTTCTTTTAAAGCATGAGAGAAAGACCACACCATTGGCAATAAATCTTTGAAAAGATTAAGCCATTAAGTGGGAACTTTTCTTACATGATTCGAACAACCTCAATTGGTTGAAATCATTCTCAAGTATGAAAGAGATGAATGATGGATTGATTATTAAACTTAGACTCTCGAACATGGAAATGAGTAAAAGAAAGCTATATAACAAGTAACAAGTTACATATGCTAACTTATGAGATCACAAATGTACTAAACAAGGCATGAACCAATTGAAAAAGCTTGGACAACCTCAAAACAACCCTTAATACATGGAAAATAGAGGTAGAACACGCATGAAAAGAGCTTGAAAAGCTAAACAATAAAGAAGAGAATTAAGGCTACTAAGCAAGAATAAAGAGGGGTGGCTAACCCCTCCACCTTTGAAGTTTCAAAACATGATTTTTAGCCTTTCTAAAACTCTGAAAATCAGTGTAAATATCAAAGGAAAAGAGTGGAAAAGGGAAGGTTTGAGTTACAAGTAAAGGTATAGAAAGAGCAAGCTCTCTCTACCCTTTTGGTAACTCTTCAAACCCAACCCCAAACACTTTATAAGCTCAAAACAATTCAAAACAACAAGAACTATGAAGTAAGTAATAGAAATGAAAATAAGAGGAAAGATGACAAGCATATACCTTTGAGGGAGTAAGTTTTTTGTTGATGATTCAAACTTGGCTTCAACTCACTCTCAAGCTTAAATTATGTTTCTCCAAGATCAACCAAGGCTCTAGGGTGATAAGACAAGATTGTATATGGAGTGTAGAGATGGTATAAACAAGCTAGGTTAGCTCAAAGATGACTTGCAATGGAAGAAGGAGCAGGCAAGAGCTCTCAAGGTGTATATATGGTTTCTAGATTTTTGTTCAACCCTCTAAACAATTCCAGAGCTTCGTTTTTATAGAATTCAAGCTCAAAAGGTGATAAATATCTTCAAAAATGGATAGCTGGCAACGTCCTGCCTAGAATAGTGTTTATCGCCATTGAGGGCCGGCCAGCCATTCATAGCCATGGTCGGCCATCACTAATGCACGCCCGGGCCTTGATGGCCTCCCCTATTTTTTTGGTTCAAACTCAGCTCAGGGTGGGAAAAGGTCCAAAAATGAAACTCACAAGTTCAAACAAGGTAAATGTTAAAGATTTGGGATTATCTTGGGAGCCTGATTAAATCCGAATCGCTGCGAATTCACAATTCAACTTTCATCATCGAGTGTATCGAACCAAGAGCCTAAGTCTTGCGAGCGGTCAAAAATGGGGTGTCTACGGTCACAATCTCATTACATTAAGAAAATACTTGACAAATTTAGCAAAGATGATGATCATCTTGCTAAAACACCTGTGGATGTTAATTTGTTTCTTTCTAAGAATTTACAGGAAAGTATTTCTCAATTGGAGTATGCCCAAATTATTGGAAGCTTAATGTACTTGATAAACTGCACTCGCTCAGATATAGCTTAAGCAATAAGTAAATTAAGTAGATATACGAGTAATTCAAGAGTAGAACACTAGAAAGTTATTATAAGAGTTCTAAAATATCTCTGATTTACTTGTAACATTAGGCTAAATTATACTAGAATCCAGTAGTACTTAAAGGATACTGTGATGGAAATTGGATATCGGATACTAGAGACTCAAAATCCACCAGTGGGTATGTTTGTACTCTTGGTGGTGCAGCTGTATCTTGGAAATCTTCCAAACAGACTTGCATTGCTAGGTCTACTGTGGAATCAGAGTTTATAGCTTTAGATAAAGCTGGGGAAGAGACAGAATGGTTTCGTCACTTTCTTGAAGATATTCCAATGTGGCCAAAACCAGTGCCTACTGTTTGCATACATTGTGATAGTCAATTAGCAATAGGTAAAGCACAGAGTCATATATATAACGGTAAGTCACGATACATTCATCGTCGACATAACATCATGAGACAACTACTCTCTAATGGAATTATTTCCATTGAATATGTGAAGTCTAAAGACAACATAACGGATTCACTAATCAAAGGGTTAGCAAGAGAGTTAGTTGAGAATTCATTCAAGGGGAATGTAACAATCCAGATTTTTAATTATTCTGTAGAATTTATACTAATATTATTTAATCTCAGTTCGGAAAATATATAATTTATTATATATTATTATGTGTGATTTTGTAAAATAATATAATTATTAAAAGTTTAGGGGTCAAAATATAAATAATAATAATATAGATAATAAAAATAATAATAATAATGGATGTGGTATTAAAATAAATAATTAATTTTATGTTAGTATACGATAAAGTATAATTTAATTAAGAATTAATTTATTTATATAATTATATTAAAATATTGGGTCAAAAGGTAATAATCTTAAATATCTATGAAGGATAAGAACGAATCTATATAATTAATTATCGAATCTGAGAAGAGGACACGTGTTGCCGAATAACGCGTTCACCTCTCTATAAATAGGCAGAGGTGATCTGCAGAAAGAGAAAAAAAAAGAAGGAAGAGAAGAAAGAAGAAAAATGAAAGAAAGAGAGGAGAAAGGAAGGAAAAATAATGGAAACTGAAAAGATTTTTAATAGTGAAAAGAAAGAGTAAGATATTAAAGTTTAGGTGAGTTATATTATACCTTGAGTCACCAAAATGTATTTTACTTATGTTTTGACTTACCAAAATCTGTTTTACACAAGTTATGTTTTATTTATATATTAATAAAAGTTATGTTTTTAAAGTTTCAGTTACGTAGTTTTATTTCTAAACCCTATTTTCTTAAAAGGAAACCCATGGATATGTCTGTTTATATTTTAAAGAATATTTGACTATAACCTTATAAGTAATTATGTTTTGTAAGTACCACCACGGGAGTCCCACGCCTTTGGGGACTTAAATAACCATTGGCCTCTGTTTGACCACTTTGTGGTCCTCTGTTTGTCATGGATCCATTGACCTCTGTTCTGTGCGGAGCAAAGTGCTGTGCGGAGTTAAGTGCTACACTATTGTGGGAGCCACCTCTAGAATCCGTACGAGCCACCTCTTGAATCCGTACCTCTGCTCTGACTGTCACTTCTATGTGACCTCTGTTCTGTTCTGTTCTGTACCATGGTTATGGTTATATATTTATATAATATCTGTATTTCAGTTTCTGCTACTTAAATGATTTGTTTATGTAAATGTTTTGGCCTAATTAACTATTCATGGTTATTTCGTGTCCCTTATACTCTTGGTATAATATTTCTCACTCTGCCATGTGCTTATAGTTGTTTACCAATTTTCAGGAAATAGCTTTTGGAAAGTCTTAGATGCAAGGCTGCGGAATAGACACACACAGCACTTTTCTGACATTTTTCTATGTAAATATCGGCCTTTTTGGACAATATATTTTGTAATAAAAATAGAAGCTCCAATGATTATTTTGGTACCCTTATTTAAATATTACTTCCGCTTGCGTTTACTGATCTGTTTTAGAATTGGCCGGAGGTAACCTTAGTTACTGGCCATCACGATGCTTAATCCTTGGGTACGGGGAGCGGGTCGTGACAAATGGTATCAGAGCAATGGTTTATATAAAAAAAATCATCATTGGAGCATAGAGCACATGCACATTTAAGAAGTAGGATAGCGGGTAATTAATACCCAATTATTATATTTTGTTCGTCGATTTAATTATATTATAATTTTATATGATATATATATAACAAAATTTTTTTTTTAGTGTGCCTAATTTGTGAAGGATATTAGATATAATTTATATTTGTTCTAGTAAAAGAAGGACAAGAAAAGAAGGATGTCAGGCTCAAGTACTCACCAAAATTATAATATAATTAAACATATATATATATATATATAATTTTCAGTTCAGTATTGAAAAAAAAAATTTATTTATTTGATGTTTTTTTAAAAAATGGGTTCAAACTTTTAAAGATACTAATTTTGAAACTATTTCCCATCAATGAAAAGTTCATCTCAAAATTTTCAATTCTTGCACATAATTCTGTCATTGTGTTCTTATTTTATTTATTTTTGTCGTAAATAAAACGAGTGAAATTTTTTTTAAGTCACCCATTATTTCTCATTTCGGCCCATACTAATTTTCGACAACTAGACAGTGAGTTATTTTTGGTAAAGTTTTTTTTTGAAGTACTATTTTCTATCAGATTAATCATCTAATATATATATTTATCAGAGTGCGCAGCGGATAGCTTACACATATGACAAATTTCGAGAACGAAATTTTAAAAGGGGGGAAGATTATAACAATCCAGATTTTTAATTATTCTGTAGAATTTATACTAATATTATTTAATCTCAGTTCGGAAAATATATAATTTATTATATATTATTATGTGTGATTTTGTAAAATAATATAATTATTAAAAGTTTAGGAGTCAAAACATAAATAATAATATAGATAATATAAATAATAATAATAATGGGTGTGGTATTAAAATAAATAATTAATTTTATGTTAGTATACGATGAAGTATAATTTAATTAAGAATTAATTTATTTATATAATTATATTAAAATATTGGGTCAAAAGGTAATTATCTTAAATATCTATGAAGGGTAAGAACGAATCTATATAATTAATTATCGAATCTGAGAAGAGGGACACGTGTTGGCCGAATAACGCGTTCACCTCTCTATAAATAGGGAGAGGTGATCTGCAGAAAGAGAAAAGAAAGGAAGGAAAGAGAAGAAAGAAGAAAAATGAAAGAAAGAGAGGAGAAAGGAAGGAAAAATAATGGAAACTGAAAGGATTTTTAATAGTGAAAAGAAAGAGTAAGATATTAAAGTTTAGGTGAGTTATATTATACATTGAGTCACTAAAATGTATTTTACTTATATTTTGACTTACCAAAATCTGTTTTACACAAGTTATGTTTTATTTATATATTAATAAAAGTTATGTTTTGTAAAGGTTTCAGTTACGTGGTTTTATTTCTAAACCCTATTTACTTAAAAAGAAACACATGGATATATCTGTTTATATTTTAAAGAATATTTGACTATAACCTTATAAGTAATTATATTTTGTAAGTACCACCACGGGAGTCCCACGCCTTTGGGGACTTAAATAACCATTGGCCTCTGTTTGACCACTTTGTGGTCCTTTGTTTGTCATGGATTCATTGACCTCTGTTCTGTGCGGAGCAAAGTGCTGTGCGGAGTTAAGTGCTACACTATTGTGGGAGCCACCTCTAGAATCCGTACGAGCCACCTCTTGAATCCGTACCTCTGTTCTGACTGTCACTTCTGTGACCTCTGTTCTGTACCGTGGTTATGGTTATATATTTATATAATATCTGTATTTCAGTTTCTGCTACTTAAATGATTTGTTTATGTAAATGTTTTGGCCTAACTAACGATTCATGGTTATTTCGTGTCCCTTATACTCTTGGTATAATATTTCTCACTCTGCCATGTGCTTATAGTTGTTTACCAATTTTTAGGAAATAGCTTTTGGAAAGTCTTAGATGCGAGGCTGCGGAATAGACACACACACAGCACTTTTCTGACATTTTTCTATGTAAATATCGGCCTTTTTGGACAATATATTTTGTAATAAAAATAGAAGCTCCAATGATTATTTTGGTACCCTTATTTAAATATTACTTCCGCTTGCGTTTACTGATCTGTTTTAGAATTGGCCGAAGGTAACATTAGTTACTGGCCATCACGATGCTTAACCCTTGGGTACGGGGAGCGGGTCGTGACAAATGGTATCAGAGCAATGGTTTATAGAAAAAAAAAATCATCATTGAAGCATAGAGCACATGCACATTTAAGAAGTAGGATAGCGGGTAATTAGTACCCAATTATTATATTTTGTTCGTCGATTTAATTATATTATAATTTTATATGATTATATATATAGAATAAATTTTTTTTTAGTGTGCCTAATTTGTGAAGGATATTAGATATAATTTATATTTGTTCTAGTAAAAGAAGGACAAGAAAAGAAGGATGTCGGACTCAAGCACTCACCAAAATCATAATATAATTAAATATATATATATATATATAATTTTCAGTTCAGTATTGAAAAAAAAATTTATTTATTTGATGTTTTTTTTAAAAATGGGTTCAAATTTTAAAGATACTAATTTTGAAACTATTTCCCATCAATGAAAAGTTCATCTCAAAATTTTCAATTCTTGCACATAATTCTGTCATTGTGTTCTTATTTTATTTATTTTTATTTATTTTTTCGTAAATAAAACGAGTGAAATTTTTTTTAAGTCACCCATTATTTCTCATTTCGGCCCATACTAATTTTCGACAACTAGACAGTGAGTTATTTTTGGTAAAATTTTTTTTGAAGTACTATTTTCTATCAGATTAATCATCTAATATATATTTATCAGAGTGCGCAGCGGATAGCTTACACATATGACAAATTTCGAGAACGAAATTTTAAAAGGGGGAAGATTGTAACAATCCAGATTTTTAATTATTCTGTAGAATTTATACTAATATTATTTAATCTCAGTTCGGAAAATATATAATTTATTATATATTATTATGTGTGATTTTGTAAAATAATATAATTATTAAAAGTTTAGGGGTCAAAACATAAATAATAATATAGATAATATAAATAATAATAATAATAATGGGTGTGGTATTAAAATAAATAATTAATTTTATGTTAGTATACGATAAAGTGTAATTTAATTAAGAATTAATTAATTTATATAATTATATTAAAATATTGGGTCAAAAGGTAATTATCTTAAATATCTATAAAGGGTAAGAACAAATCTATATAATTAATTATCTGAGAAGAGGGACACGTGTTGGCCGAATAACGCGTCCACCTCTCTATAAATAGGGAGAGGTGATCTGCAGAAAGAGAAAAGAAAAGAAAGAAAGAGAAGAAAGAAGAAAAATGAAAGAAAGAGAGGAGAAAGGAAGGAAAAATAATGGAAACTGAAAAGATTTTTGATAGTGAAAAGAAAGAGTAAGATATTAAAGTTTAGGTGAGTTATATTATACCTTGAGTCACCAAAATGTATTTTACTTATGTTTTGACTTACCAAAATCTGTTTTACACAAGTTATGTTTTATTTATATATTAATAAAAGTTATGTTTTGTAAAGGTTTCAGTTACGCGGTTTTATTTCTAAACCCTATTTTCTTAAAAGGAAACCCATGGATATGTCTGTTTATATTTTAAAAAATATTTGACTATAACCTTATAAGTAATTATGTTTTGTAAGTATCACCACGGGAGTCCCACGCCTTTGGGGACTTAAATAACCATTGGCCTCTGTTTGACCACTTTGTGGTCCTCTGTTTGTCATGGATCCATTGACCTCTGTTCTGTGCGGAGCAAAGTGCTCTGCGGAGTTAAGTGCTACACTATTGTGAGAGCCACCTCTAGAATCCGTACGAGCCACCTCTTGAATCCATACCTCTGTTATGACTGTCACTTCTGTGACCTCTGTTCTGTTCTGTTCTGTACCGTGGTTATGGTTATATATTTATATAATATCTGTATTTCAGTTTCTGCTACTTAAATGATTTGTTTATGTAAATGTTTTGGCCTAACTAACGATTCATGGTTATTTTGTGTCCCTTATACTCTTGGTATAATATTTCTCACTCTGCCATGTGCTTATAGTTGTTTACCAATTTTCAGGAAATAGCTTTTGAAAAGTTTTAGATGCGAGGCTGCGGAATAGACACACACACAGCACTTTTCTGACATTTTTCTATGTAAATATCGGCCTTTTTGGACAATATATTTTGTAATAAAAATAGAAGCTCCAATGATTATTTTGGTACCCTTATTTAAATATTACTTCCGCTTGCGTTTACTGATCTGTTTTAGAATTGGCCGGAGGTAACCTTAGTTACTAGCCATCACGATCTTTAACCCTTGGGTACGGGGAGCGGGTCGTGACAGGGAATGGGACTTAAGCCTATTAAATAAGAGTTACCACAACGGAAACCCAACCTAGTTGACTTGAGATCTTGTTCAAAGGGACAACCGAGTTGTGTATGACTCATAAGGATCACTGGGGAGTTAAATTCCTACCCATTTCTATGATGAAATAGTGATGTCTGTAGCGTTTTAGGTTAAGTAAAACTCTTAATGATTTTTATATCTAGGAATACCTAGTGGAGTATGGCAGGATACTCTTCATAAGAATCACCTATCTGAGTGTGAACTTAGCTGATTCTATGAGATTTGTGAAGGGCTACAATTCTCTAGAGCACTCATGAAAGACCAGGTTGTTCAAGGCCAAAATGAACACAGTAGTGAGAACTAAACTGTGTCTGGTAATATGTTGTGTGAGTCCTGTTGTCTTGATTTGCACAAACGGCTGAACAGTTCAAGACATCATGTTCACTGGTTAGCTAGTAAATCTGATAGTGTCTCACAAGGGAAGGTTCAAAGCCAAAAGCTGCCTATCATTTGCAGAATATTTTCAATTTCTGTACTCTCTGTAATTAGATCATATTGTTACATTTTCTCTCCGTCAAATTTCATTCATGTGGGAGATTGTTGGAAATAATGGTTTTATAGGCTTATTTTGGGCCAACTTTGAGCCCAAATTTAAGTGGGGCCCACACGTCTTTTGGGGTGGGTTCAAAGAGGTGACGTGTTCATTGCCGCATGGCAAGTCACATGGTGAAGACAGTTCGTCAAAACCATTTACAAGTGAATGGGAAGTTGACGTCATTTTCGGATTTGTGGAATAGACCATTGAAGAAGTAAAATGTGGGTTTTCTTATAATGGTTATCCCAAATTAGAAACTTAAGAGAACTTATGTGTGTGTATGTATATAAGTTCTAGGTTGCAACACTTGGGTTGGGCTCCAAGGGGCACCCCAAGTTTGTAGAAGGGAGGAGTTATGGACAAATTGAACCTTGGCCCAAACCACCACATGCGCGCAGGCCGCCGCCGCCACCGCCGTCCGTTCGACCGAGCATGGGTCGGATCAGTTCTGATATTAATTTTTTAGACAAAATTTATTTAAATTTTTTCAAAAATTCTTGCAAGAAATTATTTAAATTTCTGAACAAAATTAATTTAATTTTTTTGATCCAAAACTGTGCCTCTTCTGGTCCAAGTTCCAACAGTCTAATAGGTTCATACAGACCAAACAGATTCGGTTTTTCCAGGACAGGTTTTAAACTGCCAACAGTTTCCAACAGATTGAAACTGCCAGCAGTTATCTGTTCAAACAGTAACTGCACCTATTCATTTCAAAACAAATCTGTTCAGGTTTGAATTTCATACCTGTTCAACCCTATAAATACCAAGACATTTCCAGCAGATTTCTCATTCCGAAATTCATTTTTTCTTGCTTTCCTTTGTGCTCTCTTTGCATTATTCTTTATTCTAGTTTTTTAGAGAAAAATTCTGAGAATATAGAACACAGGTTTTATTCATAGTACAAATTGTTTGGAGTGATACTACAATTTGTGAAGATCATTATATCCTGGGAGATAAACGCCATTTATCCGTCAGCACCGTAGCGAGACGAATATGTTTTAAGGACAAAGTGTCACACACTCGATTTGATCTTTTAAATATTTATTCGGTTCCGTAAAATAAATTATGTAAGTAATTTATTTTTATTTGTTTGATTTGTTTCAATTTATTTATTGTAGACAGAAAATTGTTCCAACACTTAAAAGTATGGACACGGACATGTGACACGACACGAATACGACACGGACACGCCGACACGTTAATTTTCAAAAAATATAGGATACGACATGTGAGAGACGCGTATGAAATATATAATTTTATATATTTATTCTATGTTATATATATGAATATATCATTCAAATATAATAAAAAATACAATATGACACTAATTCCTATAAACTTATATGATCTTTATTTTATTATTGTATCTAAAATTATTTTGTTCAAATTTATAATTATTTTCACTTGTGTTTAATCGATAGATATGTGTGTTTAAACAATAGACACGTGTCCTCCAAGTGTTCAGATCTTTAAAAAAAAAAATTTAAATAGGACACGTTTTGAAGAGTGTCGGACACGTGTCGAGGAAATGTTTAAAGAGTATCGTTGTCTGACATGGACACGACACCTTCTCAGAAGTGTCCGTGCTTCTTAGGGAGGGATAGTCCATTAGGTCTTGATTTTTCAACTGGAGATGCTGTGTCCGTTTTCTGGTTAACTCATTGGAGGAATGAGGTCCATGATTCGGATGATGACCGAAGGCTTATTGCACTGTTGTGGGCAATCTGGAAACAAAGAAATAGTGTTGTTTAACAAACTATTGCTCTAGCCCAAGAGTTATTTTGTTCCTCAGCCTCTGTAAACAGGGCACAGAGGCAGAATGAGGGTATGCTGGATAATGAGGAAAATGAAACATATTCTCCAGGGGTTTTACATGCCACGTGTACTTGTGAACGATGCACCTCATGATGATTTGCAGGAACACAGATTGATTATTGATGGATCATGGAGTAAAGACAATAGAAGTTCAGGCATAGCTTGTGTCTGTTATGATGCTAATGAGGAACCCATAGCTCAAAGAGCTGCTCAACTTAATCTTCCTTCAGCTTTTGCAGCCGAGGTCACTGATTGTCAACGAGCTATTCAATGGGCAAAGGAACAGAGACTTCTAAACATTCACATATGGACGGACTCACAGATTTTGGTTTATGTTTTGTGTAAATGAGTCCAACCTTTTTGGACCTCCGCAACTTTAGTGGTGGATATTTGGTCACCTTGTAAGTATTTTAGTTATATTAGTGTCTCTAAGGTCAATAGGACGAACGGTAAGCCAGTTCTTGACTTGGCTCGGTCTGTAAATAATTTTTCCACTTAATGTTAATATTATATGTTTGCTGTTTTCTCCCAAAAAAAATAAAAATTAAAAATAACTCTTTTACCTCTGGAAAACGAAACCCATATAATCCAAGCAGAATTCAGTAGCATTTAATATATATATATATATATATATACACGTTTTACCATTGGCAAAAGAGCCAACACAAAAAATGAATGCGAAAAAAAAAAAAAAAAAAAACTCTTTTTCTAGTAGTGGCACCGGTTTCATTTCCTGTAGCAAATCAGGGAAGCGAATCAGTGTCCCCAAAAAATGAAGGGAAAAGAATCAATTCTCCCTCCCTTTTATTGCATTGAATGCCCATGAATAATGTAATTGATTACATCAACAGAGCACACTGTCATTCTAACAATAGCACTAATATAGTATCGTATGCGCCAACTACTCTTGCAACTTCATCGACTTTGCACTCTAATAATCTATCTGCCTTCATAATGGAAGGACAATCCTTGCTTTCAGTAAAATAGTCATCCTCCTTCCCCAGCCTAAATGCATCATATTTCTCACCCAGAGGTATTCACCCAGAAGCCTTACCTCTTGGGATATGAACATTCTGTGCACTTATAAGGAATTGAACAGCCACCAATCCACTGGCCGGGGGATTTTGTTACAGAGGAATTTGTTCAGCTACTCTTATCTACCTGATAATAAAAGAGGCGTTCATACTTGATAAAGATTCCTTTTGACATAAACAATCTGGTAACGGGTTCACATAGAATGCTTCTTCTGAGCGAAACCTTTCCATGCCCTTTGTCCCTGAAATGGGGCCTTTTCTCTTCCTTGGGGACCCTTGCCTGTGCCACCAATAAAAAAGAAACAAGCAAAGCAAACTTAGTAATAATGGTCACCAAGTGATTTGTCATATTAAGTTGGAACTTCAGAGCAACTCCAGAAAATGTTCAAATGCTACATCATGTTCCTCTATCCCAGGTGTGCGGCATGCTAAGGTATCATCTGCGGAGAGAGAGAGGATACTGATTCCTCCAAGCCATTCATTCAGCTAAAGACATAACAAGTCAAAATTTATTCGCTTTCCCCTCAATTATCAACAGAAGTGTAAGAGAAAAGACTACAGGCCTATATTTACAAGTACCATAAACAATGACACAAGACCCCCAGAAAACACAGGTCTTGTATGGAAAATTACCAATAAAATAAATCATCACTGGAGCTCTGTAGGGTGCTCATGAAATATTAAGGCCTATGTTCCAGAAAATAAAAACAGAAGAGAAACACAAGTTACTTTGACCAAAAAATTTCTCAAGGAATGACGATTTGGACATCACACCTTGAAAAACCACTTCTAATTTAATTGATTATGCCACAAAGTAGAATATATGGATAGCATCATCATATTTCTAACAAAACGGGTGCAGATAAGGAATCTTCACATTCACGTACCGTCTTTTGTGGATTTCAATAACACGAGTGGAAAGCTTTTTGCCTTCTTTCAGTCTTCCCTGCTCTATTTTGCAAAAAAGGTGGACAAGGGCTTTCCTGAAGATAACAAAAATAAAGCGAGACACACTTTCAGAATTTTGAGAGAATTAACAGTACATAGAAATTATTGAAACCTGGATGTGCTCTGAAATATTAGTTCTCTTGCCTGTCAGGAGAAATAGTTTTCCTATGTCCCAGGAAACGACGATGACCTTCAACTGCCCTTGCCATGTTTCCAGAGTAGGAGGGAATAAATATATCACTCTGAACTGATACAATGTAGTCCAGAGCAGCCATTTGAGATGCATGGTTGATAAAAGGCTCCAGCTCGTCTGCTGATGCCAGTTTTTCCTGCAAAATTTTATAAAAAAAAATTTAGATTTATCTGCTAGCCATCAAACAACATCTATAACTTCAGACTTTATTAGCCCTAACCTCGTTTCTCAAATCTCAGACAAGAAAACAATTAACTGATAAATCTTTCCAATGGTTGCACGTGTGCATGTGCAAGAGAGATAGAGAGAACTGATAGTACTTAAAGCAAAAAAAATGGCTTTTGTCTTCAAACTGCAAGTTCATTTCAAGAATTGAGTGCCCAAAAGTGTAACTTGAAGGGTTTATAATTGGGATTTTGTCCATCACCCCTATACATAAGGCGGTTGCGATTTAAAATCCATCCTGTAATTAGAGGCACTTTGCATTGTTTATGAACTTCATCTATCATTAAAATGAGAAATCAATTTGTGGGTTTTAAACCTCCTCATTACTCAAGTTCGACCCACATTTGAATTCAAAGCAAAGGAATGACAAGAAAAAAACTAAAAACACAGTCTAACTGAACTTCTAAAGGCTGACTCTTTACTCATACTGAAGCTCAACACCAGACAAAGATTCTGCTGCTTGGTTATTTTCTCCTTTATCACCTTTTATCTGCCTGTCAGATTAGTCCTTGTAGGAGTCTTCTACTCCGTGCCCATGGGAGCAATAGATAGTCCAATAAAGAGTGAAGCACAGGTAACAATCCCATAGATCATTTTGACATGTCGAGCATCTCAATGCCTGAAATACATCAAAACACTCTAAAGTAACCATCAAGCTTTGTTCCCACAGCTCACTATATATGTTTCAGTGACATAAACTTGTTACAATCAGCCCATGAAAAATCTCAAAGACCAGAATGTTAGATTCTGCATGAAACGGACGAGATAGAATCATTGTGTCATGGTTGGAAGAATATCACTTCATGTCAGTTCATCTCCATTTCCAATTCCTCCTCCTGCCTTCATGCTTCAGTAGAAGTTCACATACCCAAAATAAACATCATACAAAGAAAAAGAAATACTCTCACTATTTCTTCAAGTTTTACAAAGGGTATGGCAACCTTGTTGCCAACATAGGATCATGCTTTTAGAAAGCAAACTTCACATGTTGATTTTTGTCATTTCTTTAATTTTCTTCCCTACTATTCTATTTTGTTTTTTTATGTTTTGTAGTTGCAAAAAATAAGGGACATTATCTCTAGCTATCACTGCAGCCACTTTCTTACGGTTTTTCTCGGAGTAGAAATTCATTCTCTTCATGAGCATAGATTCATCACCAATGCATTTAGTGACTAGAAAGTGCATGCCATGACAAATTACTTGCACTCTTGTACATGCTACAGCCGCTAGTTTTTTTTTTTTCCTACCTTAAACAACACTTCATTTTACTTGGTAAAGTAGTCACAAAAAACTACAAATAGAAACCCAAGCACATCATGAAAAAGTAAGGTAAAAGCAAGAAAAAAAAATCATATTAGGATATGATTATCTGATTGAAAACGTTCTCCCAATGTTACCTGAAAAACTAATACAGAAATTTACGTTTTGAAACACACATTCGTTCAAACATGATACATTTTTGTTCCAAAATGGAGAATTTGCCTATTCAAAGCAATCCCAAAAATTTTCCTATATATTTTCTTAAAAGTGGTTTTCTCGGTTTTGCTTAGTTTTTAAACATGATCCAATATATAGATTAATTTTTACATTAGTTTCAAGTCACTATGGCAATTTTTCTTTTTATTGGATTTATTTAATTTTCTTACTTGTGAATAACTTCCCACTTGTTATAAATACATATATATATATATATTATAAATATATTTAATTATGAAGCATGTTTATTATTTAAGCATGTTTACAAATTGACAGACAGTTTTTGTGTTATGAAAATCAAACACAATCAGATGGAAATAAAATACAGGTAAATTCAATATGGATATATTCCAAACCTACCTATATGATATATCTACGATATATAGTACTTATGTGTTAATAATAATGTTCTACAGTTATCTTAGGATTACCTCATACTATTGTACTTTTAGATAGCAACATATATGTACTTGAGCAACTTATAAGATGCAGTAGTTTCTAATCACAATGAATAAGACATTAATTTCCTAAGCAAACTAGAAACCAGATTCAGTTCTATAGGATAAACCAGATTAGTTAATGCTCCTACATCCAGATCTGATCATAGACGATGCTCCTACATCCAAAGTTAAGACCCCATCTATTAACACACTAGCTGAAAGGCACAACACACATCTAATGAACAACCCCCCTTGATCCTGCAATCTAGGGAAAAAATGTAACAAGATACCCCTCAGCCAGAGACAACAGTCTCAATAATAACAACTTAAGGTTGGCATATGGTCCCCTTTTCGTTGCTAATGACTACTTCCTCTAATTAGTATACAAGTATGGCACATTAAGCACATGCAATGCACATGGCACTACTCACTTGCACTGGTGGTTGTCACTATAGTGTAGCATTATCATTAACAGTACACTATAGTTTTCACAATATGAGTTTCTCGTAAATTCAGACATGCATGAGGTCCTCATATCCAGTTTAAAGGATGCTGTCGGAGTGTAAGCCATTCTTATTGACAGCAAAACATTTTATTTCTCTGCTAGGGAAATAAAAAGAATCATCAAACAAATGGATGCCTCCATGGCGTACCTTGTTCATTATTAAGGGATAGCGCGATTGCAGATCAGCCATACGAGAATCACCCCCATATATCTCTCCAGCAGCGATATATATGGGGGTGCTTGATGGGAATCCCAAAGCAGCAAGGAATATTCCAACCTCCTTTGGAGTCAAGGGGCAATATCCTTTGGCTCTCTGTTCGGTAGAATTGATATCCTTTACTTTCCAATACACAGTGTTCTCCCTACAAGCTCAAAACGAAAAGATGACACAGAAAGTCAAAGTCAGACAGCATACATATCCATTAAAGGATGTTCAGTCAAATAAGTCCACCAAGCAGAAACACAATATTGATTATTATCAGCAAAATTATAGAGACATGTCCCACCTGATAATCTTCAATTCATCAGCCTCCTCTGGTGATAAATCATGTGTGCATCCACTGAAGGCAAGCATGTCCTTTTCATATCGTAAATGCAAAGCAATATATGGACCATAAGACCTCATCCGATCCACCAACAACTACAAAATCAACAGAAAGATGACACTCCATTAGCCCAATCCAATACAGATAAAGCCACCCTGAAAAAGATTAATTTTAAGATGTTACTTTTCCCATTGCTTCAATGCGTGGTGAAAAACGTAGGGCTTCATAACAAGCACGACAGCGCAGCTTCTGAATGTTGGGAGGCAGATTATTGTTTGCCAATCGAGAATCAGACTTAGCTGCTCGAATAACCTATAGAAAGTTGTGAAAATTCAAAATGTTGCATTTGAAATATTGAAATACTTTCTGGATGAATGCTTCCAGTCAACATACCTGATAATCTGCCCACATGCTAGCAATCTCATCCTGGTAATAATCAATACCGGACCAGCTTCTAAAGTGCTTAACTGCTCTAGTTGCATTTGCCAGTTCCTTCGGAAGTTTTCTAATGACCTTTACATCATTAGCCAAGGAACTAATAAAATGATCTTGATCGAATACATCAGAAAAATTGCTGCAGTTTGAACATGTAATATTAACAATAGCATCGAGCATGCAGATTTTAGACACAAATGCAAAATATAAATCTGAAAAATGGTACCTAGTGTCCTGCCAAAATGACCGTTTATCAAGTTCTGGAATTACAAGAGTAGCATTTATAATTCGGGCAACAGCAACCATGTCACATATCTGCAAGTTGAGAAAAATACAGTTCTTCAGCTTCATGTAATAGATGTATCAATATTCAACAGTATTATGATAGTGATGAAATGTATACTGATGACTTGGCAGCTTTACTTATGCATCGCTCTTGTGTCATATAATGTAATTATGGAAAACAACAGCAGTACAATTAGTTATTTATAAATTGCCAAGATATATAATGAACAACTGATAGAAAGAGGTACAGTGCCAAAATAACAAGTAAAATTAATGTATTGCAATTTGCATGCATATCTGCCAAATAGAAAACTCATTCACCACACATCAAAATAGCCAACTTAATTGGATGTCATGATTACCATAAATACGCTTTGGCAAATTTGGTGTGGAATAGTCCAAAACCATGTGAGTCTAATTTGATTGACTACTAAGCAATAGTGGGATTAGAGTGGTCACTCACAAAAAGTTATGCATGTTTGGTTTGAGTAAAAATTTCCACCCCTAAAGCTCCAGAGTTTGTTAAATAGCATACTGAACATTCATGGAAGCTCTATGAATGTGCAAAATGAAGTCATTGATGCAATTAGATATCTTATTGTTCACATGAAAGAAGGATGCTCAATTCCAATGATTATAGAACACTTTGAGGGACTATTTCCCGCTCAACTATGGGAAAAGGAAGCAAATCTGGATTACACCCAATTCACAAACCAACTATCACAGAACCGTTACAATATTATTTTATTGGAGTTTAGTACAGAGCACCCTCAATTACTTACTTCCAATCTTTTCCACAAGGAAGTCATGCATAAAGGTATATTTTTGTATCTTGAATACAATTAAATAATTTAAGCAGTAACTCATGAATTTTTTTTATTCCTCCATTTCATAGTTGAGAAGGAAATTGTTCCATTATGTAATTATTTTGTCACCAAATTTTTAAAAAAAAATTCCATTTGAAAAGAAAAACCAGCAATAACGCTTTTGAATATGAACTACATTAAAGCTTTTTCACCATGATCATAATCTGGAGACTGGCAGGTATTGGCAAAGCATAATGGCTTTCAAACCTTAAAATCTCATAACAGGTTATGGCTGGAGTGGCTATTATGCTGTTTCAGGTTTACCAATTATCACCCAACTTATCAACAATCCAGCACAGAATAAAATTAAAATAAATAAATAAAATAAAATAAAATAAATCTCTAATTGCAGAAGCAATGATCAGGATGATAGGGGTCTTAACAAAAGGTAAAATAAGACTGACTTAATAAAGCTTATATATATATATATATAGACAGAGAGAGAGAGAGAGGATGCAGACCCCAGCTCGCATCTGATTTAATCCACCATTTGTATGAACAAGAAGGTAACCTTGAGACCCTCCAGAAGCTGATGAAACAACAATGAATGAATGAACAAATGAACAGACAATAACAACTACAGATGAGTTTCATAAGTGCAAACTTAAACCAAAACTACAACTTCCTTACTTGTGTAATTTGAACTTGGCTCAACACAGGGCACATAATCTCGATTTGGTGGCGGCTTCCATAGCTTGTCAAAATCCAAAATCCCACTTGCACCATCCAACTGTCAAGTCTAAAGGAGTGAAAACATGAAAGATGCATGACTATTTTGTATCAATATGCATATACCTTTATACTATTATAGTATATGATACATAATATGATATAGATGCCATCAAAACACACATATACCATAACTAAAATAGCATTTTTCTTGATGACAACCTTTTTGCAGGACTAGAAACTTAAGAATCAAATTGTTTAAATTGGTTAAAATGAACACAAAACTAATGAAATCACACCAAGAGAAGCATAACACCTTGCTAGGCGGTAGAGGAGCTCTTGGCAAATGGGGAGGCACCAATTCCACAATCCAGCTTTGCTCTCCTCCCACCATACCAATTTCTTGTTGCTGCAAAAAATTGAATTATAACAATCTCATTTTACAATATCCCAAATCCAACAAAATATAATAACATAGCATAAGAGGAATTTGTGACGTATTCAAAAGCCACATGTATGTGTAGTGTATGTGTGAATATATATAATTACCCTCTATTTCTTAGATTAGAAAAAACAGTAGTATTTCTTTAAATAGTGATATTACAAAAATGGATCAAAAACTGAATCAAATAGACTGTAAAAGCTTGACGGAAGTGTAGGGAAAACAGGGGATGATGAATTAAAATGAAATTGAGGGGGTTGAAGAACTTGAAACCCTAGAGTGAGAAAGTGTATGAAAGAGTAGGAGGAAGAGGAATTGAGGGAGGGTGGGGGGAAGAGGGAGAGAAAAGGTCACCATGAGAGGCTTGTAAAGGTCAGGTAACTTGGTCACTTGGGAAGAAAAGAATGGTCGTACATGAGCATAGAGCAGAGCCAGTAGACCTATTGAACCTATGGCGCACGATAGCAACTTCCTCAGTACTCCCAACATCCTCCACCTCCACCTCCGCTTCTGCATCTCCTCCCTCTCTCTTTCTCTCTCTAGAAAAAACACCACTCTCTCTCTCTCTCTCTCACCAAAAACAATGAGCAGAGCGATAACAGAACGCCATTTCTGCAACTCTGTTTCTCTCTCTCGCTCTCTCTCTATATGTATGTATATGTCTTTCTTTCTCTCTCTATATTTGAGGGTGGAGGAGGAGGCAGTAGTAGTCGGCTATTTTTGATCTCTTCTTCTCGTCTCTGCTCTTATGTATAATATATATTTTGATTAGCAATACGGACTGTGAAAAAATAGTTTGTTTTCTACTAGGTTTCAAAAACATATAAAATAAACATAAACAATATAGTAAGTGGATAAAGATATGAGTTGGGTTAAAAATTTTAAATAATTTATTAAATTTTTTATCTAATTTTTTTTATGTGAGTGTGAGATCTACACATGGATATAGGATCCATATATGTGGAGTTATGTGAATCCCACACTTATGTAAAAAATTTAATAAAATAATTAATAAATTATTTAAGATTCATAACATTTTCTTAAAGATATAGTGAATTTTACTATTTATACAATTATTTTTTACAATGTTATAAATATCAAGTTTTTGATATCCATTGGTTCGTTTAAGACTTTTTGGCTAAAAAATGGCAAAATATAAAATAGATTAAAAAAGTTAATAATATAAAATGTTACATATAAATCATAATTATTTTATTTTTTCTCTCATAAAAGTCAAACAAGTCAAAAAAGCCAAACTAAACAAATTTTTAAGAATGTTTTGAAAAGATGGTCAAAAGTTAATTTTTTGACTTTTTTTTAAAAAATGTGTAAAAAATGTGAGAGATGATATGACCGAAAATTGATTAAAAGTCAGAAAATGACTTTTAACTCACTTCCTAAAAGAGGCATTAGTCCCAAGCTAAAATAGTCAAAAAAAAAAAAAAAAAAAATTTAAAAACTAACTAAAAAACCAATTACCAAATGACAAATGTGTGAATCATAGTATTTAAATTTGTAACAAATATAAAATTGCACGAAAAAATTTCTTCAAGCAACTTGGCTAAAGATCAATTTATTGACGAAATAAGATAAGTTCCAAAAAAAAATTCTAATTTTTTTATTTTTTATTTTTTAAATTGTTTGGGGAGTAATCATTTTAGCTAAAAAGTCAAAAAATCATTATAAGTTATTATATCACTCTCTTTATTTTTCTGTACATCTTTTTATAAAAAATTAAAAAATTACTAAAATAACTTATTTCCAAACGAATTTGATTCAATAAATTTATGTGCATGGAAAATAGTTAAGTTTTATTCAATTAAAACTCATTTTAAGAAGTTGAGTGCCCATTTGGCAATATGGTAAAAAGCTATGTTTGCTGATTCCAAAAAACTTGCATTGGTTTTTTTAGCAAAAAGTTATTTGGCAAGATGAAAAAAAGTTATATATAAAATTATAATTATACCTTTTATATTATTTAGGGTTATATATGGGTGAAAATGTAAATTTTCTAAATTGGGTGGGGTAGTTTGGTCATTTTATTGTGATGTGACATCATAAATAAATATTAATCAAAAAAGTCAAAAGCAACTTTTTATCAATTTCCCAAATCACTTTTCAAAAAAGTCAAAAAGCTTGGTAAAAAATCAAAAGCTAACTTTTTACCATCTTCCCAAAACACTTATATTCAACACCACTAATGCTTCAGGTCTCAAAAGTTTCAGGCGCGAATGGCACGAATTTGTGGTCATCGATCAACCAGCCGGACGATCACTCGGATGACCGGGTGAAATACTTGTCTATCGTGGTTGTCACCTTGTCAACCTCATCTGTCAGCCTCTTTGTCAGATGACCGTCCGAACAACCGGTCAAACAAATTCGAGGCAAATTCACACCTCAATATTCGAGGCCTGTAGCACGTACTCATTGAATACCTAACTAGTCAACTCGTTTATAATTTTCCAATCAAAAAATAATAAATGCATGAAAGAAAAATATACCAATTGGGTGAGATTTAAGAGGGGGATGGAAAAAAATAAAGAGGTAGCTTTTAAAATATCCATACAATTAATGCTTTTGACTTTTTGATTTTTTGGTTATTTGGTTTTATTTGAAAACTAAGTATTTTAGTTAAAAAGTCAAAAGTCACTATAAATTGACACATCACTCTCTCTACTTTTTTGTACATCTTTTCATAAAAAGTCAAAAAGTTATTAAAATAGTCTCCCAAACGAGGCCAGTTTGGGGTTAAAAAGTCTCATTTAGAATAAGTTTTTTGGTTTTTTTTTTTACTTTTGTAAGAGAAAAAATGAAATGATTATGGGTTGGATGTGATATTTTGTCATATTTGGCTAAAATAATATGTTTTATCATATATGACTATTTTAGCTCAAACACTCATCCCAAATGGGCCATAATAACTTAAATTTTCCTTTCAAGTCTAAATTACTTTGTCACTTAGGGGTGTTTTGGGAAGATGGTTATAATCTGATTTTTGGTGAAAAGCTGATTATAAGCAAATTATAATCAGCTTTTCTGTGAGAGAAGAGGAGATAAAAAATCTGAAAATCAGATTTTTTATCTCTTCCCAAAAGAGGCCATTCAAGAAATTTTTATATAAAATTAAACATTTAATTACGAAAAATTACTTAAAATGAAGGGTACATATTGGGTCAAAATGAGATAATTCTATTCACACACCAATTTTTTACAGTTCATATATTTAATGAAAAAAAATTGTAATACAATTTTGTCTTACAATAAAAATACTATAATTCCTTTATATTCTTTTTAGACAAACCCTATTTTTAAAACACCACAACCATTCTCTACCACTAGTGCCATCTCTTTCATTCACCATCTTCTTCCATCGCCTCTTTTTTTCTCTACTTGCGATCACTTTTCGCCATAAACCATGCACTTCTACAAGTCCCTGTCGCAAACCACATACTTTTGAGGTTGACTGTAGAGGTTTTATAATAGAATGTGATGAGCTGGGAGTAACGATGGTAGTAGTAATAGAAAGATGAGAGTGGCAACAACAATAGTGAATGAGGATAGGTGGATAGAAAAAAAAAAATTAGACTTTTAAATTGAAGACAATGGTATTATTGGTGTTACCCAAAAGACAACCTAAGAGGGGGAATGAATTAGGTTTTTACAATTAAAAATTAATAATACCCTAATAAAAATTATAACTAGCACAATAGATAAATATAGTTAATGAAATAAAAATAATTAAAATATGTGTTCTAACAACTATGTCAGTTAATGATTTTAGCATAGTGAAAATGTGAAATATAGTTATAGCAATTTAATAAAATAAAGAGATAAAGGAGAGAGAGGCAAACAAATTTATAGTGGTTCGGCTTCAACTCGGTCTACGTCTACTCCTCAAGCTTCGCTTGAGATTTTCCACTATGCTCTAGCTTCACGGGGATGCTAACAACCTCTTTACAAATGGAGCAATCCTCCACGGATTTTACACAGACTTTCTAAGTCAAGAATACTGAGTATACTACACTCTTACAAGGTTGAAAAGAAAGTATTTTTGCTTTCACAAAAAATTACAAGAATTATCTCTCAAAAGATAGATATAAAAAATGAAGCTTTGATTTTTTCTGTAAACTTCACACAGGAAAGATGGGCTTAAAGCTATAAGACTCAGTGTATATTTCTGAGAATAGATGTGAATGATTTAGAGTCAAAGAATATTTTCAGGTTTTTTTTTGTAACTTGTTTACATTAGAGGCTTTGGTATATATAATGAAAATTATAACCGTTTATAACGTTGTAGTCATTTGAATTTATAGCCGTTTTTATGCCGTTGTAACTCCATCATTACTAATTTGAATATCTTCCCACTCCATTATTACAAATTTGAATATCTTCCACTTGAACCTTTTGAACTGCTGTTGTACTGGGCTGTTTGAACCTCTGTTTTTTGGGCTATTTGAACTCCTGATTTAATCAAATATTAAATACATTCTAACAACATTTAGGATAAAGGTTTACGTGAGAAATAATGGGACAAAATAAATTTTGATTTTATTAAAACATAAAATCATCAAAATAAATGTTGATTCTATTTTTCTCTTTCAAATAAATCATCAAAATAAATTTTGATTCTATTTTTCTCTTCTAAATAAATTAAAACATAATTAAATAAATCATCAAAATAAATAAGTTTAACAATCTCCTATTTTTGATGATGGCACACAATGATGTTTTGATTTGATTTGGGAGTAAGAAAGGCTCCCCATCAAGTCATGCTCCTGAATTCATTTCTAAAAACATAGGTTAGCACATGTGTAATAAAAAGCTTTAATTAGAAACATGATATGAGATTAAGATATCAAACTATAAATGCATACATCAGATTTAGTTTGAAAATAATACCAATAATTTGAAAAATAATACCATAATACATAACATCATATAATTTCTCCCCATGTGACATTATCAAAAGAAATCATGGGTTAGAATTTGGAGGAGGAGGAAGAGGAAGGGAAAATGATAGTGATAAATGGCATCAAAAAAATAGATAATCAATATATATATATATATATATATTATATATATATTATATATATATATTACATGGCTATACAATATATATACATAATATGTATACACATATACAACTCTTCCGCGTTTCTCTCGTTTTTTTCGCAAAATGCGGTTGCCACGCGGCCTGGCTTTTGCTTTATTGGCCGACAAAAGCAGCTCTCCTCGATTACCGCTCGCCTCGGCTATCTCTTCCTCCTTGTATTCTTCTCTTCAGCCTCTTCTCTTCAGCATTCTTATTAATCACACTCGTCTGCTTCTTCTTCTTCACTTCACTCTCTTCTATCTCTTCTTCATCACTCTCTTCGATCTTCTTCTTCTTCCTTGAGAGATAGAATAGAGAGATTGAGCAGAGCAGAAAGGCTGCCAAAAATGACCTTCCTTTCGAGTACATTGCTCTCTCCTACTACATGGCCTCGTCCCGTCCCCTTACTCTCTTTCCGGACTTGAATGACCCCTCAAGCGCTGCTAGGCAGAGTGCCCCAGCGCCTACTCTTTTCAACCTTCCTATGATGTCGATTGAGCAAATAATGGTAGCGCAATCAAGTATTGAAGCCAATCATTTCACACTGACGTTCTGTATGGAGACGGTGACTGCAGTCACAAAATTAGCGCATCAACTGCAAAACAGAACAAGTGAGCTCCACCGGGTCAACGCCCAATTCTCTCTGCTCCAGCGCATGTACAAAGATGCGCGAGCAGAAATAGGCGCACTGAAGGCCGAAAATAAATAGCCTAAACGGAAGATCACCTCCACGGCCCGATTTGGAGTAACGTTGTTCTTGGCCTTTGATAGTCAGCGGGGAGTCGTCGCTCTTGACAAAAGCATGGGGGCAGGGGCGTCAAGGGTCGTCTAAGGTGATAAAAAGAAGAAGAAAACGATGGAAGAGGCGAGTAAATAAATCGGCGTTAACCCAGGGGTGGGTGGCCTTGTGGTATGAACATGGGGATTAAGGCCCCAGGTCATGAGTTCAAATCCCTCATCGGCCAATCTCCTGGGCGTAGTACAGTTGGTTAGGAAGTTGGACCTCAAGTTGTCTAACCAGCACTTGGTGTGGGTTCAATGCTCCTCCGCTGTGCGAGTCTTGACTTAAGCGGAGCTTGTCTTGGGAGGTCGGGGCAAGTTCCCAAGTTATAACCTCCTCGCTCGGAACGGCTAACAGGACACCTTGGTGATCTCTACAAAGGGGCGCTGCCTTGAACCTGCGGGAAAGTATGGAAGATTTTCCTGTAACAAAAAATAAATAAATAAATAAATCGGCATGTGGCCATAAAAAAAATGAAGGGTGTGTGTTTTTTTTTTTTATGTAAATATTTGTATTTTGATTTGTTTTTGTTTTTATGTTTAAGTACAAAAAAATGAAATTAAAAAGCAAAAAAAAAAAAATTAAGCCCAAACAAAAAAATAATAATGAGAAAAAAAAATAAAAATAAAAGAAATTAAGCCTAATAGCAAAATAAAATAAATAAAATAAATTAAAATAAAATAATACCAGCATAAAATTAAACTTAATGAGACGGTGGTGTTACTGGAATGGCAATACAAAAAAATTACCATGAGGGTTAAAAAAAATCAATGTATGCAAAGTTAATTTTACCTCAAGATGCAGAACCCAAAAAACAATTACACAGGTGAGAATAGCAAACTGTTAAGGAGAATAAATGTATGAAGGACTTGAGAGCATTCAACTGATATAAATGTTTCCATATCAATGTAGCAATACACATATATTATTTTTAAAAAAATTCAAGTTTCACAGTCATAGCAAAACTTTTAAAGTAGAAATCGACATTTCAAGCTCGCCACGAATAAAATTGAAGCGATCCTCGTTTAGCGGTTTTGTGAAAATATCCGCCAATTGCTTGTTGGTGTTTACAAATTCAAGTACAATATCCCATTTTTGAACATGATCTCTTAAAAAATGATGTCGAATTTCAATATGTTTTGTTCGTGAGTGTTAAACCAGATTTTTGCTTAAATTGATGGCACTAGTATTATCACATATAATAAGGATATGATCATAATGCAAATCAAAGTCCTCCAATTGTTGTTTCATCCAAAGTATTTGGGCACAACAACTTCCGGAAGCTATATATTCAGCTTCGGCCGTTGATAAAGCAACAAAATTTAACTTTTTGCTAAACCAAGATACTAATGAGTTACCAAGAAAGTAACAAGTACCACTGGTGCTTTTTCTATCAAGTTTGCATCCGGCAAAATCGGCATCCGAGTAATTAATTAAATCAAATGCAACACCTATAGGATAAAACAGTCCCAAATTTTGAGTGTCAACAAGATATCTAAATTTTTTTTAACAGCATTGAAATGTGATTCCTTAGGATTTGATTGATATCTAGCACATATACAAACACTAAACATAATATCGGTTCTACTTGCAGTTAAATAAAGAAGTGAGCCGATCATACCTCGATATTTTGTTTGATCAATGGATTTACATTTTTCATCCTTGTCTAAGCTTAATGGATGTGCTTATAGGTGTTCCAGCTATTTTTGAGCCATACATACCAAACTTTTTGAGTAGTTCTTTTGTGTACTTAGCTTGGTTGATAAAAATTTCTTCCTTACATTATTTGATTTGAAGCCCAAGGAAATAATTTAGCTCTCCAATCATGCTCATCTCAAACTCACCTTGCATACACTTAGCAAATTCCTTACATAGGGTTTCATTAGTAGCACCAAATATAATGTCATCCACATATATTTGCACAATAAGTAAATCATCAATTTTAGTTTTAACAAAAAGTGTTGTGTCAATCGTTCCTCTAGAAAAATTATTTTCAATCAAAAATTTACTTAATCGTTTATACTATGCACGAGGTGCTTGTTTTAAACCATATAAAGTTTTTGATAGTTTAAAAATATGATTTGAAAAAGCATGGTCTTCAAAACCTGGGGGTTATTTAACGTAAACTTCCTCATTTATAAACCCATTAAGAAAGACACTTTTTACATCCATTTGATAAAGTTTGAAATCTCTAAAACATGCAAATGCAAGTAACATGCGAATGGCTTCTAATCTAGCAACCGGAGCAAAGGTTTCATCGAAATCAATACCTTCTTCTTGATTGTATCCTTGTGCAACAAGTCTAGCCTTGTTTCTTATAATTGTACCGGATTCATCAAGCGTGTTTCGAAAGATCCATTTGGTACTGATAATGGTATGATCTTTAGGTTTTGGTACAAGTTCCCACACTTTGTTTCTCTCAAATTGGTTAAGCTCTTCATGCATAGCTATCATCCAATGTTCATCGAATTCGGCTTCTTGAAAGTTTTTAGGCTCAATCTGTGAGAGAAAAACCAAGTTACTACAAATATTTCTAAGTGGAGAGCGAGTTTCAATACCTTTTGTAGGGTCACCTAGGATTAAATCCTTAGGGTGATTATGAACAAACTTCCATTATCTTGGCAAATCATCATTGTTTCCTCCTTATTCTTGAGGTGGGAGAATATGTTGTTCAATCTCTTTGTTCAACGTACATGATTGGTTCTCTTCTTTGTAGATACTTGAATTTTTCACATTTGGTTCCAAATCTATATTATCACTAACAATTTGCTTTTGAGTAGAGATGTTGTTTCATCAAATGTCACATGTATAGATTCTTCCACAACAAGAGTTCTTTTATTAAAAACACGATAAGCTTTGCTAGTTAAAGAATAGCCAAGAAAAATTGCTTCATCAAATTTTGAATCAAATTTACCTAAGTTATCCTTATCATTATTATGCACAAAACATTTACAACCAAAAATATGCAAGTGACTAATGTTGGGCTTTCTATCATGCCAAAGTTCATAAGGAGTCTTTTTGAGAATAAGTCTAATTAATGCACAGTTTAAAATATAGCATGCAGTGTGAACGGTTTTGGCCCAAAAATATTTAGGAAGATTATTTTCGCAAAGTATTGTTCTACTCATCTCTTCTAAAATTTTATTCTTCCTTTCTACTACACCATTTTGTTGAGGGGTTCTAGGTACTGAAAAATTATGTCCAATACCATGCTCATCACAAAACAATTCAAATTTCTCATTTTCAAGTTCTCTACCATGGTCGGTTCGAATATTAGTAATAAGAAAACTTTTTTCATTTTGAATTCTACGACAGAGTTTTGTGAAAGAAGAAAAAGTTTCATCTTTATGTGCTAAAAACATAACCCATGTGAATCTTGAATAATCATCAACAATAACAAAACAATAACGTTTACTACCTAGACTAGATGTCCTTGAGGGACCAAATAAATCCATATGAAATAGTTGTAAAGGTCTAGTTGTGGAAATATGAGATTTTGATTTAAATAATGTTTTAGTTTATTTTCCTTATTGACAAGCACTACAAAGATGATCTTTTTCAAATTTAATTTTTAGAAGTCCAATGACCAAATCATTTCTCAAAAGTTTAGCAATTAAATCCATATGAACATGACCAAGTGCTCTATGTCATAACCAACTATTTTCATTATTAACATATAAACATTTAACATCACTAGCATAGAGATCATTAAGATGAAAAACATAAACATTATCATAGCGATTACTAACGAATAAAGCTTTATGATTATTTGTGCTTTCAATTGTGTAATGTGATTTATCAAAAATAACTCAATTACCTTTATCACATAATTGACTAATATTAAGTAGGTTATGATTAAGTCCATCAACAAGTAAAACATTTTTAATAGAAGGGTTAGGAGAAATACTGATGCTACTAATACCGATGATTTTTCCTTTTTTGTTGTCTCAAAAAGTAACAAATCCTCAATCTTTCGATGATAGTTTAGTAAAGAATGATTTATCTCCGGTCATGTGTCTGGAACATCCACTATCAAGGTACCACTTCCCTTCTTTAGCTTTGGACTTAAAACAAACCTACAAGATGACAATCAAGTGTTGGTTTTTGGTACCCATAGTTTCTTGGGTCTTTCTTGGTTAGTTTTGTTAGATCCCTTAACAATCCAAATCTTTTTAATTCCCATGTTTATATTATTTTTGAATAGATAAGAAGATATATAATGGCTTTTCTTTCTACAATAATGACAAGTAAAATGAGGGTGAGTCATGAGAGGTGCCTTTTCAAAAATTGTATTAAGATTCTTTTATTTTTTAATAGGGTCATATCCAATACCCGCCTTATTAAAAACACATCTTTGATTTCCAAGAAGCGTGTTAAGATTATCTCTACCTTTTACAAAATTTTCAAGTGTTTTTGTTAAATCATCAACATTGTTTTGTAAAGCAGTTTTCTCATTAGAGATGGTGTCAAAATCATTTTTCAAAACAATTTTTTCTTTCTTTAATTCTTCTATATTATAGATAAAGATGCAACAGATTTCTTCAACACATTATTTTTGGCACAAACTTTTCTAAATTCATCTTGTAGTTCATGGAATGCACTTTCAAGTTCTTCATAAAGAGTAGTTACCTCATTTTGAGTAGAGTCTTCATCTTCAAGAGCCATGAGACATAAGTTGGCTACTTCATTTTCAATTTCATCACTTGAGCTTTCATCTTCACTTTCTCCCCAAGCTACTACCATGGCCTTTTTGTTTCGTTTGTAGTCTTTTCCATGATTCTTCAATTTTGGACAATCCATTTTCATATGTCCAGGATTTTTGCACTCATAACAAATTATAGGCTCTTTCTTGTTATCTTTGTTGTACTCTTTCTTGAAAGGTCTTCTTCCTCCATAATTGTTTTTCTTGAAATGCTTTTTGAGATTTCTACTAAATATGGTATAGCTTTCATCCTCACTAGAGTTTTCATGTTCTTCTTCATTTGATGAGGCTTTGAATGCAATTCCACTTTTCTTTTTGTTTTCAACATCCTTATGTTCTTTCATGGTTATCTCAAGAGTCAGAAGGGAGCCCATAAGCTCATCCAATCTAAGTGTGGAGAGATTTTTGGCTTCTATAATGGATGTGACATTTGCTTCCCAATTCTTTGGTAAACACCTAAGAATTTTTCTCACCAACTCACTGTTAGTATAAGTTTTGCCAAGAGATTTCAAAGAGTTTACAATTTCAGTAAATCTAGTAAACATACTTGAAATAGATTCATCAGAGTTCATTTTAAACAATTCATAACTATGAACAAGCATATCAATACGAGATTCCTTCACTTGATTTGTACCTTCATACGTTACCTCAAGTTTGCTCCAAATTTCTTTTGCTGAATCACAACTTGAAATTCTATTATACTCCTTAGAGTCTAATCCATAAATAAGGGTGAGTTTGGCTTTAGCATTGGCTTGCAATAATTTATGGTCTCTCTCATCACATTCATCTTCAGTTTTAGGTACACTAATATTGTTTACTAATTTGGTAAGAATTTTTGGACCTTTGGTGACAATAATCCACATGACATAATCAGTGGCTTGTAGGTATAGGGTCATCTTATCCTTCCAATGACTATAATTGTTTTCGTCAAACAATAGTGGCCTATTTGTGGCTTGTCCTTCAGCTAAGGTTGCCATGGATTGAAACTCCTAGATGGTTAAATCTAAAACAAGAGTCTAGGCTCTGATACCATGACTTGATGGGGAGCCTTTTCTCTTTCAAATAAATTAAAACATAATTAAATAAATCATCAAAATAAATAAGTCTAACAATCTCCCCCTTTTGATGATGGCACACAATGATGTTTTGATTTGATTTGGGAGTAAGAAAAGCTCCCCCTCAAGTCATGCTTCCTGAATTCATTTCTAAAAAGATAGGTTAGCACATGTGTAATAAATAAGTTTTAATTAGAAACATGATATGAGATTAAGATATCAAACTATAAATACATAACATCATATTAGTTTGAAAATAATACCATAATACATAACATCATATAATTTGATTGATAAATTGTTGAATTAATTGTTTATAACATTCATGTTGTGTTTCATATTGAGTAAAATGTTTTATCACACTTGAGCATGTGGATTGAATTGATGAAAATGCCTCTTGATAATGTTATGTGATTAAATGAGATCATTGCATCATTTCTTAATAAAACAAAGAGCATAAAACTATTTTCTTATGCATATTATGCTATGCGTTATAACTTGAAAATTCTAAAAAATAGCATTACAAACTCTTGTTTGATCATTAAATTATATTTCACTTTTTTAGTTTGTGATAAGAAGTGATTTGTGTTGTATTTTAATTGAGTAATAGTGATTATTCTATGAATGTTATATTTACACAAAATAGAAAAGGGTAGCACTAACTTAGGAGGAGAAATCATTTTGCTAACATACTTGTTAAACCCTTTTGAGATGAACGCCTCATGAAAGAAAATTGAAGATTGAAAAGCTTCCATCTCTTGAACCTAAGGTATGCCTCATATACTCTCTTAAGCTTTTGAGGTAAAAATTCGATTTTATGTCCCTTGAGCTAATACTGTTATTACTTTGATATGAAAAAGATTAATTATACTTCATATGATTTGCAATGTATACTCTTTGATGATGCTCGTACCTAAAAATCATGCCTATACTTAAATGTGTGGTACATATTGAAATTCATGATTTTTCTTGGCATATGGATTGCTATACCTTGAACATGCTTCATTTTTTTTTTTGAATTACATTAGCTCCATGAGATTATATTGAGTTTAACCTATTATGAGCAATATTTGGTATTCTACATAATGCTTGAGCTATGATTGTTAAATCTTCTAGATTGCATATTAGTATCCTTGGTAGATTGCATGTTGATATCATTTTGGCATCCTATTTGATATTATTGACGAGAACATTTCAGTTATGAGCTTTTATTTATCATATCTCCTATTAATTTTGCCAAATGAAACAAGGGAAATAATTTAAATTTGATTATTTTTTAAAATTCCCTCAGTTTCTATTCTGTTTTTGATATCAAACTTATGGGCTTGCACCTTCATATGTTGCTATTTTTTTTTGCCCATTATTGTCAAATGGTATGAGCTTCAATTGTATGATCATTATGTGCTATCATTTTTTTAGTATCATAGAGCTACCTTGATATGGATGATTATTTGTATTATAATGAGATTTACATTTTTTCATCCTATATGTTGTACCATACTCCCTTATTGTGCTTGATTTTGTTGAAAATGTCATCGGGGGAGAAAAAGAGACTTGATTGTTTTAGTATCTTTGATTATTTTGGTATCTCTATTCTTTTGGTATCTTAATTCTTACAACATGACCTTTGAGCTGATTAGTTGTTGATAATGTAAGAGGAAGATCGTTTTCCTCAAGGAAGAGTGACTTGAACTTTAGCTTCATATTTATGCTCTTGCTTGGCAACCTTGTTTCATCTATGCACTGTTATCTCTATTATAATCTTGAGATTGGTATGCTCTTGCTAAAAAATTGAGAATTAGATCATGTTCAAATGCTTCTCATATACTCATTAACAATTTGGTCTCTCATTATTATTTTTTGTTTGGGCTTAATTTTCTTATTTTTTTTCTCTACTTTTTAATTTTATTTTTCAGTACTTAAACATAAATACAACAACAAATCAAAATACAAATATTTACATAACAAAATCAAAAAAAAAAAAAAAAAACAACCTTCATTTTTTTTTTACGGCCACACACCGATTAAAATAAATATAAAAAAAAAACCTTCATTTTTTTCCGGCCATATGCCGATCTTACTTAGGAGTTGTTTGGGATATTCTAAATAAGTGCACTTTTTGACTTTTTATGAAATATGGGTTGGGTTTGAAGTGATGTGGTAGAGAGATGATGTGACTTAAATAGAATGATGTAACTTAAATAAGATTTTGACTTTTTGACTTTTTTTGAAGATGCCAAACCAAGCATTACTCTCCTCTTCCATTATTTTCTTCTTCTTTTTATCACCTTGGGAGGCCCTTGCAGGCCCTGCCCCGTGCTTTCGTCGAGAGCGACGACTCCCCGCTGACTATCAAAGGCCAAGAACGACGTTGCTCTAAATCGGGCCATGGAGGTGATTTTCCGTTTAAGCTCTTTATTTTCGGCCTTCAGTGCGCAAATTTCTGCTCGCGCATCCTTGTACATGCACTGGAGCAGCGAGAGTTGGGCATTGACCTGGTGGAGCTCACTCGTTCTGTTTTGCAGTCAGTGAGCCAATTTTGTGACTGCAGTCACTGTCTCCATACAGGACATCAGTGTGAAATGATTGGCTTCAATGTCTAATTGAGCAGCCATTATTTGCTCAATTGACATCATAGGAAGGTTGGAAAGAGTAGGAGTCGGGGCACTCCGCTGAGTAGAGCTTATGGGATCGTTCAGGTCCGGAAACAGAGTAAGGAGACGGGATGAGGAAGCCATGGTTTAGAGGTGAGAGGTGTAAAAGAAATGAGTTGCGAAGAAACAGAAGAGAGTGGTGAAGAAGAAAATGGAAGAGGGTGTGATTAAGAAGAAGGCAAAAGAGAAGAAGACAAGGAGGGAGAGAGAGCCGAAGCGAGTACAAATCGAGGCCTGCTTTTATCGGCCAATGACACCAAAGTGAGGCCGCGTGTCAAACGCGTTTATCGAAGGAAAAAGAGAGATGCAGACGAGTTGTATCTGTATGCATATATGTATATATATGTTTTGAATTGTATAGATGTCATTTATCACTATCATTCTCCTCCTCCTCCTCCAGATTTTGACCCATGATTTCCTTTTGATAATGTCACAGGAGGAGAAATTATATGATGTTATGTATTATGGTATTATTTTCAAACTAATCTGATGTTATGTATTTATAGTTTGATGTCTTAATTTTATATCATGTTGTTGATTAAAGCTTATTTATTACACATGTGCTAACCTATGTATTTAGAAATGAATTCAGGAAGCATGACTTAAGAGGGAGCCTTTCTTACCCCCAAATCAAATCAAAACATCATTATGTGCCATCATTAAAAAGGGGGAGATTGTTAGACTTATTTATTTTGATGATTTATTTAATTATGTTTAAATTTATTTGAAAGAGAAAAATAAAATCCAAATTTTATTTTGATAATTTATTTAATTATATTTTAATTTATTTGAAAAAGAAAAATAGAATTAAAATTTATTTTGATGATTTATTTGAAAGAGAAAAATAGAATCAAAATTTATTTTGATAATTTATTTGAAACAGAAAAATAGAATCAAAATTTATTTTGTCCTATTATTTCTCACCTAAACCTTTATCTTAAATGTTGTTAGAATGTATTTAATATTTGATTAAATCAGGAGTTCAAACAACCCAAAACAAAGGTTCAAACAGTCCAACACAACAGCAGGCCAAAAGGTTTAAAAGGATCAAGTTGAAGATATTCAAATTTGTAATGATGGAGTGGAAGATATTCAAATTAGTAATGATGGAGTACAACGGCTATAACGGCTATAAATTCAAATGAATACAACAGTTATAAATTCAAATGAATACAACGGCTATAAACGGCTATAAGTTTCATTATATATACCAAAGCCTCTAATGTAAACAAGTGACAAAAAATCAGAAAATATTCTTTGATCTATTATCACTCACATCTGTTCTCTGAAAAATTCTTTGAGAAGTGTTTTTTAATTTTTGTTTACATCCTCTCTCAGAAGTTATACACTGAGCCTTATAGCATTAAGCTCATCTTTCCTGTGTGAGATTTACAGAAAAATCAAAGCTTCATTTTATATATCTATCTTTGAGAGATATTTATTGTAAGCTTTCTTTGAAAGCAAAAATACCATTTCATCTTATAAAAGTGTTGCAAACACTGTGTTCTTGAAATCTTGAAAGTGATTGTAAATCACCTAAGATTTGCAAGGATTTGGGCTTGTGAAGTCTGTGTAAAATCCGTGGATGATTGCTCCATTTGTAAAGAGGTTGCTAGCACCCCTGTGAAGCTAAAAGATAGTGAAAAATCTCAAGTGAAACGTGAGAAGTGGATGTAGGCTTAGTTGAAGCCGAACCACTATAAATCTGTTTGTCTCATCTTCCCTAATCTCTTTACTTTCCTACTACTGCTATAGGTATTTAATATTCATGTGTTAATCATTTGATTTACCTTGTATGTTAGTTATACTTCATTATTATTTTGCTTGATCATTTACTGCTAAGTTCATCATTGTGCTAGTTAATAATTTGTTATACTAGTAGTTAATTTTATTGAGGTATTATTAATTTTAATTTGCAGAAACCTAATTCACCCCCTCTCTTAGATTGCTTTTTGGGTAACAATTGGAATAAAGAGATGTGTTATGAGATTTTTTTAATTTTTGATATGTATACTGAAAAAATGTTTATTAAATGTATGCATTGAGAGAAATTAGTATGTGGAAATAGAATTACCTATTAAAATGGTTGAAAAATTAATATTTCATAATTATAATGTACAAATTATACATAAAAATAAGGATAAATTACAAATACACCGCTTGAGATTTGATTAAAATATGGATCGTCCCTTGTGGTTTTGAAAATTACATTCCACCCTCTGAGATTTCTAATTTCATAACAAATCACTCATTTTTATTAGTAAATTATTAAGTCAATTAACAGTTTTTAATAATGTTAAAAATATGTTTTAATTAATAATTTAGGTAATTTTGTTATTGTATAAGAGAACAATTATGAATTTCATTTTTTTAGTTAATTCTGTTAAATAAAAAATTCTAATAAGGGAGTATTTATAATTTTTCAAATCATAGGGGACAATCTGTATTTTAAGCAAATCGCAGTAAGTGTATTTGTAATTTATCCTAAAAATAAACTTGGTGGATGCGTTTGAACCCATAACATGTGATTACTTAGCCTTACTTATTTCAATGAAAATAAAAGGAAAATGATATAAATAAAATAATTTTTTTTTTTTTATACAAAAAAGTAATCTAAAATGATATAACAGTGATTATCACAAAACTAATAATAATAATAATAATTCTGTCACGCCCCGAACCCGCCCCTAGAAGTTCGGTAACGAGACCGGCCAGTAATCCTAGATTACCACAGGCCTTCCTGTACAACACATAAATAAAACGGGGCTCGAGGAAGCGAAAAGAAAACTAATAGTCCAAGAGCTGTGTACTTATATGAACAAGCATTACATGCCAAAAAAAAAATAATGTTAATTTACCCACCAACTACACATGACATAAGCCAAGTCATATACAAAACATAAATATATGCTACAGATGCAAGACAAAAGAAAAGCTCTCAAAACGGCCTTCCAGGCCTAGCTCCGGCTCGGAGCACTCAAAACGGTAGGCTTTCAAAACGGCGGCTCGATCCGAGACTCCGCCTAGGCTTGGCTCCCAGATTGCTCACCTATAAATACATAAATACAAACAATGAGCTAAAGCTCAGCAAGTAACATTAAAGTAAAGGGTTAGTGAACGAAGTCTGACATTTTCATAAAACCATAATAAAACAGTCATAAACATACTTCAGTCATTCGTCATTATAAGAACATACATAATGGCATACTCTATAGAACATAGCATGTGTCGACTAACGACTAGAGTAACCGGTCCCGGACACCGATTAAACACATACCGAGATCTCGTAAACTGGTCATGGGCTTGTCCTTCCATGCCGTCCCCCATGACTCATGACGCATGGGCCTGCATGTTCTCGCCCCCATGACTCAACTGACTATGGATGCCATACTAGGTTTGCAATAGAACATTCGTTCACAGAAAACATTCTCATTTCAAAACGTATCATATCATAGCACTTTTAGAACATAATTTCATAATAACATATCTTTACAGAAATGTCACTTACAGAGGGTTTCCGAAACCGATGGCACGGTCTTCTCAATTTGACCTGCAACAATAACATTATAGCACATTTCTCAATATACATTATCCTTAATCATGCACTTCATTCCTTTCTTTACTTTATTTCATGTTCATTCATTTCATTTCAATCTCATGTAATTCATGTAATTCATACCCGTTTCATGCTCATAAGGTGATAAATGATGCAATTAACATGTAGAAATCATGTAGTTCATTTCTCCCAAAATTTCCTGAAAATAGCCTTCCCGCTCGAGCGCCCACTTGTCCGCTCGAGCGGACTGTAAACTGTCCGAAAACTGCTGGAAGGGTGATTTCTACGCTCGAGCGGGATTACCTCCGCTCGAGCGGACCATGCAAAATCCGAAAATCTGGTTCTTCTTCACTCCTTCAACTCTCAATCTCTTTTGTTTACAAAATCAACTTCTAATACTTGAAATACAACTTCTCAAACACTCGATCAACAACTTGAATCAAACATTACATCATCAATCAAAACTCAAATGCATCATATAGAAGAGCAAACCCATGAATATGTATATAAAAGCTTCATTTTCAACTTCCATGGAGGTTTTCCCTCAACTTGCCAAATAAATATGAATTAACCATTTAAAAGCCATGATTTGAGCCAAACTTACTAAATGCCAAGGATCAACTATCATTTTCATGCAATTAGAGAAGATGCTTACCTTAATCACTTAATCAAGCTTGATTTTCCCCTTTTCACTTCTTCTTCCTCTTTGGTTCTTCCTTCCACGATTTTCTCTCTCTCTCTCTCTAAGATATTTCCTCTTTTCTTGGTTTGAGTCAAATGAGTCCATAATCCTTATCTAAATACATATCTATCACATAATCCATTTTATCAAAAACATTTAAGCCAAACAAGGTCCAACGAATCAGACAAATTTCAGTCCTCAATTTAATTTCTCAAACCGTTCTAAAAATTCCCGGTATCACATAGACGTGCTCACTTTCATTTTCTGAACCCATTATGGTTGTCAATTTCAGTCCCGAAGTCGTACTTCCAACAGATATTTATCTAATTCGAACAGATTTTTCTTAATTAAATCACGTAAACACATAATTAATTACTGAAAATGACATCATACGGTTCTGGGTCGTTACAAATTCAGTTTCAGGACAATACATTTTAAAATACATCTAGTCCATCCCCATTATTTTAGGGCATGAAAAGGATGAAGCAAAAAAGGGTTATCGTGCAACAGATAGTTTTTATATGGTCTCAATTTTAGATTTCAAAAGAATTTAATTTCCTTTACCAATAAGTTTATCAACAAAAAAATAAAAATAAAAATCTAACCATACATAAGATATAAAGCCACATTAAAAAGATTGTTTTACTTATATTGTTTTGCATTCAAATAATTATACTCTCATTTTTCTACAAGCCATTATTAAAAAAATTATTTCACTTAGATTATTTCACTTGTATTTTTTTGTAATTAGCTCAATGTCCCAGCATTAAAATGGGACAGTTGAGTCTAACTTTGACTCAATTTTTTTCATGTATGCATGCAACAATGAGATAGAGTTTAACAAAGAGATGTAACAAAGTCATACAGGTGTGGACTGTAATAGAGAGTGTAGATCTCAAGATGAGTCAAGATAAGTTGCATTGATTATTATTGATGGCGTGCATGTGCAAGAGACTTCTAACAACAGCATGCATGTACACAGGGGCGGAGGCACACAGTGGCCAGGGTCAAAACCCCACCCACCCCCCGGCGGGTTTTTAGATTTTTTTTTTTTGGTTTCAAACATAAGGAAAATATTTTAAATAAAAAAGTTTATAAAAATATTATTTAAAGTAAAATGTCAATGACATTTTTAAAATTATGAGAACAATAATGATTATTTTAATTGAAAGTAAAGAGACTATGATAAGTTATATTATTATTTATGAAAATTTCAATATAATAGTGATATCTATCATTATTGACATGCAAATATAATTAACATCAATGAAGATATATGAAATTTATTGAATTATTAGGTACATTTGATATGCAGAGTTTCTCCTCCATATGTTTCTTTCCATTCATAACTAAAATGACCACTATATAAATTATAATCAAGCAACACATCTTCAATTATAAAAATAAAAATAAAAAATTACAACAAGTTATAACTAATATCAAAATGAGTCATAACTAATTATTACTTGATATATAGTCATAACCAAAATAACAACCACAAGAAGTTATAACTAAATTATATCTAACACTATAATGTGTCATAACTAAAGACCACAAAGATCATAATTGCGACATATGATTGATACTTTTTTTTATGGTGTGTTTTATAGAATTTCTCTACTAAAATATATTATTTCTATCTCAACTTATCTTCTTTTTTAATTTTCTAATCTACCTGTAAATAGTTACTCCCTAATATTTATATAAAATTTAATCTCAAATCCTTTAATTTAAAATTCACATTTATCCAAATTGACTCTTAATATTTAAGTTTAGTAATATCTCATTATTGTTTATTAAAAAAATAAAAAATAATTGCTTGGTTAGAGTTTTCCAAAAATACTTTTCAGAAAATTCTACTTTCTTGTTTTCCGTTTTTTTTATTTTTACTGAAATTTTTTTAATATTTTAAGAAATGTTTTTAATTTTTAGACATACCTAACATAAATATACCTAAAAAGCAAAAAATTTGTGAAAAAAACCTTTTAAAAATTCACTAAATACCAAAAATATAAAAAAAAAATACGAGAATTCTATACATTATTTGTATTTTTATATATTTATTAATTTTAAAAATATTTTTTCACAAATTTTTTACTTTTTAAATATATCTAAGTAAAGTGCATCTAAAAAAGTAAAAAAAAATATTTAAAATTTTAAAAATATTCACTAAAAACAAAAAAAAAATACGAAAACAAAAAAACTCAATTTTCAAAAAACGTAATCCAAAAAACTCAAACCAAACACACTGATGTTATCATTAATTTGTACCCCCCTCTCCATGAATTTTCTGACTACGCCACTGCATGTACACACAACTTTTCTTTCATTTTATACTTTTTATTTATTTATTTTTGGCAATCATATTGTTTGGTGAGTATTCTGGATTTTTTTTTTTTTTTTTTGTAATGTGTACATACTTTTTGTTAAAAATAAATGCAAACATGGTCGTCATGCACCAAAAATGGCTATATGAGAATCATACCTTTTTCACAAATGACGTTCTTATAAAAAAAAATAAAAATAAAAAAAGAAGAAGATTATTCAAGTTTTCTTTTTTCTTTTTTGTAATAATTGCCTTAAATGGATTAAGATTGTTTGTACAAAGCTATCAATAGACCTAACTGTAGATTTGCTTCAATGAGAATATTAATCAGAACTTGGGTATCTCTTTAACTTCTTCTTTTTCTTTTTTTTTTGGTAATTACTAGCTTCTAAGAAAATGAACGAATTTCTTAGTGATAAAAATCATGGAATAATATTAGGGATTATGAAAAAAAATCATAAAATGCATCCTGAAAATTTCTTATTCTTTGATTAGAGTGTGGTGTTTTATTGTATGTGTAATCTAAAGATGAAAAATCTTTCATAATCATCTTCATGATATTTTTTTCATGATCTCTAGCATTACTCAAAATCATGACTAGCTAATTTGAAATTTAATGTCTAATCTCAACAATGAATTTTAATGTGGTCCTAGATGGAGTTAGCCCGCGTGACCATCCTAAATTTTGAAATTCTCTTATTATAGCAGTTTTAGTGAAGAATATTTTCAAATTATATTAGTTTGCCTCTTACCATTTTTTAGAAAATTTCATATACGCCAGCTTAGTTTATTTATTTATTTATATAATTATAGTAATATTGTAAATTGTACAATTTTTTTTGCTACATATACATGTGTTACTTGAAGTTAAAATAATGCAACCATCCCTAAACATGAATATCCGTTTTAGCATCTATATGGCATGACCAACATAAATTAAATAGTACTGCCACATCCAACCAAACCCCCCTTCAAAAAAGAAAAAAGAAAAAGAAAATAATAACAATAAAATAAAGCTGTTCCATTGAAAAAGAAGAATAAGTAATTAATCATAAAGTCGTAATGTTAAATGCTTTATTATATTTGTGTCATATGACAGATAATTGTTTAATATTCCTCGACAAGAAGTTGCTTTCGCACCTAATGCAAGTCCTTAACAAAGGAACCTTTTCAACACAAAATAATACAACTTAGTGAAAACAAACAGACAATCTAATTTACCTCATGTATGAAAATCAAAAGTTAAAGTTAGCAATCGTTACTTTAGTGAATATGCACATTAGTAATTAAAATGAGCTTATGATCGAGTCCAACTTAATTTTTTTTTTATTTTTAAAATCACTCGAGATTCATCTTAGTTCACAAGATTCGAACATCAAGCTCCACCAGATATGATTTATGTCAAATTTGTATGATCAGAAGTGAATAAACCAAGGATTTTTTTTTTCACCCATTCATGATTACAATGATTCTATAGAAGAAAGTCCATAAATAAAATTTTATTAAGTACCACAAGAATTTTTCATTTTTTATTTACTATAGCCTATAAGTAGGGGTGGGCAACAAACGGGTGGTTTAGCAAATACAATGTGGGCAGATGCGGTTTAAAATATTACATATTTGCGGATTGCGGGTTTAACCCACACCTGCAAGAACCTGCCCGCACTTTTTTTCTTTTTTTAATTTTGTTTTTTATCTTAATTGTTGATTTCATTCCTATATCCCACCTAGATATTTTTGCCCAAAACAAAACACTCTTTATTCTTTGAACTTATTGTAGCATTACATTTGCTAATAGTATTATATCATCTGAAACTGAATAAACACTGATCATATTATTATTGTTACATAATTGAACTGATCCCGGATGAAATGTGATTTGAAATTTTAAATTTCTTAATGAATATGGAGTTCTAGTTTAAAATTTTGAAATATGTGCTTGTGTTAGTTTATGATTTGATTTAAGATTTTAAATGATTTGTTTGTGTTACAAATTGATTTTGTTGTATTTTTAATTTTATAAGTTTTAATTCATTAATTATTAATGTTGGAGCATTTTAGAAAATGGAGAGAAAATGGCCCAAAATAAATATTTACAAAATGAGAAAAAAATAAGACTCAAAAATAAATTTTTGAAGAAAGAAGTCCAATCCGCAAACTGCTCGCACATCCGCGAACCCTATCCGCACAAACTGCAAACCGCACTGCGGACGGTTGCGGGTTGTCTTTTTCCCAAACCGCATAGATGCGGGCGGGTCCAAACCGATCCGCAAACCGTCCAAATTATTCAAAATTTAAGATTTTGAATGATTTGTTTGTGTTACAAATTGATTTTGTTGTATTTTTAATTTTATAAGTTTTAATTCATTAATTATTAATGTTGGACCATTTTAGAAAATGGAGAGAAAATGGCCCAAAATAAATATTTACAAAATGAGAAAAAAATAAGGCTCAAAAATAAATTTTTGAAGAAAAAAGTCCAATACGCAAACCGCCTGCACATCCGCGAACCCTATCCACACAAACTGCAAACCGCACGACGGACGGTTACGGGTTGTCTTTTTCCCAAACCGCATAGATGCGGGCGGGTCCAAACCAATCCGCAAACCGTCCAAATCTAAACCACGAACACCCCTACCTATAAGAGTCAAAGGTAGTAACCAATACGTAAAACTCATTTTTTAGTGTGATCATGATCACATTAAAAAATGATCATAGAAGTCTCTATCCGCTGGATAGTTGAACCACTATCCAACGGATAGAGAAGTCTCTAAAAAAAGTGATCGCCAAATGATCATAGAAGTCTTTAAAAAAAGTGGTCGCCAAAAGTGTATGATCATAAAAATCTCTATCCGCTAGATAGTTGGACAACAAAGGATGTAAAACAAGCAAAACTATTAGAGCTCGATTTACGTTTAACTCGTTAAAAATTATAAATAAGTTAAAGTTCAACACGTTTATAAACTTAGTTAATCAAACTCATCTCTATAAACTTATATAGACTAAGGAAATGTATAAAAAAAAATTAAAATCGACTAAGCAAATATGCAAAACAACTAAAACATTTTTTTTAAAAAACGTTAAGATTTTAAGTTAAACAACTTTTTGCTCGGTTAATTTTCCATAACATCGGAGGGGCGTTGAAAACAAATAACTTCTTTATTTTATTTTTTTAAACCTTAATTAATTAAGAAAACATTGTACTAAACTATGTGTACCATACATAGAGATAAGGGAAATGTGGGGAGTTGTTTCACGTGATTGAACCCGAAAAAATAAAGAAGGCAGAAGAAGCAGGTGAGATCAAAATAAAGTACAATATAGAATGAGAAAGGATGATAGAAGAATACAAGTGACACAAGTGATTGTCACTTGATGTGCTGGGTTTGATAGAAGAAAAAAAACAAGTGGGCAGTGAAAGAAGGGAAATGTAAAGAGATGCACACGATATGCATTTTATTATAAAATTTGTAATTTTATTTTAAAATTTTGTAATATCAATTATAAAATGTGATCTCGTCATAAATTGACATAACAAAAAAATTTCGTAATCAAGCCACGTACTTTTGCAACATCGATAATAAAATTTTTAATATTTTATTACGTTAATTTGTGACTAGATTATATATTTTATAATTAATGTAATCAAATTTTATGATAAAATAACATATTTCTATAATAAAATATGTAAGATAAAGTTACATTTTTATAGGTGCACACCATAAAATTTTTAGTGAAAGAATAGTTAAGACCACAAAAGACGGAATGAAAAGTAGGGATTGAAGTATTCCTTGCTTGAGCTACAGACCTCTGGGGTTCTCGTGATCCCCAATCTCAATTTATTTATTTATTTATTTATTATTTTATTTTTTTTCACTTTGTTGTGTAGTGTAATGTAATGCTTTTTGCTTGCTTCCAACGCTCTCACACCGCTATGCAAGAATTTCCCAAACCCAATGTCACAATTTCACATCGTATGACAAAAGAAGAATAATTGTGAGAATCTCTCTCTCTCTCTCTCTCTCAAGTAGTAATGCTTTTGATTTGGCGTTGAATTGGCAAAAACTTTGTTAATTTCATGATTATACTTCATCTTGTCCCTCTTTCTCTTAAACGGATTAAGGTATTCGAATTCGATTCATATTTGACTCATTAAAAATTTATTTGAGAACGATTTGTTTATGAACAAATCAAACTTAAAACACATTTTAAAAAGTTTAGGTAAATTACAAACGCACGTCTTGAGATTTACTTAAATTATAAATTATCCTATATAGTTCTAAAAATTACATTATACCCCTTAAGATTTCTAATTTCATAACAAATAAGTTTTTTTATTAATAAATCATCAAATTAATTAACAATTTTTAATAATGTTAAAATTTTATTTTAGATAATTTTATTATTGTATAGGTAAACAGTTAGAAATTTCACTTTTTCAATTAATTCTGTTTAATAAAAAATTCTGACAGGGAGGTATTTGTGATTTTTCAAACCATAGAAGGCAATTCGCATTTTAAGCAAATCTCAAGAAATGTATTTGTAATTTATGCCTAAATTTTCATATTAAGTTTGAACAATTCACTACTCGGTTTGATAAGCTTATACACACTATAACTCAAAATTGACTCATGTTCAATTTATTAATAACTCATTTCAAATCAACTCATTCAACTCGACTAGTTTATAGTTCTTCTCTATGTCAAAATCAAGCAAGTGTTAAATAGGCAAAAACTTGATTAATTTCATGATTATCTTGAAGAATGGGTTATTTCTTTCTCTAGGCAAATGAAAAGAAATTCATCCAAATTTTGCAATCACTTATTTCTTGTATTGTTATTATTATATATGCGTGTTGTGCAGGTAAATTGTTAGAATTACTTCTTGTGGTGGGTGATCAAGAAAGGACACCCCATGCCATGAATTACAATTGTCGTGAAACTTTAGTTCATTCACTCACTACATTGGTTTGGTTTCGTTACTTCTTGTGGTGGGTGATCAAGAAAGGACACCCTATGCCATGAATTACAATTGTCGTGAAACTTTAGTTCATGCACTCACTACATTGGTTTGGTTTCGTTTGGTGTAAATTTTTTACAAGATTTTTATAATCTTAAAACTGATAATAAGAAAATAAAAAAAACATATTTTTCTTAATTTTTTGACAATCAAAATTTTCCCATACTTATGTATGTTATTTTTTACTCATAATCTACAAGAAAAAAAAAAAAAACACTTAACACAAATTTGCAAAAAATTATAAGTAATTCAATTAAGTTGCACCAAACGGCATCATTGTATGTTCTACCTATCTGCTTTTAAATTCTATCTGAATAGCTATGATTCCATCGTTTTCATTTAACAATTTTTTTTTTTTGGGTGTAAAATAGTTTTTGATAAGTGAGAAAACAATTTAAAAGTTTGTTTAAAAATGATGTTTTTAAATAAATAATAATAATCTCAAAAATAATTTAGCAGACAAGTTTAAGGTTTCGTTTGGGAACATACTATTTTAGTAACTTTTTGACTTTTTATGAAAAGATGTGCAGAAAAGTAAAGAGGGTGATGTGATAACTTACAGTGACTTTTTAACTTTTTAGTTAAAATGTATAATTAATAAACGAGGCCTAAGTATTCATCTAAAATTACAATCTCATCCCATCTCTAATCCAAAAAACAAAAAACAAAAATCTCATCCCATCTGGAATGTCTGGATATCAGGATTAAGCTAAATTTAGTTAAATGTAAAAATTGCTGATTTCTCCCTAATAGTCTTGTGATAGCCATCTACTGAATTGACCAATGAGAGAGTAAAATTGAGCCTAACAGCATGGGTAATGGATTCATGTAGCTGTTAATTTCAACATGCCCTAATCATATCTTTCATTTGTGTAGTACTCATGTAATTAATGATAGTTTTTAATATTTCCAAATATATGGTATTTAAATTATTTATCTCAGGGTGCTATGCTTTGCCTGAACTATAAAACATATGACCAACTAGTACAGAAACATAAATACATTTTAAAATTCGAACTCATGTTTGGCTGGCAAGAAAGTTCTCTAGAAATTTACGTACCATGGACGTCCATCTTTCTTTGTTTCTTGTGAAATTGCAGGCAATGTAAGAATAGGAGGCATAGTTTAATAGACTTTCACTATGTTTGTGTTGTTGGATTGGATTATGAGATTATCAATCTTAGAACTAATTGTCTTGTGATTATCAATCCTTAGGATTATGTATTATATTCCACATTTGGAATGTTCCTCAATTAGTAGAGAGATTGATAAAATTCTATCTTGTCCCATATTTGTTTGGAAACACTAATATGTAACTCCTAATTCAAACCCTTTTTAATCCTCTATTTTGTAACTCAAATCTTTTTATAGGATTCAATAACATCTCAAATGAGAGATGATGTATGTCAATCTATATTTACTTTTATAGTTAAACAATAAATTCAGAATTGATCAGGATACATAAGTCAAATCCATGACCTAATCTCCAAACAAACACAGATCTCTATTTCGTCTCGTATCATTGTGGTTTTATTTTTTTTTTTAAATTTATTATTGAGGAATAATATCATTGTTAAAGACCCTACAAAATTTCAAAAAAAAAAAAAGAGAGTACAGCAGATAGTGATGGGAAACAATTAGAGTGAACTACAAATTTGGATCTTAAACTTATAACCATGAAAATGACAATACACATTGTACACCCGTGATTAAAGTGGGTCCTTGGCCATTGTCCATTTGGATTATTTGAAGATGAATTCGGAAAGAATGGGGGAGGGAAAAGGAAGGAATGGGATATATTTTTTCTTTTGGACAAGAAATAAAATAGAAAGAAAAAGAAAATGATATACTTCATTCCTCAACTAGTTGAGTTGTTACATTTGACCACTCTAGACATTTTTAATAGAAAGTCACGGGTTAATTCTTAATAAAATTTGTTACTTCTCCTCCCTAAAGTGGGGACTTTCTATTATTCGCTATTAAACATTCTTTTTTATTTGAAATTTTATTCAAGTTTAAAGTCTCCTTTGTATGGAATATTTATTTAACAACATTGATGTGGTCATGTTCTAAATATATGTAAGTCATTATTTGTGCGGGGTCTACACAAGGCTCACACAAATGAATAATTTAAATATAAAAATATAATTTTGCAACATTGAAGGGTCCATGAATTTCCAGTCGCCGTATGTATGAGAGGGTTCAAGAATGTCGTTGGAAAATTTAAAGATATTCGAAAATCCTTGAAGAAAAATTCGAATTCTCTATAAGATGATAAGAGACTTAGATTCTTCAATAGTCTCAACTAAGAACACAAAAGCAAAGAGATGATGGAGATAAGAGATTGGGTGAAGAAGAAGACAAAGTAACTAGAGAGAGAATAATGGCAAGACTCTCCCACTTTCACTCTCAAGGTTGATAATGGAGAAGGGAAATTAGTTCTTTCCCAAGAGTTATCTCTCCAAAATTCATCCCTTATAAAGTTATGGGTGGGTGCTATTTATAGGCACCTCATGATATAGGATAGAGCCTATGTGCAAGGCACATGGGGAATATTCTTTCTAACCACTTTGTCCGAGAATGAGGAAAACCCTCGAAGAGGAGATCAACCTCTCAGCGAACTCTTATTCTTAGCCACACCTAACCAATGATCCCCAATCATCCCAAAGGGTTAGGGATAGTCCCAGAGGACGTCCTGCCGCAGAAGGGTCAGGGGTAGTTCAAGAGAATGCCCTGCCGCAAATATTGCCGAGTCTCAGGGACCCCCTAGATCGTGCCACCTCGACCCGGGTATAGGCTAGTTTAACCGAAGAGTGAATTTATCTCCACTCACCGTCTTCGAGATCGGGTCCTTTGTTCAAACTCCATTACGCCCATGGTTCTGGTGCGTAGATTCCGGAAAGCTCCGAGCCCGCAAGTGTTCTGGGACTCATTAACAGAGCGACTTCTAGATTGCGTATGAATCCGTTCAAAGCCAAGTGCTTCGGATCTCTAGGTTTGTGAATCCGAACCCTTTCAAGTCTGAGTGCTTCGGATCTCTAGGCTTGCTCAATACCCTTTCGAGTCCGGGCCCGAGTAAGTCTCTAAGTTCGTGGATCCGAACCCTTTCGAGGCTTAGAGCCATTCGGCCCGTTTGATGGCGATAAATCCGGGCTCATCAATCTTGGACTTGCAATAAATTCGGGTCCACCAACCTTAGACTATTGGGCCTAATAATTTAGTTGACTCAAATTAGCTCCTCTTACACCGTGCAAGAATTGAAGGTTAATAAATCTTCTTACACTACCTCAACCGATGATTAAGAGTTTTGTGCAACAATTTATTCATAATGTTCTAACTTTAATGAGATCATGTTTCTTATTAAATGATTTTTTTGAAACAATGAGCACAATTTCACTATTTGTAAACATTGTAAACTCATTTTTAACTTGGTGACTTGGCTATTTGGCTTACGAGATTGACAGATACTTGACTAAGGCCTCGTTTGGGAACAGGTTAATTTAGTAATTTTTTAGTTATTTAATTAAAATATAAGCTAAAAAAAATTAGTATGTTTGGGATGATTTTTTAACTTTTTACGAAAAGATGTGCAAAAAGTAGAGAGAAAAGAGAATCTTTAATTTTTTGGTATGAGTTGTTGGCTTTTTGACTAATTTGGTAACTTTTTGACTTTTTGACTAAAATGGAAGGTTCCCAAACGGGGCCTAAAATCTCATTTATTGGGCTGTTTTTATTAATTAGACATACTACTGACGTAAAATTAAAAAAATAAAATTACTCATATGAACAAGTGTTTTTACTGTATATCCAGCCCGCTAGCCGATCAACTTGCTTGGCAGAGTAGGCTGTGAGAAATTACCTCCCAAATATAATACCATAAAATTACTTAATAAATTTTAAAAATTTATTACGTCAAACAACAAAATCATATGGAGTGACAAATTTAATAGGAAAAATTACTTATTAGTGAAAAAATTAGAAATTTATTATAAAATCATAAAAATTTTATAATTTTAATTATTAATGAACATAAAATTTATTATTTAATTTTTAAAAAAAATTAAATTTATACTGGATTGGAAATTCTCCAATTTAGGATTGGTTTGGGATATCCTAAATACATATACTTTTTGAATTTTTATAAAAAGATGTGTAGAAAAGTAGAGAGGAGATGTTGATTGATGTGACTCAAAAAAAATAAAAATATGGGCTTAAATAGATTAGGCCAAACAAGGCTTAATTTGGTCGAATACGTGGCAATAAATGTTTGGATGTTACAGTAAAGATGGTTAAAAAAGACTAAGTGGGTCCCATTGTCCCCCACACATAGCTAGCTCTCACACACCGACCTGTTTTGTTGGGGAACAAAAGGCACATGCAAATTGGTATGTGTCTCTAGCCACAGGGAAGTCTCTCGGGCTCTGATGAATCAAAAGGTCCCGCTTATATGATCACATGCCAGTGATAAAGATCAAAAGGGGCTCGGATGGATCGGGGGATCAGGGTGCTGTGGTGCCTGATAGGGGCTTTTCCTGAGGGGCCTCTTTTTTTTTTTTTTTTTTTTTTTTTTTGGGGGGGGGGGGTTAATTCCGACCCTTCGTGTTATAATTTCGCCAAATATATTATTTATGTAAAAATTAAGGTAATTAAAAATTTATAACTCTATAATCATATTATAATTATATCAAAACAATTGTTAAGATGTTAATTATTTATTTTTTTAAAATAAATGTATTTTTGTTACGGAGTTATAAATGTCTAATTAATTTAATTTTTTATATGGATGATCTACCCAACCAGTCCTATAATATGAATGAGTCAAATTATCGAAAAAAAATTGGAAAAATCTCCCACCGAAAAATCACAATGTGCCGCTGTGGCTTAGTAACCACAGCATCCCTTGGTCCATGGATCCATGCTCTATATTCCGTAGTTAATTTTTTAAAAAATTTATATATATATATACATATATATACATATAAACTATAGGAAATCAGTGAGTAAATTATACAATGAACCTTATAAATTTGACATAAATATATTAATTTCATTTTTTGTAATACTTATTATCAAAATTAATACTGATGATTTACACACAAATAAATAAATAAGTTAAAAAATATTTTAGTGTAAAATAAATGGTAGTATCATTTTTCTTCTATCTACACAATTAATGAATTACTGATAAAAAATGAAATATGTGTTATGTAAATTAAAATTTTACGAGAAACTAATATAATTATGTCAAATTTATTAGGCGTAACGTATTCTTTTCAACATTAAAAAAATATTAGTTTAATTTACCTTTAAAAAATATCTTACTCGAAAAATATAATATAAAATATTGTACGAAACATACTTTACAAATTAACATAACATATAATAGCTAAGAGATTTTTTGCTTTTAATTGTTAGACATATATTTGGTGATATTTTAAGGAAAATTTTCCACTCTCATTTAACTTCTCATGAATTTTATTAATTGTTTAATCTTAGTGATAAGTTTTTTTAAGATAAAAAAAAATTAAAAATTCCTGAAACATATGATAATTATTCATCGATTAAAGTCTCATATTTTTCTTTTTCATTTTCTTTTTGTTTTTTTCTTTGTGAAATAGCATATAGCTGTTCATTTATTTATTTATTTATTGACTTTTTGTTAATACCTTTAATTAGTGCGTTTATTGTTGTTGACGATGACTTGATGTGTCAACAAAGCCATATAATTTTTCTGGTATCAAATCAAACTCATTAATTAAAACAAGAAAAAGAAACATATATTAAAGACTTATTAGAAAAAGTTTTGAGTCTAAATGTGAATGACCTAATGTGGACGAAATAACCCAGTTGTATATACATAACATATAGTATAATCTTTATTCATATATATGTGATTAGACTATATAGTTAGAGTGAAACCTGATACTGACTATTGATTAAAAAACCTATGAATATGAATACAAATAATGCTATGAGTATGACCCCACTTACTCATCATATTATCTATAATATGAAAGCCTTGGAATTATCTGATTGGAAAAGAAAATAATTTGCTTGTGTTGGGACCAACACAATCTTCCAAATCTTTTAATGAATAATTTATGAATCATTTTTATATAAAAATAATGTTTCATAATATTTTTAGAATTTTAAATTATGATGATTGTTTTGACTTAAAATGAAAAAAATTACATAAGATTTTCTAATCTATTTTTGTGTTGTTCATGGTAAAAGATATACTAGAGAGAGAGAGAGAGTGTAAGACGGATAGTCTTAAATCAAGACTTTCTGTTTATTACTTAGAGAAAATCATCAGGATTTTATGATTCATAACTAGAGTTATTCCGATACCTATTTTTGTATTAAAAAAATTAAAATTTATTGATATAAATTAAAGGATGTGGAGTACATAATAGTTGCATCAATTAAAAGGCAAAAGTAAAGATTTGCATCATTGGAAAGTGCATTGCATTACCCAAATCTTCTTTCTTTCTTTCTTTTCTTTTTTTCCTTCCATCATCCTCATCACTTCCTTTATTACGTTTTCTTTTCTTTCTTTATTATATTATATTATATCTTTTAAATTTCTCTTCTTTTTTTTTTTCTTTTTTTTTTTTTAACAATGATATAATCAAATGGTGATACTGGCTTCTAAATTGTTTCCTCTTCAAATCTCAAAACAAAAATTTATTTACAGGAACCGATTAGCCTCTACTGCCTTACAGAGCAAAGAAGAAAAAGAAAACCCACTATCATCCTTCAACCCTCTTGAGGTAAATATGTAAAAGAATAGCTTCTTTTTCTTCCTCCTCCTCCTTCTTCTTCTTCTTCTTCTTCTTTTTTTTTTTTTTTTTGTGTGTGTAATTTAGCATATGTAAACCCTTTTGTTTTCTCCAAGCCCACACAACTTGGACTAGCATACACGTTACTGTGCTCATCTTTTACTAGCGACTGAAACTTTTTAAATAACATTTTAACTAATTTTTATGAACAAATAAATCAAATATATAATGGAATACAAAATATATATGAATAAATTAAATTTTGTAAAATTTAGTGATAGAATCAACTTTTTTTAAAAAAATTATCAATACAAATAAGTTTTGTATCCAATTTTATAACCAGTGTTTATATTTATAAGAATAATGTTAAAAATTTTAAAAATTCTAGTAAAAATTTTATCAAATATCTTATATGAATATAAAATTTACACCATGTGAGTCTCATGTGAACTCCACACTGATCTGAAATATTGAGTAAAAGTTTTAATACAACATTTTTGTATTCCTAAATTATTCTTAGAACATGCGGGTTGACAATTTGACATCGCAGTACCGTGCTTCTTCTTGGGTTGTGCACTTTAAAAACAAGAAATCCACAAATCTTGGTAGCATGGAAATCAGTGACATTTACTTGTTTTCGTATGACTTTCAAGTAATTAAGATGACTAGTAAGCTAAAAGACAAAGCACATTGAAGGAGACTTTGGGGTTGGAAGTAAAGTTGGGTTTTGTATGGAAACGGGTTAATGTTGTGCTTAAGGCATAATGGTTACTGTTGTTTTTTTTATGAGAATCGTTTCAAGTGTTTTTTGATAATTTAAATCGTTCATATTGTAAGGTTCATTAAGAATATTATTCATGTAAAAAATTAAATTAATCAAATATTTATAACCTCATGATTAAGTCCTAATTGTTTTTAAAAATTTATGAAAGTTATGTTAGCCGTTAATTTTTGTAAAAACAAATGTGCTTTACTTATAGGGATACAGATATTCAATCAATTTGATTTTTTGTATGAATGATCTACTTGACGAATGCTACAACATGAACGGTTCAAATTATCAAAAAATACTCAAGATGACCACTCACAAAAAGCAAAACAGTAACGGCTGTGTTTTAGGCAAAACATGAATATTATTACATACGATATCGATTCGCACGACTTCATTTCTTAATGGAAATCATTTTATGGTGGGACTAATTCTAAGGGTGACCTCATAAATGAACTTACCTAACGTGGAAAAGCAAAAGAAATAAAAATTTTAAATTAATTTAAAAAATGGCCATAGACTGGCTTGTATCATTCTTCATTACATGTTTGTTTATAATGAAGATTTTTATTACATATTTAATATTATAAATATGAATGTAAATTTATAATTATTTTAAATTAAAAACATATCATTGTATTTACCATTGAATGATATAATGAAAATTGAAACATTTTCATTATAAACTTGTAATGGAGATAATCACAAAGCATTGGTCTAATCAATAGCGTTGGTTACTTTTGTGTTGATATTGTAAAACACAATGCAAAATAGAGCCCTTTCTTGAAATAAATTTTCATGAAACTCAGTCAATTGTAATGAGCCTATTAATTGGCCACTGAATGTGAGGTGGGTTAGCTTGTGGTTTGTATAGTTTTTTAATATATTCATAATTTTTTTTTTTACACTCATATGTACATGTTTTTTTTCTTAAGGTAAAAAATTTAAATAACTTGTAATAAACGTATTTAAAAAAAATAAAAAAATAAAAAAATAAAAAAAGAAGAAGATGATGAAGTAGAAGAAGAAGAAGTTCATATATTTAGAAGGGTAAACTACCAATAGGTCCTACTTGGGAGACTTATTACCCAATAGGTCCTACTTTGAGACTTATTACCCATTAAGTCCTATTTGATATAATTTATTAAGTGATAAAGACAAATTTTATCAGTCTTTTTTTTTATGAATAATTTTATAGTGATAAATTTATCAGTCTCTTTTTTTATGAATAATTTTTTAGTGATAAATTTATCACTCTCTTATTTTTATAGTGTTAAATTTATTAGTTAGGACCTGTAAGTAAATAAGTCTAGTGAATAGGACTAATTGGTAAGTATCCCTATTTAGAAACCCATGTTATGTTGTGTTTTTGGTCATTTGTTTGTAAACATGGGCTCGAAAACCAAGCCCACATTTTTCTTGTGCTATGGGGCCAATAGTAAATGGTTCTTATGAAGCCCATCAAAGCTTCTGATATTAATAGTCACCAATTTTACTGATAATTTTTTATTTATTGTTCATTTTTAGTACGCTTGATTGACAGGGATCCACACTAGAACTACTTTGTCATTAACTTTCCTCATCTCATCTGATTTTAAATTTTAAATCAATATTTGTTGAGATAATTTTTTATCACAGTCTCTTTGCAAACGTAAAATTTTAAACTCCGCAAAACTATAAAAACAAATTTATTTATATATATATATATATATATAAGAACAAAACATAATATTTGATTGATTCAAAATAACAAATTCATATCCAAAAATTATGAATCTTATTATTTTAGACCAACCAAAATATGTGTTTTATTCACATATTTAAACTCTAATAAAAATTCAACTATACAAGAGAAAATGATTGTTGGATATATCTAACATTTCACGTGGATTAACAAGAACTGTTGCTGGATTGTAATATAAAGTTTCTCTCTCACACTTATCTTTCATATGAGTGGAATAATTCTCTATTAGCTTTGCTATCATTTCAAGAAATTAAAACTATGAGACACGCTCTTTACCAGCTAGTGACAGTTGAAAGTAGAGGAAACCATCCTATATCACGCCATGTTTCCTTCTTGCTGTAAGCATAGACCGTAAGCTTTGTCTTAGGTTGAGTTGATTCTTCTTGACCAACCGAGTTGGGTCCGGCCCACATCACTAAGTCTGACCTTTCATTGGACCGATCATCTCATGGGCCTTGGCCCAGCTTCCCCCCCTTGGGCTATGTGCCTTGCTCGGGCTAGGCTTTTTTAGGCCTTTCCACTACCCTTGGAATTGGGTCATATCTATATACATTAGCTCTTAAGAGCATCAGGCCCCGTTTGGGGACTTACCTTTTTAGCCAATTAGTCAAAAAGTTGTTAAATTAGCCAAAAAATCAACAACTCATACCAAAAAGTCAAAGATTCTCTTTTCTCTCTACTTTTTGCACATCTTTTCGTAATTAGCCAAAAAGTCATCCCAAACATACAAGTTTTTTTTACCTACCTTTTTAGCCAAATAGCCAAAAAGTTACTAAATTAGCCTGTTCCCAAACGAGGCCTCAGTATCAGACTCTTCAAAATTTTAATCAAATTATAACTTAAAAAGTCATTTTTTTTATTTTAGCTAGTCATTCACTGCATCAAACTCTCTATTTTAACTCAATCCTATTAAAATATTTGTTATTCTTTTTTTTATAATTAAATTGATGAGCTATCAACTAAACAATTCTTATGTTTTACAAAAGATAAAACTGGAGAAAATGCAAAAAATAAATAAATAAATAAATTGCCGTTGACTGGTTGACTGGTAGGTTAACCGGCCGGACGTCTGGTGACACCCAAACCGCGTGTTATAGCGATGAACAGTTGCTCGCTTCATCAGAGGAGTTACTGTAGCAAATTTAATAAAAAGTTAATTTAGAAAAAATTTGTTGAGACTGATGGAGGGAGAATTTGATGATTTATTAGCTATATTTTAACTTTTTGTTATTTTAAAGAAGCTAATGCTGATGCTCTAAGGCATGTTTGATTGATATGATTAGAGTATGAGATTGGAATTATTAATCCGTAAGTCTAATAATTCTGTGTTTGTTTTGAATTTTGTTTCATGATTATTAATCTAATGGATAATTAATCCAACAAATTTGTAGGATTATTAGTAATGGGATAGGAGTGAGATTATATATCCTGAGCTGAGAAATAAAATAAAAAGACTCTTTTACATTGACTAAAAATTAAAACACTTATTATTTTTATATAATTTTATATTTTAGAAGACTAAAAATAATTTTTAAAAATTTAAAAATATTTTTTGATATTTATTTTATCAAATTAGTTTATATTTTTAAAAAAATTAAAAAAAACCAAACATGGCCTTTATATTTTTATTTTGCTTTTGTTTATTTATTTATAATTTTTTTCAAAACCACATTTATGAAGAAATTTTGATAGAGTAAAGATTGTGAAGAAACATTGATATAGGATAAAATTAGAAAATAAGATAAATATAATTGTAATTCTACATTCATATGTTTTCTTATCCAATGCAAATCAAACAATGGACAATGGGAAAATTTATCCTATTAGTCCAATTGGATAGTGAACACCACACTAATTTGATGAGATTATTAATATGTTCACTATTAGTCTTGTGAATCAAACATGGTCTAAAAGTAAATTAGAAAGTTGGTTAAAAGTTGATTTTTTAGTTTTTTTTTTTTTTTTTTGAAAAAACGTGTAAAAAAATAGAGAGATGATGTGATTTAAAATAGGCTAAAAACTAAAAATGAACTTTTAGCCAAGTTCCAAAACAAGACATATTTAACAAAAAGTTGAAAAGGTAAAGAGTAGTACTAAAAACATGAAATTTGAAACATTAAAACAATTATAGATGTGAGATAAATGATGAAAAAATAGGCCTCTTTTAGAAATTTGGCTATTTTAGTTAATTTTTGACTATTTTATGAGATTAAAAAAAAATTACGTATGAGATGATTTGTGAATTTTTTTTATAGTTGAATAGATGATTATGAAATAAAGAGTGATTAGTTAATGTGTAAAATATAATATTTTATTTTATTAATTATTTTAATTTATTAACTATTTTAACCAAAAAAAAAACTCCCAACCAAAATTCCCAAACACCACCGTACATGTGGGATTTCTTTAGTGGTTTTATCCAAAAGATAAAATTTGAACAAGTCTATGGTCTCATCATCCCAATTGAGACGTTAGAGACTACTCTCAAGAGTTTGGTCAAATACTCAATATACTGCCAGACAGCACGTGGAAGAAAAAAAAAAAAAATTGGAAAACAAGAAAGAGTACCAAATCAACTTTTAAACTTCCACAAAATTTAATTCCATAATTTCGTTTTTTTCTAAATAGATAGCCCATCCTTTTTGGATGTGGGGTTAGAATTCTTGTGTGAAGATGTGATAGGAGATTAAGAATTAATCTAATAATAAATAATTAATTTTTGTTGATAAAAAAAAATTGATAGAAAGCTCTATTACGTCCTTCTTCTTTTTTTTTAAGTTATCTTCTCATGCAATTGCTTGTATTTTTAATTGTCCCATTAGTTTTATGTACTTTTTTTTAAAAAAAATATTTTAAAATTATATATCTGTCTGTTTGATGTAATTTTTGTTTATAATTTATGATATAAAATTAAAAAAGTTGATTATCTGGAAGGTAAAAATAGGTACTTTAATGCCTGTTTGGATTGAGAGTTTGGTGGGAAAAAAAAATAGAGTGAGATTTTTCATCACTTATTAGATGATTAAGAAGATAAAAAATAATGACAAAGAAAAATTGTTTAAAATTTAAGTTTTGTTACTCATAAAAAATAGGGAGATTTGATGAAAATTAAAATTTCTATTTATAAAAAATTTACAATACCTGGCTTACAACTCTTAATTCAAAGTGAATAAAATAAAATGATATACATGTAGCTTCTTTTATTTATTATTCATTCAAATAAGATTATAGAAAAAATTACAATTTTTTTTTCCTCACCTTGAGATTCAAACTCAATATAATAATGTTACCCATTATGAAAAAATATTGTGAAAAGCGTTCATAAAACTATTCAAAGAATGATTGCATACATACAATAAAAACACTATAAACTAATTCAATGATAGAAAATTTTTATGAAAACTTTTATTATATTTCTTTTATGATGTCTAATATTATTGAACTCGATGTATGAAAGACAAGACTACAATGTAGTTTCATTTTCTAAATGATGTGTCACTAATATATTCATAACAAAAATGCCTGGGACCCTTTTTTTTTTATAACCCCCACAATCCCCTTTAGATCTCAACTATTGATATATGTGTGGTGAGTCTCACACATACATTAATGATTGAGATCTAAACGGGGTTGTGAGGGTCTCCAAAAAAAAGGGGTCTTAATTATTATTATATTCATAATGCCAATTAGAAACTATAAAGTCATCACTAGTAGGGATGTACACGGTCCGGATTGGTTCAATTTTGAGAAAATTCAAGAACCAAATCGATCCTAACGGTTCTGTAATTTTGAGAATCAGACCAAATCATTACACTTGTAAAATCGGACCAGAACCAAACCGAAATAACGATTCGGTTGCAGTTTGGTTCACGGTTCCAAAATTTTCTATTTACAAGAATAAATTGTTAATATTAGCAAAATAATTACTCAAACTAATTACATTTAACTCATGATAAAACTAATAATATTAAGACATTATTCAACATTACATATCTATATCATCCTAATACCATTAAAGTTACAAAAAACCAATTAATAAAAATAAAACTTGATGTGATAATATTAAATATATATATATATATATATATATATATATCTTATTAAATAACATTTATGCATGGTTCAAGATTTATTAAATATTATATCTATATATATTTTTTAAAATTCGATTCGGTTCGGTCCGGTTCGATTCGAACCATGATTTTTTCATAAAATCTATTAACCGAATCGTTTTTACAATTCTCAATATTTCTTGAACCGAAACCGAACTGGTTCTTAATATAACCGAACCAAACCGTACGGTTCAACCTACTTCGATATGGATTATCGGTTTGAACGAATATTTAAACAGCCCTAATCACTAGTAACATTTTAAATGATATCTAAAATTTAATCACCATATCATATCATTATTGATGTAATTTTTATAATTGAAAAATGATATAAAAGTTTAATTTTTAAACACATTTTCTAGATCTAGTGAAATGTTAAGAAAATAATTACTTGATAATTAGAGAATATTTAATTATCAGCCAATTATTTTTTTGAAACTGGTTGGAATAGTAATATTTAATTATCAGCCAATTATCTAAAAAATGAATCTAATTTTTTGACCTGAATAGTAATATTTTTTATAATTAAATTTTATACATCCAACTTTTCTCTATCCAAATTCAAAAATAATAATAATAATCCCCATCAATAGGAAACTGCCTGGAATATTTGGGCAAAAGAATTTTGCCAGCTGTTCAATGAGGCTTTTTTCCTGGACGTTGATTCTTTCCAGAAACAAAAGCATATGATAACTATTTTGCAAGAGAGGTGATTGAGACCCCCCAACACACACACACGGGCTTGATGATTGGGAGAAGGGTAATGGTCGATGGTCACAATTTTTGTGGCTTAAATGGTTTAAAATTATCAAAATGATGTCATTTTGAGCACAAAATATGTCAAAACGACGTCGTTTTGACAGTTTTAAGTCATTTGAACCACAAAAATTGTGGCCCTCAAACATTATTCTTGGAGGGAAAGGAAAAAGAATAAAAAAAAATTGACCAATCACGTAGCAAAAGGGGTCGTGGGGGTCACTTTCTGTGGGGGTCTGGATCTTTTTTCATTTTCCAAATGCATAATGTTTCAAACCCCCACTGGGGTGACCCCTAGGAGCCCCAGTGGGGTCTGATTGGCCTGAAATTTTATTTTATTTTATTTTGAAATTTTATTTTATTTTATTTTATTTTTGTCTTCTTCCAATAACCAATCCCTAGTGTGGGGGGTGGAAAAACTGGAGGCCTCAATCACATTTGTTTCCAAATATCCATTAAAGAAAACATTATACCGTTGGATCACATAACCAACCCTCTTCACATGACCGAGAAGTTTCCGGACTGGCCATTCTTGAATGTAACTGTAGGTCTGGCCATGCTTGAATGTAACTGTAGTTCTTTCTATAAATTAATTATAAAATTAAATATAATTTTAATATAAATATTATTATTTAGGACTAAAAATTTAATTTAATTTTCGAATTCAGTGATGCGATAATCAATTAAAAATAATACTCTTTCTCATATGTTTTGTAATTATCAATCAATCATATTACTTACACTTTATTAAATCTAAAAAATAGATCTAAAAAGTGAGTTTGTATATCATTTTTCTTTTTCTTTTTTTATATAGATGTGGAGTTCATAAAAAGTTACGACCCATCTCTTGTACTAATTAGGCTATTATATTTGATTTTGTAATTAATTTGTGTGTTTTTAAACTTTTTAATTAGCCATCCAACACCAATAATAACATCCTCTTAAGTCTTGTTATTATCAGTAATATTATGAAGCTCAAACATATTATTTGAAAAATTAAAATAATTATTCAATAGTCTTAAAATATCGTGAGACATTATTCACGAATGCTCCATATCATCATACAAAAAAATTACATGTAGAATAATATTAATTTACTTTTGTTAGATAGTTAAAGCGATATTAGATGAGTTACTTAACATAGTTTGCAATTCTTCTTTTGTAGAGAACATCACATAGGTAATGTCACATACTCCTTCGGTCACTTTGTTTGTCTGGCACAAAAAATAAGAATTTAAAAATAATGTGTATTCATACTGGAACTTTTGAAAAAAAAAATTTCCACCATTTAAAAGATCTCATTAAGTATTCTTAATTTGTTTAAAAAAAAAAATACAATTTTTAACACAATAATATATTATTTTTAAGTTTTTATTTTTTGTACTGAATAAAAATTTGGAATGGAGTAAGTAGAGATGTAATCAGTTCGGGACGGTCGGTATTTCGGTAAAATGTGTCACCAAATCGATAATGTCATTTTATTATTTTAAGTACCGATACAGACTGCTTCTCTCATCAAACCATACCAAATCGAACTGATTGAAACGGTTTGGTTCGGTGCGATTTAATCAGCTTAGGATTTTTCAAACTTAAACTACTTTTTAATATAGTTACAAATCTATATAAAAAAATTGAATTAATTATTTGTCCACTATTTTAAACATATCTAATCTGTACATTTAATAAATATTTTTCAATTCCTACAAACAAAAAAAGTTAAAAAAAATACTAAGACTTCAATTATAATGAGTTAGAGTTAAAATTATATATAACAAGAGTTTACAAAAGGTTATAGAGATGATAAGATTAATTAATTAAGGTTAATAATTTATTATACTTATTAATATCATTATATTATTATATTATAAATATAATATACGTTGAAGCGTTTGTTTCGGTTTAATTCAGTGCACAAGGTACTTGAACAGATACAAATCGAAACCAAATCGAAAATTGAAAAAAAACAAATTAAAAAATCGCACAAACCGATTCTTGTTAAAAGATAAATCAAATATAGCCGGATTGGTCTGATTCAATAAGTTTGGTTGATTTTTTTGATTTTTCTTACATTCCTAATCAGTAATATTCTTGGACTACCAAATATTTTTTGAACAATTATCAAAAAATAAAAAATATAAATCAAATTCATTGTAAACATGATTCACATTACAAATTTAAGGCCAAGTTTGGCATCCTCAAAAAAATTCAAAAAGTCAAAAAGTCACTATCCTATTTAAGTCACATTATCTTATTTAAGTCACATCACCTCTCTATCACATCACTTCAAACCCAACCCATGCCCAACCCATATTTCATAAAAAGTCAAAAAGTGTACTTATTTAGGACACCCCAAACAACCCCTAAATCTCCAATACATTATTTATTTTCTCATAACTTTTTGTGCTACTTTTTGTGGCTCTCCAACTTTTTCCTATTAGTGCAGGAGACAAAATTGAAACACCTCCCTTAGAAGCATTTTAAAACAAAAAATGTGTTCGTGATTTTATGCAGTTCATCCTTTTAACATTATTCAATGTCCAATCAAATTTGGCAAAAAAAAAAAAAAAAAAATGTCCAATCAAATAATTTTTTATTATCTGCTAAAAACAAACATGTATTGAATGAACACCTCAAAAAATAATTACATGTATATGAGAACCACAAAGAAATCTTTATTTTCTTCACAATCCCATGGAAACCTAGCTCTTACATGCACAAATCCATGCAAAAGTGTACATGCTAAATAAATATATTTAGTAGCTGAATCCATTCACTCAATTCTTTTTTCTGTTTGTTGTAAAAACAAAAAACCCTAATTACAATTTTTTTTTTACACAAAACAAAAATAAGAGAGAAAAAGTATAAAAGATTAAAAAAGATAATCAAGAAATCTCCATTAATGGACCCTTGTACTAGTAGTAGTGATCACCCTCTCTCTCATAGTCCTTGAGTGCATCAAACCCCCATCGATCTTCTTCCTCCTCGGCCGAAGAAACTTCGACCAAAACCCATCTTTCTTCTTCCCATGATCTCTTCCCTCTCCATCTCTCGTTCGATTCACAACCGCCATTGATCTACTCTTTCTGAGTACATTCTTCAACCCTTTTGCCTCCGAACCCAAACTAAACCGGTCATGAACCGGAGATGACTCGGAAGAAGAGTAATGAGAAGACAAAGAAGATAGAGACGATAAAGAAGAACAAGAAGAATCCTTAGTTGTAGTATTGATACGTGAAGTTGTTGATAGTTGAGAGAGTTTTTCTCTCAGGCAAACCGAGCAGACGCCCGGTGATTGCTGGTGTTTCGGGTGCTTTTTGCACCCTATACCGGGCTTTGTTGATCGTCTGGGTCTTCTGTTTTCCATTTTTTGGGGGCTTGGTTGGAATGTGAAACTGGTGGTTTTATAAATGTGCAGGGAAGGTGTTTTTCGGTGAGGGTTCATGGGAGCTTCGTTGTGAGCTTCATGAAATATGGCTTTTTTGACGGTTTGAAAAGTCGGTTGGACTGAGTTTGGACGGTTGAGATGTAATGAGAAGGACTGAGTCGGTGGTTGAGATGTGTTTGTGTGGAAAGCACCAAGCGTCTGCGTGGGGGGTGCGTGGAAAAGTGCATATCCACATTAGAAATCAGGAAAAATAAAATAAAATAAAATAAAAAGTAGAGTGAATGTAAAGGAGAGATAGAAAATGGATTCATCTGTATAAAAAAAAAAAATTCTAACTTTCTTAAATGACCTGGTGAGTAAGTTTTAAGTTGCCTCATATTCAAATAAAAAAATATTTGGAAACATTAATTGAGCATTTTAATTCACCTTCAATGATATGAAATGAACCATGTGAAATGGTGGATCCACACTCTTCTCTCTGTTCTCTCTCTTTCAACTCATTAGGGATTAAAATGGGGTACTATATTAGAGGATATAGCATGATTGATTCAAATATTTCTTTAAAACGCTCCTTATATGCATTTTGTTCTATCAGCTCATTAAAAATATTGTGAAAGAAAGAAATTATATGAATATAATACTGTTATAATATAAAACAAAGACTAATGTAAGATTATATTTGGATATTGATGAGAAGTACATTCTTAGAACGATAAGGCTCTATCAAATGTTTTTTTTTTATTTTTTTATTTATTGCAGTTAGTATAGATATTTATGATTAATTCTCTTGCTTAGAAATAATTATTAAAGAATTAATAAAAATAAATTATGACTTGCCAAGTATTTTGGTAATGTAAAACTGGGATAAATATAAATTATATATAACTAATTTCAAGTAATTATTATCTTATGTGTGCTATCACTGTATTAACAAACAGGAATTGTGGACCTTTTAAACCAATACAACAGTCACCCTTATGATAGTAGATACGTTATGATATATATAAAGAGAAATGTTAATTAAAATATGATACCTAGACTTGTCCATATTGATGTGGTAGAGAATTAGGTTTTAAGTGGTTATTTTTTGAACTAATCAATAACTGATGTAAAGTAAACCTTATTATTGTAGGTAAATTTAAAAGGAAAAATTACATGCAAGTGGGAGAAGAGAAAAAAATTACAGATATATAGAGAGTAAGTGTCTGTGATAGAGTGCAAATAAAAGGCTATGAGGTTGTAAGTGTCACTTGTACCCCTCCATGTGTTGGTAATTTTTTTTTCCCTTTCTTTCACATGCATGTAGTTCCCCCAATTTAGAAATCAAATCTCAAGTTTTTTTTTTTTCGACATGGCACCGTTTGGGAAGGTGGGTTGGAAGCTTTTTTGGTTATTTTAGCCATAAAAGATAAAATAGGATATTTTAACCACAACAAACAAAACATCACATCCAACCCATAATCATTACACTCTTCTCTCACAAAAAAAGTCAAAAAAGCCAAAAAGTCTTCCCAAACCAAACTTTTTAGCCCAAGCTAAAATAGCTAAAAAAGTCAAAAAGCCAAAAAGTTAACCCACTCCCCAAATGACACCGTAGATTGTTAGCATTTATTCTTGGAAAAATTACCACTCAGTGGTACTTGCACAAAATTATTATAAATTGATGAAAAAATTTAAGACATTAATATCAATAAAATTTCTAATTATTTTTAGAACCTATACTGATATAAAAATTGTTAGACAATCTTCACTGTATTTAAATAAATTAAATTCTGTTGTGTACTAAACAACAATCAGAATATAAAGAAATAAAAGAAATGAGAGAATTTTGTTTGATTACAAAAATCAAACTCGAAATAAAGAATAAATAAATAAAAACAGATTTTATTTTGTTACAAAAACAAAATTAAAATCTGATTAAATAAACAAATAAAACAAAATAATAAATTAAACAACTTACTTGATTAATTTCTTTGAATAATTATCTGATCAAGTCTAGTGTTTGACACTGTGTCCTTAAGACAGATTCGTCCTCTCCACGGTACTTTCAGAATTTGGACGTCTATCTCCCAGGATGAAATGATCTTCTACAAACAATAGCAGCACTACAAATTGTTTGTCTTACGAACACACAAAGTGTTTATACTCTCTCTGACAAGAAAATAATGCAGCAAAATGAAGAGGATGTATACAGAATTATGAAGGAAGAAAATTAAAGTTCCAAAATCCAAATGAGGGCTGTCCTATTTATAAATGTAAAGGTGGCTCTAGGTTTTGAATTGAACAGGTATGATACCTGTTGGCTTTGAATTCAAACAGATTTGAATCTGTTGGGTTTAATTTTAAACAGATACAAAAACGGGAAGGGCCCTGTTTGGGTGTGCAATAATACCAAACTAGTTTATTTCTGTTTGAAAACGGGAAGGGCCCTGTTTGGATGTACAGTAAATCCAAACCAGTTTAATTTGAATTCTTGATTTTATTTTACCAAAAATAAAATTAAATTCAAATGTTTTTTGCCCAAAAAAGATTAGTATTGGGCCGAACAAGCCCAACCCAATCTCACACCCGCGCCCAAGCCCAGCCTAGCCGACCGGACGGACGGCGGCGTCCGTCCGGTCGGCGACGCACGCGCGTGTGGTGATTTTTGGGTCCAATGGGTCTAACCCATTTTGCCCATAACCTCTCCCTCTAAAACACTTGGGTACCCCTTGGGGCACATCCCAAATACCAAACCCATGCCTTATAAACCCATTCAAAACTTCCCACCAAATCAATGTGGGACAAGCCTTATTCAATACCTGTAAGGATTTTCCACCAAAACTCCATTTCCATGGAGCACACTTTGGCTTCAATTTCCAATTCACCCAGTAATGGTTTTAAGCAACCAAATATACCACGTGAATCACAACGCGGCATAGAACGCGTTACCACTTTGACCCGCGTAAATCGATGCACGGGACCCACCTAAAAAATAGACCAAACTTAGGATAAAATTCTGGTTTTACCCAAAATTTATAACCATTTCCAACAATCCCCCACATGAATGGAATTTGATGACAACGGAAATGCAACAATATGCAGATTTTATCGAAAGAGTATAAGTCGAAAATATCTTGCATCAGGATAGGCAGTTTTCGGCCTTGAACCTTCCCTAGTGATAACCTATCGGACTTACTGGCTAACCAATGGACGCGATGCCTTGAATTGTTCAGCCGTTTGTGTAAGCCAAGACAATAGATTTCACACAAAATATCTTCTAACACATCGTGGTTCTCACTGTTGTGTTTATTTTGGCCTTGAACGTACCTGGTTTTCATGAGTATTTCTAGAGAATGTAGCCTTTTTCATTCTCATAGAACCGGCCCCAGTTCGACACTCATATAGGTGATTCTTATTGTGAGTATCTCCTTATACTCGTCTTGATTTTATGCCTTAATCAAGATATAAGTAATCATTAAAAGCAAAGCTTTATCCTTATACCTCTGCAGACAACATATGTTGCAGATATCACTCTCACCATAGGAATGGGTAGGAATTTTAATCCCTTGGTGATTTCTGGCGAGCCATACATAACTTAGTTGTCCCTTTGAACTTAGTTCTTGGGATCTCCAGTCATATAAGTAGGGTTACCATTATGACGACTCTTATGTAATAGGCTTTAATCTCATTCCCTTCGATGAACTATACACTAGCTCTTTTGTCAAACCTTTTGTTAATGGATCCACAATATTCTCTTTAGATTTTATATAATCTATTGAGATTATTCCGTTTGACAACAATTGCCTTACGGTATTATGTCGACGACGAATATGTCGTGACTTACCGTTATACATATGATTCTGTGCCCTGCCTATTGCAGATTGACTATCACAATGAATGCAAATAGCTGGCACAGGTTTTGGCCACATTGGAATGTCTTCTAAGAAGTGATGAAGCCATTCTGCTTCTTCTCCTGCTTTGTCTAAAGCAATGAACTCGGATTCCATTGTGGATCGTGCGATGCATGTGTGTGTCGTGGATTTCCAAGAAACAGCAGTGCCTCCCAGAGTAAAGACATATCCACTTGTGGATTTTGAATCTTTAGTCCGATATCCAATTTGCATCACCATAACCTTCAAGTACTGCTGGATATCGAGTAAAGTTCAAATCATGATCACGGGTAAATCTTAGATATCTAAGAACCCGAATGATCGCTTTCCAATGGTCTTCTCCGGGGTTACTAGTGTACCTACTCAATTTACTGATAACATAAGCTATATCAGGACGAGTACAATTCATTAGGTACATTAGGCTTCTAATGATTTGGGAGTATTTTAACTGAGACACTGCATCACCTTTATTTTTCGATAAATAAAGACTGATGTCTACAGGTGTTCTAGCTAAATTCAAATCATCATTGATAAATTTATCAAGAATTTTCTCAATATAATGAGATTGAGATAATGCATATCCGTCAGATGTTTTAGTAATTTTCATTCCTAATATAACATCTGCGACCCCCATATCTTTCATATCAAATCTTTTGTTAAGCATTTGCTTAGTTAATTTGATCATGTTTTGATTGCTTCCAATGATAAGCATATCATCCACATAAAAACAAACTATGACATATCTTTGGTCAGTGTTTTTAACATAGACGCATTTGTCACATTCGTTTATCTTAAACCCATTAGTAAGCATTGCATGATCAATTTTTTCATGCCATTGCTTAGGTGCTTGTTTTAATCCATAAAGGGATTTTATAAGTCGACAAACTTTCTTTTTTTGCCCTAATACTACAAACCCTTCGGGTTGCTCCATATAGATCTCTTCATTTAGATCACCATTTAAGAAAGCTGTCTTAACATCCATTTGATGTATTTCTAAATTAAACAACGCTGCTATAGAAATAAGCATGCAAATGGATGTTATTCTTATCACAAGGGAATATGTGTCAAAATAGTCCAGACCTTCCTTTTGTCTATAACCTTTAACTACAAGTCTTGCTTTATACTTGTCAATTGAACCATCTGCTTTCATTTTTCTCTTGAATATCCATTTATATCCAAGAGGTTTAGAACCTGGTGGAAGATCCACCAATTCCCAAGTATGATTTTGCATAATGGATTCAATTTCATTATTAACAGCCTCTCTCTACAAAGGTGCTTCAGGACCTGTCATTGCTGCCTTAAAGCTTTGAGGTTCATTTTCTAACAAGTATGTCAGAAAATCTGGACCAAAGGATTTTGATGTTCTTGCTCTCTTACTTCGTCTTGGTTCATCATCAGTTAAATCCTGTTGGTCGAGACCATTACTAGTCTTTTATGTTTGATTTTCATTAGTCTCTTGACTTTGTGTACAAATATAAGTTCTTTCCTGTGAACTTAATTCCTGTCCTTTCTTGTAAGGAAAGACATGTTCAAAAAACACAACATTCCTTGACTTTATAATAGTGTTCACATCTATATCAGGTATTTCTGATTTATAAGTCAGAAACCGATATGCACTACTATTCTGAGCATAACCAATAAACACACAATCTACTGTTTTTGGTCCAATTTTAGTCTTTTTAGGAACAAGAACTTCAACTTTTGCCAAACACCCCCACATTTTTAAGTATTTGTAGAAAGGCGGTCGACCTTTCCACAATTCATAAGGAGTGTTGTTAGTTTTCTTGTGGGGTATTCTGTTAAGAACATAATTAGCAGACAATATTGCTTCCCCCCACAAGTTCTGTAGTCAGCCTGAACTTAGTAATATGGCATTCATCATTTCTTTAAGGATTTTATTCTTCCTTTCAGCAATTCCATTTTGCTGTGGAGAATAAGGGGCTGTAGTTTGGTGAATAATGCCATGTTGTGCACAAAATTCATCTAATGATGCATCATATTCACCACCCCTATTACTTCTGATTAAAAACAAAATATAACATTCATCACTTGTTGTCTATGATGTGCTTGATTCATAAATTTCAAATCAAAAATCCACAACAATTATGACTACACAAATCAGAATTAATGTTTTGACAAAATCATATCCTCATAAAAATTTTGCCTAAGAAACGAACAAATCAAAAATCTTATTTGATTGCATAAATTCTTGCAACTCATTTACGAATAAGTAACACTGTCATAAAAATATTTGTGACAGAAGAAAATTAAAATATCTCATCTAATGCAAGAGATACACTCCCATATAAATAAAATGGTTTATGGTTTAACAAATTCTACTACGCAAGTAAAATAATAATTGACAACATTTTATGTCACATATTCAACAAATAATAATCCACATAAAAGATTTTTCAAAATTTACTTCCAATTAAATGGAACAATATAACTACATACATCTTCATGTTTAAATTTATCTGGTGTTTAAACACCCATTCAAAATTGATTAGAAAAACTCAAATTAATCAACATATCAATTTAACATTCCAAATCACATGAAATTTTTGTTAAGAAATAACTTGAGTTGACATCATACATGCATATCAAACTCATCAACTAAAAATAATGAATTAACCAAATAAATTAATCATGCATGATCCCAAAACTTGCATCATGAAATAAAAAGGATTCTCAACTCATAAATAAAATCCAACGCATTTAAACTTTAAACTTCAAAATGACAAAACATACCTTCATTTAATAAGTTTGATTTGTACATAAATAAACAAATTAAATATGCATTAAAAAGTTCTTGTGAATATATATATATATTTTTTCCGACTCAAGTGCAGAAACAATTCATGACTATGAATCCACATTGTAATAAAAATAAAATTAGTTTGTAAAACTAATATTTTACTCTAGAAACAAATTCTTCCATGTATACTCACGATGAACTATGATAAAGTCAAAAGAATTAACACCTTTTCACAAAGGGTTCAAAAATAAGTGGTCTACCAAACGAAACCATAAGTCACTTACAAAATTAACAGATTGTGACCAAGTCACAAAGTTACATGATTGATTAACAAAATTAATTTTCTAGTTACTAAAACCAAAAAATAAATTACAATACAAAATAATTTTATTTTCCTTATTACTAAAACTAGTAAAATAAAATACCGAAATAATATCTGATTACAAAAATTAGAAAACCAAACCACAAATTAATTTTCTAGTTACTTAAACCAGAAAATAAATTATAACACAAAATAATTTTATTTTTCTTGTTACTAAAACTAGAAAATAATATAATTTTATTTTCCTTGTTACTAAAACTAGAATATAAAATATCACAAAATATCTGATTACAAAAATCAGAAAAATACAAAATAATTTTCTAGTTACCAATACCAGAAAATAAATTCTAGTTACTAAAACCAGAATAAATGATAACAACAAAATAATTTTATTTTCCTTGTTACTAAAATTAGAAAAATAAAATACCAAAATAATTTTCTGTAACACCAAATAATATTCTGCAATTGTTAATGACACCAGTATATTACTACTAGTTGTCAAAGAAAAGAGACAGAATATTACTACTATCTGTCAAATAGCATAAACCACTATTTGTTTTTCCAACCAGAATATTACTTTGGAAACACAGAAAATTAAATACAATGAAGAGACCAAAAATATTCTGTCTTAAGATTGTTGGACAATCTTCACTGTATTTAAATAAATTAAATTCTGTTGTGTACTAAACAACAATCAGAATATAAAGAAATAAAAGAAATGAGAGAATTTTGTTTGATTACAAAAATCAAACTCGAAATAAAGAATAAATAAATGAAAACAGATTTTATTTTGTTACAAAAACAAAATTAAAATCTGATTAAATAAACAAATAAAACAAAATAATAAATTAAACAACTTACTTGATTAATTTCTTTGAATAATTATCTGATCAAGTCCAGTGTTTGACACTGTGTCCTTAAGACAGATTCATCATCTCTACGGTACTTTCAGAATTTGGACGTTTATCTCCCAGGATGAAATGATCTTCTACAAACAATAGCAGCACTACAAATTGTTTGCCGTACGAACACACAAAGTGTTTGCCTTACGAACACACAAAGTGTTTATACTCTCTCTGACAAGAAAATAATGCAGCAAAATGAAGAGGATGTTTACAGAATTATTAAGGAAGAAAATTAAAGTTCCAAAATCCAAATGAGGGCTATCCTATTTATAAATGTAAAGGTGGCTCTAGGTTTTGAATTGAACAGGTATGATACATGTTGGCTTTGAATTCAAACAGATTTGAATCTGTTGGGTTTAATTTTAAACAGATACAAAAACGGGAAGGGCCCTGTTTGGGTGTGCAATAATACCAAACTAGTTTATTTCTGTTTGAAAACGGGAAGGGCCCTGTTTGGATGTACAGTAAATCCAAACCAGTTTAATTTGAATTCTGGATTTTATTTTACCAAAAATAAAATTAAATTCAAATGTTTTTGGCCCAAAAAAGATTAGTATTGGGCCGAACAAGCCCAGCCCAGCCGACCGGACGGACGGCGGCGCACGCGCGTGTGGTGATTTTTGGGTCCAATGAGTCTAACCCATTTTGCCCATAACCTCTCCCTCTAAAACACTTGGGTACCCCTTGGGGCACACCTCAAGTACCAAACCCATGCCTTATAAACCCATTCAAAACTTCCCACCAAATCAATGTAGGACAAGCCTTATTCAATACCTTCAAGGATTTTCTACCAAAACTTTATTTCCATGGAGCACACTTTGGCTTCAATTTCCAATTCACCCGGTAATGGTTTTAAGCAACTAAGTATACCACGTGAATCACAACGCGGCATAGAACGCGTTACCACTTTGACCCGCGTAAATCGATGCACGGGACCCACCTAAAAAATAGACCAAACTTAAGATAAAATTCTGATTTTACCCAGAATTTATAACCATTTCCAACAAAAATTCCCTTTTAATTCTTTCTAGAAATTTTGTAACTACCAAATATGATGCAACAAATTTTATGCACAAAATAACACACTCTTATTTTAGGCGGTGGAATCAAAAAATAAGGCCAGTCAAGCAGTAATATTATGAATATAGAAATCAAACACAGAATGGAACTATGAGAGAATTGTATTTCATTCTATGTTTGGTTTTTGTGCATGTATAGGTACTCAGAGTGATTTAGTGTCATGTGAGTCATCATGCTCAAATGACATTTAAATGTGGTTATCATAACATTAATTAATTGTGTGAGATTTAAAAATAAGAAGAATATTCATATAGTCAATATTTAAAAATAATATTTGGAAAAAGGTGTCTTGTTGCGTAAAAAGCGCAATGTTCTCTGCTTAGATTTTATTTATTTATTTATTTTGCTTCTCTACTTAGATCTTAGAAGACTCTTCAAATTAAAATTGTCTTCTTCTTCTTTATTTTTTTTTTTTAATGTTTTGCCAATTTTTTCAAAATGAGAAGTTTCTTTGATTCAAAGTTTCTTTTAATTGATAATTATTTAATGTATGCATGTCTACATGGAATAGCAGTTACAGCTAAGATGAAATTTATAGCATGGAATTCTCTAACTCAATACATTCTCGGTTGTATAATCATGTATCGTGTGATTGAAAGTTTATTGAAAACAAAAGTTAAAGATCCTGACTAAAAATTGACAAAATAAAGTCTTCTTTATTTCATAGAATTTTATCACTATTACTTACAAGCTCTCTTTCTCTTGAAAAAGAAATAAAATAATAATCTTATGATTTAACTAAAAGTGTCTCTAGAACATAAGAAAAAAGATTAATAAATACATAGATAAATTGAAAAACATAAGACACTCTCACTAAATTCAATGTATTTTTTTATTAAATTTAATACACTTTTTGATATTTTTACTTATCTTTAAGACACATTTTATGCCAATCCTAAAATTAAATGATATCCCAAAGACACTACTTAGTATTTGTCTAATTTTACTAACATCTTAGAGTATTCAGCCAGAATCCCGCTCTATCCAATTAAGAGGAAATTCACAAGATTTTTAAACAATCAATGGCTCATCCATCAATGTGTTGACTATATATAGTGAGCCCTTTGAATAAGTGATTTTTTTTTTAAATCAATAAGAAATTAATTATAAATATAAGAATAATTATATTAAATTAGATAATTATAACTCAACAATCAACCACCACAAAAATAATTCAATACAAATTTCATGATGAAAAAAAAAAAAAAAATTAATCTTTGCCTTTAACAAGAATTAATTTTCTAACTTTTTAAATAAAAAGTATACAGAAATAGCTAATTAAACTGACTCTGCACGACGCAAGAGAGCCATTCCTAGTTGGTTCCTTTGGGTGATGTCCTTACCAGACCATGATATGATGAACTTGATCTGTTACCCAACTTGATGTTGGATTGTGTTGGAAATGAGCTGGGAGCTAGCTGGTCAATTTTTAGAATGGAACACATCTATAAATGTCGCCCACCCCAATAGAGCAGAAGAAATGCCTACAATTTTTTTTTTCTTCATATTTTAAAGATAGATAATCCCTTCCTTCTAAATTTGTTTTATTTGAATCATAGTAATCCTGTGGTTGAGTTTTAAATTTTTACTTGTAAAAATTAAAAACAAAAAACAAAATTTGAAAATTCTGGTGGGTGGAACCCTAATATCAACTTTGTAACATTTTCTATTAAATTACCAAATTTTCTATAACACATGAATATGAACCCTCAACATGACATCTCATATGTATAATTGATAAAATAAAAATTAATAATAATTTAATAGAGATCTCTTATTATTTTCAATTGAACATTTGTATAGCATTGCGCATGGAGCAAGGATCCCCTCCTTGTCTTCTCTACTTGATCCCCTCCTTGCAATGGTCATCAGATCACTTTATTAAAAAAAAACAAAAATTAAAAAATAATATTTTTGAGATGATTTGGGCCATTAGATTCTCTTAAGAGTAAATCTTGACCATTGCAAAGAGGGAGCCAAGTAGAAAAGGGAAGGAGAGAATCCTTGCTCGCACGCCATCCAAACGTTGATGCGTTGTTGTCTCAATTTGGGTGGGCAGTGCTATTGTTTAAAAATAATAAAAAATAAAGGGTAATTATAAATATATTTTACTTAAAATATAATTTATTCTCTATAATTTTAAAAATTACATCATGTCCCTTAAAATTTCTAATTTCATAACAAATAACTTTTTTTATTAATAAATTATCAAGTCAATTAATAATTTTTACTGATATCAAAATTTGATTTCAATTAATAATTTAAATAATTTTATCATTGTAGAGCAGAATAATTCATAATTTCATTTTTTTAATTAATCCTGTTAAATGAAATTTGTTGACAATGGAATAGTTATAATTTTTAAAACTATAAAAGATAATTCATATTTTAAGCAAATCTCAAAGGTGTTTTTGTAATTTACCCCAAAATAAAATAAAAATGAAAAAAAGATACATAGGTGGGTGGGTAAAGTCCGCGTAAGTTGAATTGCTCAACGAAAGCAATTTCTACAATTGCTGGAAATAACTTTCTACATAAGACAACCTTTTTTTTTTTTTTAACATTTTTTTAATTTCAATTTGGAAACAATTGATTTCAAGCACAAGAAAAATGTTTCTCTCTAATCCTATGCACAAGATTCATTACGAGTAATGTTATTGATGATATCTAAATGTAATACGTGGTCAGTCTCAGTAGTATAATCTTATTATTTTAGTATTATTAAAATTAAGTAATCTATTCAATGATAATATTAAAAGAACAAAACAGATCTCAACAATTTGTTTGTAATAGTGTAAACAAGACCTCTGATTGGGAACGAAAATCCGACTACTACTGGGTCAAACATCAACACACTGAAACAAGCTGTCAGTGCAAACCGACATTGCCCTTCCCTCCTAATTCATTCATTCAATGAAAGCCGTTCGTTCAACTAACTCCCACTTCTGTACGCAAAGGGGTACAGTTGTTGACTTTGCCCAGAAAAGAAAAGAAAAAGTAGGTTACCTGTAATTGAGAAAACAACAGATAAGAGTCCATGAAGACAATGTCACTCTGAAGCCTTGGTGGTAAAGGGAGAGAAGAACATCATGTCCAAAGTGAAACTTTTAATTGACAACAAAATTGTCCTCCAAGGACAAATTCCTCTAGTTCAGTATAGTTCCGGGTAATGCAGCATATTGAACTACAAAATATATGCTGTCGTGTATCAAACTACTTCTATGTCGACTTTCTTTCACGTAAAACCTGTCAAAATTCCAATTGATTAACCTCTGTCTTCGTGTACTTTTTACTATTCAATATTGGGATGATGTGACCGGAGAACAGCAGGACGAGATATCGATTCCAGCAACCTCCATGGCATTGCAGACCCACTCGGGAACATCACCCATTGGGAACTGCAAAATAATATCAACAGCAGAATTCTTAAGAACTCGTTGCAAGTAGCGCAAGAAGATCAAAAGCCTCCTTGCCCAATTGAATAGTTATATAAACAAAACTCTAGGATTATTCTGTGAGCACTAAATCAACTATCAAGTAGCCAGATTTAGATAATTCTAGGTAAATCAGGACATAATGTGGAACGACACATGTAGAGAAGGAAAAGCAAATCAATGACGAATTATAGCAATCATTATCAAAAATAATTTACAAAGCAAAGAATTAGTAACCCCATTTTCTCTCTGCTGTCTAAAAAGAATAAAAGAAAAATACAGAACCATATATCAAATCTCTGCATGTATATATATACACGCATGCACAGACATTGGACATTACAGCATGATACATCCAAGGTACCTTTTTAATTTTCCTATTGACACACTTTATGATACTATGAAAAAGTAAATAGAAAGGAAGGAAACTGTGAATGGAGATAAGAGTTGAAAGATACCAAAAACTACATAATCTATGATCTTACTGTTTATTTGACAAGCACCCTAGAGAAAAGCCACACAGTAGACTCCATGTTAAAAAATAAAAAAGCGAATATGAGATTCTACGTTTCAGTAAATTTGCACATGGCAATATATGTTCTTACAGTTCATATCAAGCCTTCAAAACTCCAGATATACCATATTAGAAGGTAAATATCATAACAAGAAGCCAATGGATTCCACAGGTAAACTCCAGTGGTGTTAATACCCTAGACCTGGGTTCAAGTTGTGTATAGGAACTCGAACACCATCTTCATCACATAATCTAATATTATCATTTGATGATTCATAAACATGCAAGTGCCAGAAAGAGTACCAGACTGCATCAAATGCCCACAACACAACGAAGAGACTGCAGTTGTTAGTAACACAGAAAACTTTACCTCAGTTGAGAGAGACAGAGAGAGTCAATCAGCATTGCACAATAACATCTTGTCAATGTACTAGAGGAAAAGTAAAATCACACAAAGAGATGAATATAAGGGCCACTCTCAGCATACCATTTTCTGTAAGAAGCCACATACAAACCTGCAGGAAGGGGAAAATGTAGTGTTAACCAAATAAATATAACTTCAGAAATTGACTGAAGAGGATACATATATGCATAAAGTTCTACACTGTAAACAACTAACCAGTAGAGATAAAAATGAGAACAAAGAAAAAAAAGTTGATAACTAAACAAAACAAAAGGCACACATACTCGGGAAACTGTCCTTCAATAATCGACGAGTGTAGATCATTGCTAAGCTGCAATTTTGGGAATAATTTTACATTCAAATATATATAAACAATCAATCAAAAATTTATTCAGTACAAAGTTTTTAGGTCAGTACCTTCATCATGTAATACAAGTTGTGATATGACAGAAGCTGAGATCCCATAGCATCTTTTGTAACAAGGCAATGAATGTAAGCTCTTGTATAGTTTTTGCAGACCTAAAGCAAGATCAATAAAACAAGTTGGAGATACGCCATAAACCAATTTACAATCTGAGGCAATAAGCCTTCCAAATACGGCATACCATGCACATGCATGTAGGATCAATGGGGCGGGTATCATCAGCCATTGCTCTGTGCTTCAGCTTTAGAACTCCCTACATGAACAACTTTGTATTAGTGGAAGCAGTAGGAAAGTCGCTCTTTAAGCTAATAGTCATGCCCCATTACATTAACCACTTCGTAGGGTTAACAAAGTCTTTGCCCCCGGGCAAACAATGTGCTCCTCATTTAAACATAAACATTGTCTTACTGGTTTTTGGGTGTAATTTGCTTTGTGTTCAGAAAAATAAACCTAGTAGACCTTATCTTTACTTTTCTCCTCAATCTACAATACTCTCCAGTATTTGTCCATTAGTTTCTTGTTGATTTTCTTGTGTAGGATTGGTCCCCTCCAAAAAATCTACCGGAAGCTTCAAATACGTTGTTCGCATTAAAAATATCAAAACCAAGATAACATGCTTAAAAGAAAGATATGACGTTCCTCTGAGGGTGTAGCGTATACAAAAAAATGGTAACATGGACAGTTAAAGAGAGTCTTCCAAACAAGTAATAATTGTTTTTGAAACAAGTAATAATTGTTGGTCTGTTTAAAATACTCCTCTCACCCATAATGTAAGGTATTAAAAAAAGGGAGTTCCTAGGCGTGAATAAACTAGCATTAATTTATATATATATTCACTCCTTTTGAGTTTTTAGTAGACAAGGCACCAAATTAGTGAGATATTTATTGATCAGATGTGGCAAGCAAGCATTTCTTTTGCATCTATGTTGGTGTTAAAGTACAATTCAATTAAGTTCAACGTGTATTAAACAAGAAGCCACAAACCTCAGGTATAAGAGCTGTGCCAAAGCGAGCAGTACGGGTAGGATAGACACAGTCATACATGTCAGCACCCAAAGCACTGCAAACTACAATATCCAGTGGATAGCCAACGCCCTGAGAAAATAACAATATATCAAGAAAATGAGAAGTAGAAGTAGAAGCTGAAACTATATTACTGTTTCATACCATAACATATCGTGGTTTATCCTCAGGCAATGAAGCAGTACACTGAGCAACAACACGCCAAAATGAATCTTTATCTTCACCTCCTGAAAGACCACCAATAGCATAGCTGTCTCACAAGTAAACTCAATTATTTCAATCCCTTGATCACTGACCACAGTACTGCCAACATAGTTCTGAACTAACAAAAAATTATTACCAAGCCATCAATTCCCAGCAACACGTGCAAGAAAGTTCAACAAATAGAGTTGTAATTCACTAGCATGCGTAAAAGTCTGTGACTCAACAATTTAGCCATTGAAGATGAAGGACATAAACATAAAAAAAACATTTAAAAAAAAAAGAGAGCAAAACATGACCAACAAACACCACCACCAGCCTAATGCCACTTGTCTACAGTATATTGATAGGGTAAGAAGTTCAAGTTTTCCCAGAAAATTTTCAATGCCACTTGGCCCAATATCTTATAGGCAGACATTTGTTACCTAGTTGCTATGAACACTTAAAAGTTAATGTACAACAAGAGAGAAAAATAAAAATAAAAATAACCTATTAGATTATCAAAATAAAACATGACCCCGTTTCCCTTTAGACCATTGATACAGGACAAAACAACCTGTGGCATACAATTACATGACTAAGAACGTCCAAACTTCTACCAACAACGCTCAATCTAGCTTCAGTTTCAGCATACTATTCCTTAACTTGGCAGAATTGGTTAAAAACAAGATTCTTTGTAGCTCCTTTCCTCCAGCAATGAATTTATCATGAAATGGCAGCAACAAGCTCATGATATACCACCAAAGCGGGTTCCGGATATTGTAAGACACCTATATAAGGGTCTATTCAGTCATGCTGCCACAAAGGTTCCTTATAGTTGTCTTTCATTCCCATTGTTATGCATTTCTTCAGGCAAAGTAGGGAAAAGCTTGGCAGAAAAGTTCATAGAATTATTGGAAATACAGGGTTTCAAAAGGTGCAACAAAGGGGTAGGGTTTTGAGAACAAAAATATGAGATTTTGGGGACTGTTATAGGGTTATTCCTGCACTATGAACAGTACCTCAGAACACTTCTTTTATTAGCAATAAAGATTTATTAATAATAAAGAAAGAAATAGAGCATACGAGGAGAGAGCAAGGAGGACGAGATTTACTACTAATAAAAATAGAGTGTACGATATTTACTGCCCTTCAATTACTATTTACTACTAATATAAAAAGAAAAATTAAAAAAGGAAATTCCTTTAAAAGGTGTCGAAACTGATACCCAAAAGAAAGTCAACTAACAAATCTTATCCCATAAACTAAAATTATCATCATATTTATCTTCAGATACCCTTGCATTTCTTCCTAACCATAATAGCCACAACACTGCACAAAATTGCACAACTCCATTGGGCCTGTGACATATTTAAACCAAAGCCAATAAAGTCAATAGGAAACAACTGATCAAAGGAACATGGAATCAACGAACCACATCTCTGAAATAATTTCCACCACAAGCCCATGGCCATGGTACTTTTACAGTATTTCTATGTAAAAGTGCAAAACAATAAAGCCGATGCTCTTTGAGGTGGTGAGGTGATCAATAAGTCTTCTCACCCCTCCTACACATCACACACTACTGTGGGGAATAAAAAAGTAATTATGTCTCCTTCTCTGATCTGAACCATATCATTAGTATTAAGTTTCTTATAAAATATAGACCTCCCAAAAACTTTAAGGGACACATTTGCACACAAAATTACCTTATGTGATAAAATAAATTAAAAAAATAACAATAGGATCAATAATGGAAAACCTATCTAAGATCAAATAAGAACCATAAATGAAAACCAACTATATAACCAAACTCATAGAAACAAAAGGCTGGGGCAAGCAACAAAATGGCCACAGTATTATGATAAAATTTCTAAATAATAATATGGGTAAATTACACTTTTCACCACTGAAGTTTGACCTAAATTTCACTTTGGTTCTTAATATTTCTATTTGAACAATGTTGGCCAAAGTCAAATCCAATTTCAACTTGGTCCTTTTGTCCCAAATGCCGTTAATTTTTTCTGTGATGGACATATGTTATAAAATAGCAAGTTTTAACATCCAATTTGGACAGAAGTACCAAATTGAAAATGGACTTAAAATACGCATAATTTCAAATGAAGATGAAATAAATAAAAAAAACAGTTGAGGGGCTATAAACTTACCCAGGTAAATTTCGGTCCACCAAACCTCTGACACATATATCCCTGATAACAATAAATTAAGATATGAGAACTTACAGTCTTACAATTCAAATGAAACATATATGTTGCACGTTAAGAAACTGAAGATTACATACTGAATTGAAATTCACCTTAATACAGGATCTAAACCCCCTTGTACAATACCAAATAAATTCTGCTCATTTGGTCTCTTGTGAGCTGTTAAAATCAAATAAACAGAAAAACTTTAATAATTGAAACAAAGAAAGAGAACCAAAGCAAGACATGGGTCCAATCTCTAGATATGCACATGCATGTTTGGTTTGGATTTTGAAAGCATGTGAGAGGAACGTGTTTAATAATTTAATATTAAATAGAATTACCTTCTATACACCTATCTATCCAACGAAGAGTGCGATACATAGCCTCTTCAATTCGTGGACCAGTAATGGTGGTTCTCACAACATCATCAAGAGCCATGATAATATCTGCTCCAATTCTATTCTACAAAAGTTATAGACAAAAAACACAAACAGATGAGATGCTGATGATCCAATTCTATTCCACAAAAGTTATAGACAAAAAACACAAACAGATGAGATGTTGAAGAGTGAAGCACCTTAAAAAGAAAAGCTGAACAGATATAAAATAACAATGAACCCTTAAAATTCTCACACAGTGCTTATGATAATCACTGCTTAATGCAAACCCCACAGATGACATAATTGATTAAAAACAGCAACCATTTTGTAAAAACATTGATGTATGCGAAATTTAATATAAATATAATGAACATAATTATTTTTTAAGGTGCTTAATTCACAAAAAATTGGAAAGCTTATTTTTAATGGCATAAGTCATGACTCATGTATTATAGTCCCCCAACTGGTAGAGTTATACATTTAAGAAAAAAAGATGAATCAATGTAATACAGAAATCTAATCTACAGTCCAATCTGTGAGTTGATACATCAAAGTAGCACGTTAAGGAGGGTTTATCCATCAATCAATGGATTAAGAGAGTATCCATCACCCTCCCAGCAAATTAAGAATCCTGGGATGAGATTACAGATAACTAAGAATTGCTAGCTGACTGTTCAATGTGAGGTGTATAAATTTGAACAGGAAGATGTTTCAAGTAATAATAAAAAGGGGTGGTTCAAAAAACAAAAAAGACACAAGCTAGTTTTGGCCAGTTAATCGACGGAGTTAGGAGGGGTGAACCAAATACAAACATAACATTTGGCATTATTTGCATGCAATGGCTACTCTCACACAAACTTGTATTCCCATGATTGCCAGGCCAGGGATTTCACCATTGAACCAAGCAATACTGCTTGAATGGTTCGAAAAGTACAAAACTTTGAAAGTAAAAGAAAGAGGGAAAATTTAAGAGGAAGTGGCACAAAGAGAGAATTAAATCCATGCACATACAAAGAAAAGTAATGGCCACAATATGGAGCCTTTGTTAACATAACAAACCATACTAAAATTTTATTGGCAAGAAAATATTTGCTATAAAAATTATGAGTCTGTAAATAAAAATTGATTCTCCAGTTTGGCAAAAACAAGCAAAATGTACCCACTTGGATCTGAATTGATTCTTCAGGTGTTAAGAGCATTGGCTTTCCATCAACTGGTGACTGCAATAAGATAATTAAGCCTCAGTTACTAGCAACATCAAAAACAGATGTGAATTCCCATACTTGGTAAGTTAAGAGTGAAAACTAATAAAACAGGAAAAAAAAAAAAAAACTCATAAAAGTTGTAACTAATACAACAATAGCTAAGTAATTGAGCATTGATGAGAATGTTTTCGACTATAAAAAATGCATTATTTGCTAGCACAAGGTACAACACATAATGACGAAAAAAATCATAACCACAAGACAACTTTCAACTTTCCTGAATCCTAAAAGAACCAGAAGTATCTCAAGGAAAATAACCTTTCAATGTGTTTCATTAATCAAAACATAGTTAGGGTATATCCATCCCTTAACTCATTGACCTGGTTCCCAGTTCACTCAAAAGCCCATGCAAAGGAAGACAAAGAATACATACATGCAAGCTCATGATGCATTTGTTTGCAGGCAATCATGTAGTTGACTACAAGACTAACAATTGGAAAAGAACATTACACAAAATCGTGTAAACAGAAAATGGCTAGAACCCAACATTAGCCTCATCTCTTTAATATATATATATGGTATTGGTCCCACCATGACTCAAATCACATTCTCAAACTAGAGAACTTGAGCTTTTACCCTTGGAACAATACTCTAACTACATCGGTTAGTTGCTTGCACAAACATAAAAGATTTTATCCTAAGCGACCCACCCATCCCAGGATGTGAAGGTGTGAAGTCACTAAAAAGCCAAAAAGCCAACAAACTATACAAAAAAGTAAAAGATTCCCCTTTCTCTCTATTTGCACATTTTTTTCATAAAAAGCAAGTCATCCTAAGCATACTAGTTTTTTTTACCTCATATTTAGCCAAAAAGTTACTAAAATAGCATGTTCCCAAACAAGACCTGAATGGTTGTGATGCTCTAGTATAACTAAATTTACTAATAGATTTGTCAGCATAAGAAGTTTGGAGCAGCATGAAGTCATATATATGTATGTACAGATTTACATGTAAGTAGCTGTTCAAATAAAATAAAATAAAAAGGAGTATAACTAAATTTACTGATATACATTAGTCAACATTAGAAGTTTAAAGCAGCATGAATCGTATATATGTATATGCAGATTTGCATGTATGTATGTATAAACAGATAAAGATATTTATCTATAAGAAAAAAATTATCCACAAGCTCAGTTAACAAAATACAAGTACATCAACATTAATATCATAATAAATAGTGGCTACACCAGTAAATGCAAAGAAAAAGTACCTGAAATGTGACACCTTTTTCAGTAATGTCAGCCAAATGCAGTAATGAGACCTGGAATCATCAACAAAAAATATGCTTATTGCATTTATTATCACTTCTCAAACCTATTGGCAGAATAAAATCCATAAAGATTGAATCACCAAGGCAACAAACTTTATAGCATGAAACCATCACAAGCAATGTTTAAACATTTTGAGTTTACCAAAAACCGCCATACTTTTTAGTCCTGACAACTAATCATGGAAGTACGAAACACTTGCTGCAACTTGTGGCACTGCATCTTATAACTATAATATCTATCACTCAAAACAACTATAAATAAATATTATAAAATGGGTCCATTCACATGGTTTTCTTTGTTGCAAACTTGCAATACTAACAATTCAAGCTCAAAGCTGCATACATTTCCAATTTTGAGTGATCATCTACATCTAAAATTTCTACTCCATCCAGTATGTCACATGAAGATGTAAGGGCAATAATCTCATTGATTTTTTTTTCTTTTTCTTTTTTCCCCAAGGTCCCCTTGATGAAGAAAACATGACAGCTTTCTAAAGTAATTTCATATACATTTACAATAATACAGTGGTGAGGCAGTGCAGCACGCACATGATCCATAAGGCATAGTAACAGGACTTTAATTCAAACATTTGGCATCTTGTACACCAAATAACAAGGTTCAGAAGACAAGGCAGGGACATGATACACATGAAGCAATGCAGCATGTATGTAGCCCAGAATGCATGCTGAGAAAACGTCAAATTCAACATTTAGCATCATGTAAACCAAACAAAACAGATCAAGAGTCAAAGCAGGGACATGACACAATGTGTCAAATTCTTTCTAATATAAAACTGAGACCTCATGTCCACCAAGTTCTAGAACACAAGGAATCACAAAACTGTGAAGAACAAGAATAACTAAAACAATTCACATGAATATAACACTACATCATCATGAAAAACAACCATTTGAAAGCCACCAGAATCAGTAAGCAGAGCCCTTGGCCAGTTCATAAATTTGTGCAGGCCTCCCAACTCGTCGATCAGTTCAGAAGTAGGTCGAAGTGCCAAGTGATATGTATTCCCAAGTATTATTTGGCAACCAATTTCCTCAAGCTGGCTAGTTGTCAAACCTTTTATTGTCCCTGTAACCACGAGAATCCACCTTCTTTAAGTCAATGAATTAGAATACTGCATGCAAGGTTTCAAAAAGTGGTGTTACGTAACGGTTGCGGTGATAGGCACTACCTGTTACACCCGCTTGTGCAATGTGACGGAAATTCACACGTGTAACGGCCGTTTCAGTGTTACGTAACAGCCGTAGCGGTACCGTAACAGCCCGTTACATCCCATTACACACATTTACAATATTCTGAACAGCTTCCTTTCAAAAAAAAAATTTACAAAATATACATTATACACATTGTGCAATATTCAGTAGCTCAAAAATAATTTTTTTTTATGTCTCAATTTTTATTTTTATAATCATTTCATTTAATAATTGTAAACATTTTTTATTTAGTTAGCTCAGGTATTAGTCAAAAATAATTTTGTAGACATTTAAAATCAATTATTCTTGAAAAATAAATAAAAAGAAGAGGTACAATATGGATTTATGACATATAAAGTGATTAACTATTAAAATAAAATGTAAAAAGCACTTTTATAGTGATTTAAAAATATGAAATATATTGGATCATACTTAAAAACTAAAATGTGGTTCTTAAAAAAAAAAATATGCATATTGGGTAAGTTTTTTTCAAATTGTGTGAAAAATAAAAAAAATTCACGGTTCCAATTACCGCAATCGTTACGATACAACATTTACACCCTGGAACTGCAACCACACCATCACAACCGCTTTTTGAAACCTTGAGTGCATGTAAATACAAATGAAATATGCATAACTTTATGTGAATTATGAAGATCATTTTGTAAAATAAATTATAAACTACTTCAATGAAATATATGAATACAAAATTACAAAGTATCTCTACCAATGACCATAGTTAATAGTCAACTAACCATCCAATTTACCAGTATGGACTAGGCCCAGAGATGCTCATTGCAAATGCCAGCAGAAATAGAATATTCAGTGCCCACAAAAACATTTAACTGATAAATTGAATCAAAATCTAGTGGTTATTCCATGAATGGAATACTCCAATAATTCCCTTTTTTGAATAAAGCAATTAACTATTATAATCTCCATGAAAATGGATGATAAGACTATAAAAGAATATGAGTTGACATAAAACCTGGCTATGCACTAGCAAGATACTTAATCCAATATCTTTACAATTCTTCAATCAAACATGAGTGAAATATGCATGAGTTCATGTAGATTATGAATATTGTTTTCTGAATTAAATTGCTTCATTGAAATATGTAAAATGCAAAGTATCTCCCCCAACCACCATGGTCAATGGTCAACTAATCATCCCATTTATAACTACCTGCATGGACTAGGCCCAGAGATGCTCATTGCAAATGCCGGCAGAAAAAAATAATATTCAATACCCACAAAAACATTTAACTCATCAATTGAATCAAAATCTAATGCCTATTCTATGAATGAGAATAATGAAATAGCTTCCTTGGTTCAATAAAACAAAAAAACTATTATAATCTAAGAAAAATGAGTTGATAGAAAACCTGGCCAAGGAGCTAAACACCATGAAGATACTTGCATGTGTGTGCGTGTGGAAAGTAGTTAAATACTCTTTGTAATAATGTGATAATGAAAGCTCTAACCTTGTGTACCCACTGGCATAAACAAAGGTGTCTGGCAAACAAAGTGAGGGAGTGTCAATTGAGCAGCACGAGCACGATTGAATCTCCCAAGAATCTGATGTAATAAACAAAAAAGATAGCTTCCAATAAGTAAACAACCACCATACAACCAAATAGGGGTTGGTCTTAGTTGTGGCCTGCCCAAGAGGGGGTGGGCCATCAAGAGGGGTGTTCATCAGAGAGTGGATGCACATCAAGTTTATCCAAGACTCTAATTTACATATACATGTGCCCTTTGGTAAAAAGATCCACATCATCTTAAGCCTAGTACATGGTGACACTCATTAACATGTTCCCCTTCTTTTAAAAACAATACTTTATTGTGTATATACTCTAGCTTTTCTTGTTTCTGAATACCTGATTCAATTAGTGATCAAATGAAGCAAGGGTTCACTTAAAAGGAATGCATTTCAATTTTGAATGACAAAAGGAATGACATTAATAATGCATTTCAATTTTCAACAACCAAGGAACCATTTGAAAGGAATGTTGCTTCTTAAAAATATTTTAATATCTTTCGAAAGAAAAATAAACTCTCAAGCCTTAATTTATCAAAAGAGAAAAAAGGAGAAAAAAACCTCAGACCTCAGACAGGAGTTGTTCCTCAGATTTTCAAAACCATTTTCAGAAACATTGACCACTGTTAGTAATTCACAGAGTATACAATTATGCATTTCAATATAAAGGGCTATTACTCAGTACAATGGTAAAAGCTGGAGTTGCCAAACATGAAAATGTGGGCTCAAGTCTGATAACAGCCATTTAGTGCAAATAAGGGCGAAGTTATATATATCATAAGAATCCACCTTCCATCACCCACGGAGGGAGAACCGAAACTGTCTATCAAACCTTATTTTATACATCTTTAAATTGTAAAGCACATTTAGGCCTCATTTGGCAACTCACTGCTTTCGCCTAAAAGTCAAAATGTCACTAAAAAAACTAAAAAGCCAACAACTTATATCAAAAAGTCAAAAACTCCCTTTTCCCTCTACTTTTTGCACATCTTTTCGTAAAAAATAAAAAAGTCATTCTAAACATACTAATTTTTTTACCTTATATTTTAACCAAAAAACCAAAAAGTTACTAAAATAGCATGTTTCCAAACGAGGCCTAACTATCGTTTTCCCCCAAAAAAATAGAAAAGTGATACAGAAAACATTTTAGCATAAACACCCTTTTTTGGGAAACACTTCAAGGGTTTTCTAGATTTTCAAAACCTGTTTTCCCATAAAAATGAAATCAATATGAAAACTATGGTGTTTCCGAGCTTTCCATTGTTTTTGTTTCAAAAAAATATAAATAAAAAAATTGCAAATGATACAAAACAAGGCCTAAATATTACTCCAAAATAAATAAAAGGCATTCCACATAATGTGGATCAAATTCAAAGCCACACCTCAAATCGAAGAGCCATCAAATAATAATTGCACCTCTTCCAGCAGCCTATGTATAAAAACTGTCACCAATTTCAAAAAAACAAAAACACAAAACCATAACAATTACTAAAAATAAGATAATGCAACCACTTTAACCACATAGTTTTGCCCTTCAATCCCATGATATCAAAACATATTTATAATCTAAAGCTGTATTTGGTTGAGAGATTTAAGAAGGAATTCGAAAAGGAAAAGGAAAGAGAAGTGTGAAACGAATTCACCTCCATTTACTCTTTTCTTTTTTAAATTCCTTCCCAAATCAAAAAAAAAAATTAAAAAAAAAAGGGACAAACAAACAAACAAAAAAATGCGGGAAAACATATAGCATATGAGGTAAGTCATGTTAAATGGATGCATATGGAAACAAAGAGGGAGTAGAAGAAAGAGAAAAGAATGATTGAGAGGTTTACATTACAGGGGATACAGAGATAGCGGCGGTGAAGAAACACAGAGCGGCGGCGGCGACGAACAGAGGTGCCCTAAAATGGGGTGTGTAGAAAGCGTGCCGGCCACGCGTTCTTTCATAGTACGCGTTGTATTGTATTGGGCACTGCTAAAGATACGGATACCGTTACTGGGTAATGGATTGGTTGGATTTTGGACTAGGATCATTTGGAATGAGAAAATTATAGGTTGCGTTTGGTAGAGTTTTGTAAATATGATTTGAGAGTATGAGTTGTATTTTGAGTTTGTGAGTTGTGGAATTATGATTTGAGTGTAGAAAATTTGTTTGGTTATAGTTTTTGAATAGAGTGTTGAATTGAGTGTGGAATTGAGTTTTGAAAGTTTGATTTGACATGTGAAGTAAGAAAATTTGTTTGGTTATGAGTTTTGGAATGAGTTTTCAAAACTTATTTCAAATTATTATAACTCATAACAAAACACATTATTTCCACACTATTGAAAATTCTGATCAACACTCATAACCAAACTCTTTTTAAAATTCAATTAAAAAAATTATTATTAATAGAAAATAACATTAATTAATTTTTTAATTGAAAATACTACGAAGGAAATAATTTTTTTTCAAAATAAATATTCAAAAAATTTAAATCATAAATATTTAAATAATTTAAATAATCTAAAAAATTTAATAATTAAAAAATTAAAATAAATATTCAAAAAATTTAAATCGTAAAAATTTAAATAATTTAAATATTCAAAAATTTTAAATAATTTAAAATGTTAATATTTTAAATTTAAAAATAACTCTATACTCAAATCATAACCAAGCACATAAAACAAAACTCAATTAAAAAATTATTTTTAAAACTCATAACCAAACACATAACTCGAAACTCCATACTACTTTCAGAACTCTACACTCAAATCGTAACCAAATACATAACAAAAAAATTAAATATTTAAAATATTTTTATAAAATAGAGTTTGAATTTATTTTTATAAAATATTTTAAAATTTTAAAAATTAAAATTGTAATATTTTGAAATTAAAATATTTAAAAATATTCAGAAAATTAAAAAAAATCATAAAATATTTAAATATTAAAATATTTAAAATCTTATAAAAATTAAAAATATTGATTTGAATTGAGTTTTAAAAAGAGTTTTGAATTATGTGTTTGGTTATGAGTTTTGATAAGTAATTATTATGTTTTGAATTGAGTTTTGAGAAATAGGTGTAGAATTATGATTTGAAAGCTCCAAACAAACAACACACTCAAGTTAATGGATAGAATTATATTTTGAGAGGCTTACCAAACGGATAGTGAAATCATTATCACCTCTTTGGGAAGTTGATTTTTGAGCCCCTTTTTTTTTTTTTTTATTTAAATCATCTTCGTGCTATAATAAAATAATATATTATTTATTAAAAATAAGATAATTATATTTAATTTTTTTATATTTTGTTTCTCATAAATAAAATTTTATATATAAATTTAAAAGTTTTGTTTCAGATGTTCCTTTATTATAATAATAATATAGATAGATTAAAATTGTTGTATTGACTATTAATAATTAAAATTATGCTTTGTTATAAAAAAAAAAATGGCGTAGTTCTAATACTTCACTATTTTAGAATAAAAATATATGAATTTTAAAAAATTATCATATTGGTTTTTGAAAGGAAAATAATTAAAGAAATTTTAAAACGTTAATGAATAAGAAAGAATCATCGTAACATGTAAAATCACGATTAAACTAGCAAATCATTCAAATCAAAAACGATTTAACTTAATCAATTAGGTTAAAAGACCAACTAGCTTACACAAAAATTAATTAATTAAAACTTCTAAATTTTATTTTATTAAAATTTAATCTATCACTAAATATGAAAATAATCTATTAATTTAAATTTAAAATTGACACAATATAAATTTAAAATTATAATAATCTATCTCATGATTTATAAGTTTTAAATACAAATTTAAAATTATCATAATTATCTCATAATTTTTATATTAAGGAGCAGTAAGAGTGACATTGAAACATATTGAATTGAAACATGCACAACTCTACGATTATCATAATTATCTCATAATTAATTAATTAAAATTTTAGTAATTAATTAATTAAAAATGATCATTTTTATTAATTAATTAATTATAATGATCTCGTATTTAATTAATTAAAACTTTTTAAATTGAAACATGCACAACGCTACAATATTAAATGGGATCGGAGTATAAAATTCACTTTATATGAGTAAAACAATCCATTTTTTCTTTATTTTCCTGATGTGAGATTATCAAATAAAAGTTAGCCAATGGAGATTTTCTTAATTGTTTAAAATTAAGAAAATCAAGAAAATTAATATGAGATATTGAAACTCTCACAAGACTCCTCACTAAATGGGATGGGAGTATAAGATTTACTTCATATGAGTAAAGCAACTTATTTTTTCCTTATTTTTCCGATGTGGGATTATCAAATAAAAGTATAAAATCTCTAAAATAGCAGTTAAACTAACGAATCAATCAAATCAAAAATGATTTAACCTAATCGGCTAGATCATAATTAATTAATTAAATTTTTTAAAATTTAAACTATATTGAATTAAAACATGCACAACACTACAATATTAAATGGGATGGTAGTATGGCCCCGTTTGGTAGACCTGTAGGAAAATGATTATAGATTATAATTTAACAGATTATAGCTTATAACTGTGAGTATAAGCTGGTAACGTGTTTGGTATACTTGTGGGATTATAGATTTAAGCAGCAAAGTAGTGTTTAGTAAATAAGTTGTAAAATAGCTTTTTGCTATGTAATTGTCATTTTTGCCCTTATGAACAGAAAATTTGTAATTTTGTCATTTTCTTCTCTTTAAATTTTGAAAAAAGTTATTTCATTAATGGAAGTTGATTAATTAGTACATAATTTGGTACATTTCATTACCTCAAATTTATTTTTAAATTTTTTAAATTTTTAAAATTTTTTTTTTATTATATTAAGTTGAAAAGGAAATAAAAAAATGTCATTGCAATAAAATTACAATAAATTACTATTAAAGTAGTAAAAATAAAACTTCCTATATATTTTAAAGATCTCTTAATTTCGTCTACAAATTGACATACAAATATTATATCTCCTCACTTCCATCTCGTTGTCATTACAATCAACATCATGTCCATGACGTACTTGTTGAGACGAAGATCTTTTATCTTCATTAGGCACATAATCTGTGAATCTATCATAAGAGTTAAATGTAATATCGCGGAACTCACTTTGTCGGATGAAATTATGAATTGCCATTGTTGCACAAACAAGTTTCACTTGGGTCGCCCAGTTGTAGTTTGGTAGGATATCCTTTATCATCGGTCATCTTGCTTTCCAAACCCTAAACGTTCTTTCTATTACACTTTTAAGTGATGAATGTGCTTGGTTAATTTTTTCTTATGCATTTTGAGAGGGTTGACCGTGTTCAAATTGAGCTAGATTGTATCTCTCTCTTTTGTAAGGTGCAAGATATTCTTTCATGTTTGGATACCCAGCATCCACCAAGTAAAACTCATCTATTTTAAAATTACAAAATAAAATTAAAGAATGTAATTATAAATGTAAAAATAAATATAGAGATGTGAGTGTGGTGCATCTATTGTAGCAATCAAATATAAAAACAGTTACCTCCTTGTGGTTTTGGAAAATTATAATTAGGATTCCTAATTGTATCCAAGAAGATCTGAGTATTGTGTGCACTTCCTTCCCATCCTGGTAAGCAAAATGTGAAACACATATCAAAGTCACATGCGGCCATTATGTTTTGAGTTGCATATCCCTTTCTACCTATTAAACGAGGTTGCTTATCTGGAGATATATATGCTTTGATGTGTGTTCCGTCAATTGCTCCAATACAATCCTATTATAAAATAGTTCATAAAATTATTTTTAGTCACAGATTATTAGAAATATCCGACCAACATTATTATATGCAACACCCAAGTTCCACTTGTAATTATTTTTTTACCTTGAAATGAGGATAATATTTGCGCTTGCTTCGAATATATAGATGCACACCATTTCTCGGTTGAGGCCTTACCCAATCAATAGACATCATTGTAACAGCTTTTAACACCTTCTTGAAGTATTTTGAAATAGTCTCATCGGAATGTTGAAATCTTTCTTGGGCATTTCTGTTTCGAATGTCACCGCCAACAATATACAAAAATATTTCAACATGCTCCTGAATCAAGACTTTTTGTCTAGTTTCAAGGCCATACTTTGTCTGTAACAAATCACACAATTGATAAAATACCTCTCTTTCCATTCGAAAATTTTCAAATATTTTTGTCCGATTCCCTTCTTGTAATTCTACCATCTACTTCCTCCCCGTTAAACTAGATGTCCTACATAGTTCTTTTATCAAATAATTTGTCGCATATGTCACTACAACTGTTGCCGCCGTAGCTAAGAGCATATTATTATGTTGTTGGGTTTGCAATGTGCTGCATTCATCTTCAGTATCTTCATCATGGTGATCATCATTCCATTGGTCATCACTGTTACTCATCTCCAAAATACCTACCCATTTAAAGGCTTAGGCCTCGTTTGGGAACCCTCCCTTTTAGCCAAAAAGTCAAAAAGTTACTAAATTAGCCAAAAAGCCAACAACACACACCAAAAAGTCAAAGATTCTTTTTTCTCTCTACTTTTTGCACATTTTTTCGTAAAAACCTTCCCTTTTAGCCAAAAAATCAAAAAGTTACTAAATTAGCCAAAAAGCCAACAACCCATACTAAAAAGTCAAAGATTCACTTTTCTTTCTACTTTTTGCACATCTTTTCGTAAAAAACCAAAAAGTCATCCCAAACATACTAGTTTTTTTTAGCTCATATTTTAGTCAAATAGCCAAAAAGTTACTAAATTAGCTCGTTCCCAAACGAGGCCTTAGTTACTATTACAAGAATGACCTTGCTTTATTGTAATTAGATTTTAGTCCAAATTAAGCATTATAAATCATCATGACTTCACGCAAAATTAAGAAACATCAAATTTTTAAAGAATAAATTAAACTTTTATTCTTATAATTTAACTCAAATTTCATTTTTAATTTTAATAATTTAGTCCATACAATTTTACTCCAATTTTAATTAGGTTATTTCGTTCAATTTGGCTCAAAATGTATAAATGGAAAATTAGATTTTTTTTCTTTATTATCCAAATGTGAAACCACATAAGGCCTCACTAAGTTTTGATACACACCATCCAATTTATAATTAACTTAAAAAGGTCATCTGAAGATACTCCATTCCACCCATCAAATTAATAAAGAGATAAAGAATTGTGATTATGAATTAACTCCTATCATCTTTATTTTCAATGTTTTCTTTTTGTTTTCAAAAATAGAAACACTGATAAGTTCAATCACCCCTACCTATTGTTTCACATCATTTTCTTTTCTACTAAAAAAAAAAAAACTTCTTAAAGTATTTTTTAATGTATATTTTTTAAAGGTTCATCATGGATGAAGCATTTTTTCTAAAAATACTTTCTCATATCTGTTGTTTGTTTACCACATATAATACACTATTGAAAATCTGACCTCACTCTTTTTTTAATTGCATGTTAGATGCAAATGATTTTGTATAAAATCTGACCTCACTCTTTTTTGTATAATATTTTTTAATTGCATTATGAAGATGATCATTATATATAATATTTGTTTTTCATTATTTTGGTAATGCTGCCTGTGCGGGAAATCCCACATCGGTCTGTGAGGGACTACTTTCCCACCTTATAAGCAGACTGGCTCCTCTTACCTTGCATAGGCCATTTCCCGCACACTGCCCATGTAAACAAATCTGCTGGAGCAAATTTGTGCCTTATTAATACATATAATTTACCCACATAGAAAAAAACTTTGCTTTCCCTAACTCCTGTGCAACCTATTATCTGGGAATTAGGAAGAGCAACAATAATAACCTTACAATAACCAAAAAGTGTACAGGCTGTGTTTTTAAGAGTTTACCTCTCTGCTATACAGCAGCAACAGATTGAAATTCAAACCAGAAACATATCCAAATTCAGCACAGCAATAGCAACAAATGGAAATTCAACACATCAACAGATGGAAATTCAACACAAAAAATAAATACAGCACAACAAACATAAGGCAATTCAACCTTTCTCATAACCAGCTGGAGAACATCTACATATATATAAAAGTCTTCATCATTCACCTACCATTCATATTCAAGATTGAATTCAACTAACATTCAACAAGTCAACCATTCATCTACCATTCAACTGAGAAAATGCCACCTACTCACCAACCATTCAACTAACAAAGTCCAACATAATCAAACTCCAACAAAATATTAATGAAAATCCAAATAATAATGAGTCCAACATAAAAGTCCAACATAGTCAATATTAAAAAAAGAAAAAAAATAATGAGTCCAACACAACAGTCCACAATTAATAATAAAAGTCTTAATAAAGGTATTAAATATGAACTAATTAGGAAATTCAAAAACATCCAACTTCAGAAACAATTAGCCGCGATAACCTATGGTGGTCTTCTCCATCTCAATCTCCAACTTTAGAAATCTCAGGCGAACTTCATCTGTAGGAAAAGTCATGAAGCACTCATGACGCTTGTCTCGTAAGAACAATCTGGCAGCCCATACATACAGCTCATCATCCGGGGACACACCAGGGATGCTTTCCAACTTCGCCAAAAATTCTGCAATTGAAGGATATCTTGATGAGGTTTGTGTTGAAATTGCTGAAGATGACTCAACCACATTGACTATACGATCAAGTATCTTGTTAAGTAGAGCTGCACTAGTAAATTTCTTCTTTGTCTTGCTCTTGGTTGATGAACCATCAGTGTTTGATGAACGCTTTTTGTTTAACTAGAAAGGATAAACCACCTCTAAATCATCATCATCATGAAATTCAGCATCATGTGGGGTATGAAAGTCCTCCACAATCTCATCAGTGTGAGGCATAACCCCTGAGCTAGGAATGTATGCCCATTCCCCTATAGCAGCTGCATCTAAGAATAGGATGTCTAAGTCTTCACTGAATTGCAACGGGATAAGCCGAAATTTAGCAGCATCAAGATACCTCTGCAACAATTACAAAGGAAAATTTAACAATTTCAAGTAACAAAATTTGGTCTGTTTAAACAAAAAAACAAACAGAATATAGTCATTATTTAGGAAGAATTGAATCCAAATCCTCTAAAATTGATTGGGAATTTAAAGATGTTATAAATGGCCATTTTCTTTAATTCTTAACACTATTGTGCACTTTGGTCCTAAATTCCCATCAATACAATCAAACAAACAGATAACTAGCATATAATGGAGAGCATGTTTGGTGATAGGGAAATCAAAGTCCCAAATAGTGTAAAGAATTGGCTTGTTTCTCTCAATTTAATAAATCAGCTTCCTACTTTGTTGTTTTACAGTTACAGAGAATGAAATAAACAAATATGTGCCTTCAGTCAATATGATTAAAGAAGCCCTGATTTGTGGTTTTGGATATAACGTTTATGTACTACTAGCTTTCTAACAGATTTTTCTGCAGAGTGTTAAGTTGGTCTAATTGTAGGGAGGAGAGTTGAGTAATGAAAGGTCTATGCAGGTTTGATGAGTGAGAGATGTAAGCTTAGAGAGTTGAGAGATAGGAGCCTCATATTGTTTTTCTAACTGTTTGTTGTTACAGATTCTAAGCTTTGTCCTTAGGTAAAGGATATTTTCATAGAGGTGTGGTCACTTGCTATACCAACTTCAATGAAATAATTATCTGTCACAATAAGTATTTGTTTATACCAACCATTTGCTATACATATGGGATTCATAGTCAAAAAAATGTAGTGGTCATTCTTTTAAATAGTGGAGGCTCTAATCAAAGCACAAAAGAAATAAAGATAGACAAAAACTGAATCAGTGGCTAAGGAAAAGGGTATTAACAAGACATACCAAATCAAACAAGATGGAAGCCCAAAAAGAAACCACAAAATGTCACAAAGATGGTCCACTTTTTTGCATAAATTATTAAAACTTCACCACTTATATATTTATTTCAGTTTGGCCTCGTGGAAAGTGGTAACAATAGTTACAAACTTTTTTCTTATCAAAAAAATCCTTACACTCAACAGTGTATGTGCTTGTGTGCTAGGAAGCTTACTTGAGCAATGCAATAATGAATTGAAACCAAACTTTGAATCCTTCCTGAACCACTATACTATAAATGGCCGTATCAATATCAAAAAGTGAAAAACCAAACTGATCTCTTTATATTTTTGTCTTGTTTATTTATCTTCTTTTTGTGACCATGAATTGATTAAGGAAAATTCTCTATTAGTAATTGCCACTACTTGAAATCATCAAACGAAGGGTAACAAATATCATGTATTTCACAAAAAAGTTTTTGTCAAGCAAGCACATAAACCATACAAGAAATATTTTCTGCCATGGATGTGAGGTCAGTACTACACCAGGGAAAGCATTTAAATTGTCATTTCCTTCCAACTTTAATAGTTACTAGAGAATGACATTTGTTTATACCAACTTCAATGAAATAATTACTAGATTAACAGATCAATCAAATACCTATTATGAATTTCCATTTTTTCCACAAAGCCAATTTTCAAAAGGATCAGAGGATTACTGCAAGATGTGTTTAAGAAAATCTACTGTATTATCAATTCAATTCAATTCATTTCCTTCTATTCTAATACAAAAACTAGCAGAAAACTAAATGCTGATTCAAGATTTTGTCAACATTTAAACTGATTGGGCCAATCTTTAAATATATATATATATATATATAAAAAAAACCAAAAAATTGAACCAAAAGTGATTTTGATTTTAACACTACAGCAAACAAGTGAACAAGAATTGAGTAGAGATTGAACAAAAATTGAGCAGAAATTGAACAGAAATTTAGCAGAAATTGAGCAAAAATTTAACATGAACACTGAAAATTGAGCAGAAGAATCCGAACCGAACCGATCCGCTGCATTTTGGACGGATGCATGATGACAAGCGAACGGTTGCGGATTGATTTTTCCCAATCCGCCAATTTGGCAGACGGATAGCGGATTTGAGATTCTTTTGGCTGCAACTGAACTGCCAAACCGCGAGCACCCCTAATAATTTATAAGACTTTATGTTTTCAATTTGTTTAAATATTTTGTTTGTGTTTTCAATTGAAAAAGAGTTTAAATATTCTGTTGAAAAAAAGTTTTTAACTTGAATATATTTTTTGAATTTAAAAAAATAAATGTATTATTTATCTATATTTTTTGGTTTTTAAATTTAACTCTAAAAATAATAAATAGAAAATATGATATATGCTGGTTGGTTTTTGTTTTCAAAAACATATATAGATGTAACAATACAGAAATATACAATCTCTATTACTACCATATTCATGGTTTTGGTGGTTTGAATTGTAATTATATTTTAAGAACCACAGATTGTAATACTTTATGTGGATGAATCATACTGTGATTGTAATATGTGGATGAGCCATGCAGTGATTGTGATATTCTAAAGTTTCAAACTTTTTTTTTTTTTGGATGAGACATACAGTGATTGTAATAGTTTTTTAAGTCATTGACTGTAATACTTTCTTTTTTTTTTTTTGAGGAAGTGCACAAGTTGAATTATGTTGAAAATTTATAAAATATTAAACCGCCAAACCGATTCGCATCCATCCGTCAAACCGCCAATTAGCTCAATCCACATCCGCCGGATTGGAGGACGGATGCGGATTGATTTTCTCCAATCCGCCAATCTGGCGGACAGATGGCGGATTGGAGGTTCCGTGGCCGTAACTGACCCGCGCCCACCCCTAAGAGTAAGTACTCAATTTATTTGTGGTTGGAGCATTGAGTGGAGAACTCTAAACAGAGTTGGTGAACCGTACGGATAGGAAAGAGAGAGAGAAAGAGAGAGCGCTTCATTATCTATATATATCTATACATTGTGGTTAAATTAACTCGAGCAAACCATGCGAAAGGTTAAAGAAAGGAAGAAGAATAAGAAGGAAAAATGGAAGAACACAAAGAAGTTTATCAAATTAAAGATTAAAGGTAAGGATTCAAGCTTGAATTTTGTAGAATCCTTATATTACACTTGAATTAAAGATGAGTTTGGGTTCAATTTCATATAATTTGAAAAAAAAAAATTAGAAAACAAAGATGAAGAAATTAAGGTAGGTTCATGGTTATGAAAATTAATTATTTTGGGTTTGTTGATGTAGTCTTGAATAAATTAAGCCTCATTGTTATATGCATGGGCAAACTCTACAAGATTAATACTTCAATTAAACATGCATTGTAGAATTTCAAGGTTTTGAGATTTTAATTCATGTCTAAAAGGTTTATGGATTTGAATTTGGGTCTAATATGAAGAAAATTAATAATAATCCAAATTAGAGCTATTCTAATTAAAATTATTTAGTTTTGATCTTAATTTCATACATACAAAGTTTCATGACTTCAATTTCATGATTTAAAGGAAAACAGAAAGAGCTTGAAGTCAATTTTATGTAATTAAAAAGAAAATGAGAAATTGGAGCTATGTTCAAATTTATGGAAATTAAATTAGAAATTAATTACTTTGGATTTGAATTTAATTGTCTTAATATGAAATTGAGTTTCAATTGTACATTCATTATGAATTTTTCAAGAGTTTTGAAAGTTTAATTCATGTTTTAAAATTTGTGGGTTTGAAATTGGGTTGATATGGAGAAAATAAATTAAATCTATATTTGGACAAATTTGGAAATAAATTATAATTTATATTAGAGAATCAAAAATTAGTTTGATTTTGATTTAAATCTCTTACATGTAAATATTTTGAAAGGGCTTTATAGCTTTAATTTATGTTTTATAAAACAAAGAAAAAGAATGTTGGAATTATTATATTCATGAAATTATTAGTTTTAATCTTAATGATCAAAGAGATTTTTGTATTAGAAATTGAAAAATTAGTCATATGTTCATCTTTATTAAGAAAATTACATGTTTAAATTGGTTCATGCAAGAGTTTAAGTTTTGAAAATGTGTTTGGAAATTATTTGTTGATTTTAACAACACAGGAAATTTGATGGCCGCTCGAGCGGAAAAGCCACCGCTCGAGCAAACATTAAGGCCAACCAGTATTTTTATAAGCTTTGTAGACCGCTCGAGCGACCAAAGGTCCGCTTGAGCAAAGACTCTATTTTCAGCATATTTTGAAAAATTGCATTTAATTCACATTTTTTTTATTCTCATCTCTTTCCAAAGCATTCTAGACATGATTTATGGCTCAATAAGGATTAATAAGCTAACAATCAACATTAATTAATTGATTAAGGAATAAGTCATTAACTTAGTAATACTTGATTAAGAAACCAAGTAAGAAATTGGTTTATTCATAAAAGAATGATTTAGTAATAAAAGGGGTTTGTGAAATGAGAACCCGATTCATTTGACTGAAGAAAGGATAAGCATGGTAGACCTTCGGATTATTTAGACAGAAAACAAGAAAGTCAAGTTTGATCAAGGAAGTAATATTGTGCTTCAATGTGTATATGTTATGCGTTTGTGTAGGTCACGCATTATTATCTGCCTGATTTGCTTCTGTTGTTATCTGTGAGTAATAACTTTATAAAGTTATGTTCAATCATAAGTATTTTCTGAATGATAATAGATGATCTGTTTCTGAAATATTAGTTTCTGTATGAATGAATGGTTGTCCAATGTTTTTGAAATGTATTCGTGGCATTCTTAGCTTCAGATGATATCTGTTATCTGTTCTGTTACGTCCTAATTATGGGTCAACTGTACATCTCATGAGCCAACTGATATGAATCCTTATGTATACGTCCCATTTATGGGCCAACTGTACGTCTCATGAGCCAACTGTACTGTCTCCGTGCACGAGAGTCAACTGTATGCCTTTATGGCCGTCCCTTTATGGGTCAACTGTATGTGTTTATGGCCGTCCCTTTATGGGTCAACTGTTTCTACTAGTGTTAATGAATGTACCACGTATGATTACCTGTAAATTCTGATTATGAATATGATTCTGAATCTGTATCTGTTATGAACTATGATTTCTGAACATGATTATGAATCCATTTCTGATAACTACTGAATTCTGTTTTCTGTAACTGTTATGGACAACATTCATTAAACCTTTTATTCTGTTATTATTCACTGAGCTCCAGCTCACTGTTTATATATATATATATATATGTAGGTGATCAGGCGCGTGACCAGGCTTAGAGACGTCTGCCTGGAATCAGTTTTTGTCAGCTAACCTATGTGCCTCCCGTGGAGGTTCTGAATATATCAAGTGGTTATGGCTACGTGATTTGAAGTTTAAGTTTTGTCTTCTTGTTTGGTTAAACAAGTCTTTGTGTATTTTGTAAATTGGGCTAAGTCCATTTTTGTCTAATCTGTATATATATGATGACGTAAGAATGATGTGTATATATGTATATAAAAGTTTTAAAAAAATTTATGTCTCATATAAGTCTGCACAACTCAATGGACGTTGTATATTTGTTATTTGCTTTCGCTAGCCCCTAATATTTTGATTTCTGCTTAAGAGGCCTTCGGTAATCTATGGTTTACTGGCCGGTTACGACACTAAACCTATAGGGGCGGGTTTGGATCATGACAGAGTGGTATCAGAGCACAAGTTAATACCTCACACACCTGTCCATTGAGCATTAGAATGTCTAGAATGAATTTAAGTTTCATGCATATAGTAAGTAAGTAAGAAGTTGTGCATCCATAAATATGTATATATGTTTGTGTAATACGTTTAAGTATTGAAACTAAGAATTAAGGGCTATTGTGGACTTTTGATAATTATAAGGAAACTAGAATGTATTGAATCAGTTTAGCATTGAGGCTAAAAGTTAAGAATTATGGTGAAATTTCAGAAATTTCTACTGTTATAAGAAAATCAGAATATTTGACTAGTACGTTAGTGAGAATAAGTATGTTGATTTGTGGAAGCATAGTATTATGCAGAATTAGATTCTTTAATGAAAGTCATGAAAGCTATATGGGTTATATGTCAAATTGGACTATGAGAATATTTGGGAATTGAGGAATTTGATGACCAATAAAGTATGTGAAACTATGGTAACCGATGATGGGAAAGTTATTTGATATGTAAGATGGCATATTTTGGCGGGAACCCATCATGTGAAATGTTAAACCGTAGAGTCTCATGCCTTTGTTGAATGACCTTGAAAGTCCGATTGGAATCACGTTTGGCCAGCGTAGCTTCAAATCGGAAATTCTTGGTAAATTCCAGGGGAATGAATAGGTTACCCTACCAGTGTCCTTATATGCCTATATGTGTATGTCTACTTGTATATGATATGTGCTTTGTGTTATAATCTAAGTTAGTTAAATTAACCCAAGTGTTATCAACCATCTTCTTGTGTTTAACCCTTCTCTTCTGTCATTAGGAAAAAATGGTGAAAAGTGTGAAGGAAGTAGGGGTTGAATCCTTATCGAAGCACCTAGATGTAGACGTCCCCGAACGCATCCCGGGGAAAGGGAGTGCGAGTCCCCCCCTCCGTTCTGGTTCGATATTGGGTCACTACAGTTCGAAGGACTCAAATGTCACGGTTCTTAATCTTGAACCAAAGAGTCCAAATCCGGCAAATCGTTTTGGAAAACAGATTTTTGAAAGAAGTGCCAAACATGGACTGTTTTGCTAGATACAGAGTCGCCACCTAAATATTTTAATGGGAAATTTAGGAAACCCTGACTCGGTGCCAAAGGCCACGTGTCCGTCATCACCAAAGTTGCCTCGGCTCGGGAACTTGGGTACGATTGGGGAAGGTCACTTTGTGAGCACCCCCGCTCGCCCGGTCAAAGACCGGCCTCTACTAACCATGATATCTGTTTTTGAAAACATTGTATGTTCTTATTCCGGTTATTAGCCTAGGTTACTATGTGATGCGCACAGCAAATAAGTATAGACTGGGCCGTCTGAATTGGAACAAAACATTTCATGTTTGTTTGTTTGAAAATGGTTTGATGGTGCTACCCGCAGGTAGGCTAAGACGTGGATTTGCCACCCTCGGGTGGGCTTAGAAAACATGATTTTGCCACTATCTAGTGGGCTTAAAACAAACATTTGATGAATTATCCCAATTCAAGTAACACAACCTCCACCCACAGGCATTCAAGGCAGGTATATCACATAAGCACATAGTCTCATGGCAAGTATGCTATTCATGGCAACACTCACACGCATGCAAGGATGCTAAAGCATAAAACTCACCGGGTACTCCAAGCCAAAGAAAGAAGCTAATTAGGAATCAATGCATGATCCTAATTATACAGAAATGCCTAATGCAACACATGCAGAATGCAACTATAGCAGGCTCGGCTATTCTAAACACGGCATATGGAATGCTACAACTAACACGTATTCAATTTGGAATTGAAATACAAATGCAGTTTGTATGATACGCCGAGCCCGGTGCGTGCAAAACAGATGAATGATGCAAACATGCTGTCATACTGTATGCTAATTGAAATATGCCCTAATCTAACCATCATAAGCGGGTAAATAAAAGGGAAGAAAGACGTGGGGTTGGAAGACATACATCACACTCACGCACACTTATTACAATTATGCCCTCGCGCAGAGGGTCCGAATAAATAATACAGTCCGAAATGAAAGAATAATCCAGTCCGAAATATACAGTCCGAATAATATACAAAATTCCTAATTAATTAACAAATTAACTAAGAAAAACTGTAAACTGGCATGCAAGCCAGGGGCTGCCTCACTTCCGCTGAATGATGTATGCTGGGCTGCCTTGCGCGGAAATCCACTGGGATGCCCCAATTAGCTTCTGTTTGCAATATTTCTCGAAATGCGTGCCAGACTCCGAAAAGTTGCTGATTCTCTATTTTGCTGCAACAGAGAGCAGGAAAGGGGCATAGCAATATATTTCACAAAGTATATGCATGCCTCGATCCTCGTGCCACCAATCACGCATATCGATGCATGATGGCCGAGGAGCCGAATTGCACAACTCAATATAGGATGAATGCATATGAATACTACAACAAAAACCTAACTCCATCATGGATAATCCGGAGTGTCGGTGACTGGGGAATTGAGACCCGTTCCGTCACTCGGAGTACGAAACGCACCTCGTTTCCCGTGCCCAGGCTAACTCCTATCCCGGACACGATGCAATATGCATGATATGCATGAAATGCAACTAAGATACAATCCTAACATACACAATGCTATGAAAATGAGATGTCTCGGAACGCGTGCACACGGGCACGCAAACCGAGAAAATGATCCTAAGGCATAAAATGGCATACGCAATACAATTGGACTTACACTAACATGAGTGGACCTCAGCCACACTCACATAAGAGGCCGAGAGATGAAAAATGAGATGCCTCGAAATGCGTGCACACGGGCACGCAAACCGAGGCAATGGCATAAAGGCATGAAATGGCATACACAATGCAAACTGGGCTTACACTAACATGAGAGGGCCTCAGCCACACTCACATAAGAGGCCGACGGATGAAAATGAGCTGCCTCGAAATGCGTGCACGCGGGCACGCAAACCGAGGCAATGACATAAAGGCATAATATGGCATGGAAGATGATATGAAAACATGCAAATGGACTTTCAGCGCTCACAAATGATGCAAAACAGTCCCGAAAGGTGGGGAAATGACACCAAATGCACGGAATGGTCCCGGAATGCGATATTAAGCACCCGAAATGGCCTAGAGCCATACTAAATATGCATAATTGGTACATGACATGCAAAACAGTAGCAAGGCAGCCCCAAAATAGCATTTTTTACAGTACAAAACATGGCGAAATAGTAAGCATAGATAGGGCAACAATGGCATACAAAAACGGCTCCGCAAGAGGGGTGTTGAAGCAAGTGATACATGTGATGCCCAAATAGAAAAATACCCTTCTACAACACTGATGAGGGATTAAAAATATGAACATTTACAGTAGATGACATCCCCCAACTCAATATGTAAACATGCTAAAAATGCCATGCAAGAACTAGGATACATAAGGCTAGAACATGAGGTACCCCAAACATTCATCAAACTAGCAAAGACCCTTAATGAAATATGTCAAGGAGATCAAAATATGACTCTTTCCAGTTCTGATGATGGCCGAAAACAGAAGCTAGATAAGCTTAAAAAAGCATGCAAAAATGGGGGCCAAAGAGGGATATAAAGACAAGCACAACATGGAGACCCCCAACAAGGTTGATCCATTCTACAATATTGTAGAGGGACACAAAATAAGCTTACTCACAGTTCATGATATTCCCCAAAACAGACTACATATAGGTCAAACAAATCATGCAAATTTACGGTAAATATGAGAGATTATGAAGCAAGTGCATGATAGAGAGGCCAAACAGGGTTGAGCCCTTCTTCAATGTTGAATATGGGATCAAAATAGGCCCACTCACAGTTTACATTATGCTCGAAAACAGATCACTCATGGGCTAGAAATCTTATGCAAAATAATGGCATACAAGATGTTATTGAAGCAAGTGCCAAATGGAGGGCTCAAACAGGGTTGAGCCCTTGAACAAACATGAATAATAGCTCAAAAGAAGGACCCTTTCAGTTAAGGTTGGAGCCCAAAACAGTGAGCAAGTAGGCTTAAGAAATGAAGCAAGAAAATGCTACAAAAGAGGGAAATGGAGACTTACCCTTGAAGACCTCTTCTTTTCTACCTCTTGGCTTGAGGAATGTTGCTTCTAAGCCTCTGAGAACCTCTCCTTGCTGCTGGAAATGGAGTGGTGATGGTGGTGCTTGATGATGATGAAGAAATGGCACCAAACTTGAGAAGAATCAAAGAGATGGAGATGTATATGTGTTTGTAAGCTTGAGGCAAGTGTTCTAGCTCTTGAGGGAGAGAGAGAGAGATGTATGCATGTAAGGATGGTGTGTCAAAAAATGTGTCAAGAGTGTAGGCCTTAAGGGATTAAGTTCCCTTGCATACAAAATATCCCCCGAAATCAGATATTTTGGGGGATACAGCTATACAGTTGTAAAACACACCTCTCAAGGAGCATGGCCGGCCGGCCAGCCACTTTTGTTGCAGGTGGCCGGCCGGCTACCCCCTATGGCCGGCCGGCTAGGGGCAAAATGGTCATTTGAGAATTTCTGGCCGGCCACCAAAGATTGGTGTCCTCCCATGTGTGTACAACAAGGCCCTATGGTTGGAAATTGGCAACTCTGAAACAGGAGAAACAACAAGCCACTTTTCAAAGAGGTTCAAAAATGAAAAAAAGAATTACTGGCCGGCCAGGTGTTTTTAGGATCCTCCCATGTGTGTACAACACAAATATGTGGTTTTGGCTCGAAGAAAATGGCCCTAGGGTGTTCAACATTAGCCCGGAAGTGAGAAAAACGGGCGCCGGGGGGCACCGGAGGAGCATAACTGGTTGCTGAGACAATTGCTGGCCTCCCACCCTCCAGTGATCTTCCTGGTGATAAAACAGAGGTACCTGCCAAAAATGAACAAAAACCGATGCAAAACGAATGCTTGGGGGCCAAAACACGCAGTTCAGGGTCCCAAAAACCGGCCGTTAAGTACCGAAAGTGGTGTTTGGCCACGAAGTGGGTATCTAAGACCCCAGTGTCCCTCGAAAGGGAGTAAATGAGATGCATGCCAAAAACCGGAGGAATCGGAGATGGTTGGGTGGTCCCGAACCGAGGCACACGGCCTGACGGCTCCGAAAACCGGGAACCGGGCTCCGAAATGGGCAAAATGGCCTACGGCCACGAAATGTAGCCCACGGCCACTGAGAGATGGTCTACTGGACCTCTCCCTCCCCTCAGGAAAGAAAACAGAGAAAACCGAGTCTGGTTCGCAAACCGAGGCAAGGCACAGAAGAGGGTTCGGAAGTCTGGAGGCAGGGCGCACGGCCGCGACTCTGAGACTTCTGAACGAGCACGATATGCAACATCACCGAGCGCTCAACCGGTGACGTCTGAGTCTTAAGGTCGGTCAAAAATGGGGTGTCTACACTAGACAAAGTAGAAGAAGTGTTAGAGAATATGATGAAAGCTATGCAAACATGTCGTGAGAAAATACAAGATCAAAAGAAAAAGCTAAGTGTGAAATCAATGAAGAGACCAAAGAATATGTTTGAGAGTGTTGTGATTGGAGAGACGAGCAATCCTAAGCAAGGTCGTAAAAGAAGTAAACCTACCCCAACATGCCCAATATGTCTCAAACGTCATAAGCAATTATGTTATCGACTAACAGGAGCATGCTTCAGATGTGGAGTAAACCTACCCCAACATACCCCTTCTTATGCATACACGCATAGAACAAGGAGTATCTATCTGTTTAACCTCTTTAGATTTTTATTCTTTTTTTCTCTCTTTATCTTTCTATGTCTCTGTCTTTGTCTCTCGTTCTCTCTTACACACTTCTTCTCTTGTCTATGACTCTCCGCCACCACCACCCCAAACCCATACTTTCTCCTCATGTGATCTTTTTATCTCTTTATATCTCTTTCTCTCTCTCTAAAAACCAAGCTCATCTCTCTCATCTTGACCTTTTGGATTGTAGGCCTTGGCAATGTTGAATGTCAATCTCACGTCAGAAGCAAAATCGAACGATAATCTATACTCTTTCTTACTAAGCCTTGACTTCACCATACACAGATCCATCGGTTGCTTGATGATTTGGTGGTAATCGTGAAACACTAAACCAACCAAATCAACAGGTGTATTGAACACCCAACCATGCTTGTACTTCATCAATTTGCCCAAGATTTGTCCGTATCTTTTCGTCATACTCATCACCAGCTCATCCATATACAAATCCATTGCCATATGTCGTTTCAGATCTTTACCACATATGAATGGAAACACACGTTTCTGCCATGAAACATTCTTGTTTTTGCTGGTAGCAAAATCAGCCATCGATTGAAACTGATTTGCCTTAGGGATCAATTTTTCCTTCGAACCGGCAGCAAAAGGGGACACTATTGCAGAATCCAGCTGAAGCAGTGACGGCCATGGAACCATGGATACGATGTCTTTGCTGCCTCCATGATATCTAGATCTGTAATCGATGCCACAGTGGTTGTCAATTCGACTCTAGATCTATAAGCTCATCCAAATCAATACGCTACAAGATTGAAGGTCAAATAACCCTCGTGAGACGATTCTCTCTTGCTGTTGGATTCATTAGGTTTCCGATTAAGCTCCAACGAGTCCTTCGAGAGAGCCAATAGTTGTGGAGTAGGTCTCTAGGGTGATCCATTAGTGTACCAAGCATAAGCCTTGGTAGAAGAGTCATGGATCTGTCTGTTATGGACTCAATTGAATGCTTGAACAACTGTTTTTGAGCAATTTTTTTTTGGCAGATCTTCCGTAAACAATTGTTTTTTTGTTTTGTGCTATTGTCTTATTGGATTCTGTTGGATCATCCATTGTGAGTTGCATAACCCACTAAAGAGAGTGGAACACCCACCAAATGGAGTGGGGTGGTTGGAACCAACAATGGAGCTTCCATTGTTGGAGAGAATGGAGCACTTAGAGAATCCACTAGAGGAAGTGGGAGAGCCACTTCTTGCTGCTGCCATCTTCCTTCTTCTTCTCAACATATCTATAAATAGAGGAAGAAGTGAGAGGAAGAAAGTGTGAGTAAGAGAGCAAGAACAACAAAGAGAGAGAGATGTGAGTTAGAGAAAACCGTCTCCCTCGGTGTGAGCGAGGGAGACGGGGGAATGGGTGAGTGAGAATAGTGTGAGTTTCTCCTCTGTAATATTTCTGTAATCTCTCCATAAATGATAAACGGTTACTCTCCCGTGGACGTAGGCATTATTGCCGAACCACGTAAAATATTGTGTCTCTTTCCGCATGGGTGTGTTTTTTCTGGTTGTTATAATTCTATAAGGTCTTGGGCGGGATCCCCGATCCCAACAAGGGGGTTGGTTGAGTGGGAGAGCCATTGCCAATGGTGGAGCTTTTGGTGGAGGAAGTGGCTTCTCCAATATCACCCCACTCTCTCCAAAATGGTGCTCCATGATCATCTCATATGGGGTGATGAAAATAATATATCCAACAGATTCTTCATTTTGATGTTCTTCATCTTGACAAATATGTGAGAGCACGTATTTAATTATTCTTATAAATGTATTATATGATGTGAATAATAAGTTCAATCTTATATGAACTAATTAATAAAATCAATATTGAGTAAATTAGGTAAAAGCTATTCCAATTTAAAATACTAACAAAAATATTAGTAAAAATAATAATTTTAGGGGTATTCAATATTTATTATTTGTAATTATTTTTGATAATGATTCAACCTAATAATTACTCTTACTAAATACCTTAGTTGAAAAACCTTAATTAATTCATTTTAAAAAACCCACACAAATACACCTTTATATAAATTTATCATCCAATTCAAAAAAAAAGAAGAAAATGATGGGGGGCTTAGGTGGCTGGTAGGGTTAAGTCACCCCACCACTTGTAACTTTGCATGGTAGGGTGGTTATGATTGAAACATTGGATTTTTGAAAGATTTGTCTTCATATATCATAATGAAGATTTATCTATATATGCATACTGTGGAGGATAAAAACTAAAGCCAAGCAAATTAAGATACGACCCAAAGCATTTTTATTCGGCCAAGGCAAAGTTCCAAATAAAAGCCAGGCCCAGGTCCTTAGAAAATCTAGTTGCAAAGAAAGCAAAGTCATGTGATAGGAGATTTAAACAAAATTGCTTTCTGAAAAGAGATCAGTGATATGAAGGAAAACCTTTGGATCAAATAGAAATCAACGATAGCGATCACAACTGACAGAAGAAATGATACGAGATCAACCGACTCTGACAAACTGAGCATCCAATAAAGAAAATCCAATGATCAAGAATGTAAGCCCATATCCGAACTAAATCTAGGCCATCCAAAATACAGCATCTCCGACAATAGCAGATCAAGACAACTGGTCCACTTGCCCGACTAGTGCTTGAAGACATAAAACGTCATTAGATCAGGACAGATATCCAACAATCAAGATACCAGGTATAAAAGGAAAGAAGAAAGTCGTTTAAAGGGAGGTACAAAAAAAGATATTTTCTTTCAAAGAAACAAACAATATGTCTGAACTGTATTCTAATTTGATTATCGGAGAGTCCTCCCGACCAACCATGGTTAGGAGAGATCACTTACGTCTTAGCATTTGTCTTTTCTATAGAGCAAAGAAAGGAACAGCTCATCTCGATTTCCCTGTGAAGAATAAATTTCACCCTTCCACAATTGGCGCGGTCTATAGGAAACTCAAGAAAAGATGAGTGTCCATCCTGCTCTGAACGAAATACCAACTCACCCCTAAAATTTTCCGATCAAAAATATGGCTAGTGAAAATTTCGGCCACGATCCCAATAATACACCTGAAAATTTAGTGCTAGTAGCTCAGCCAGATCCCGAAACCCAACAAGGCCGACTTGTTGAACAATTAATGGCAGAAGTGAAAACACTTAAGGAAGAAACTACGCACGACTCGAAGAAGGCCCGTCAAGCAAGTCAGAACTGCTAATCGACAGAAATGACCAAATCACCATCGGGCCACGAGCCAGACCTCTAACAACAACCCCGATCGAATGCAGAAAAAGCGTCAGGTCACCCAAAGGGATTCTTCGGATAACCTGGAGAATGACTTGAGAAGCTGGCTTAATGGTCGAACCAAGGGCCATCTAAAATCCTTGAGACGAAAGCTCTTTACAAATGATTTAGCATCTCATTTTTCCCGAGCAATAGATGGTGCAGATTTGCTGTGGCTCGCCTTTTTCGCTCCCCCTTTCGGAAGGTTTGAAAGCAAGGTCTCACAGTCGGACTCCCGCGGTTCTGAATTTAATCTCACAAGTGCAATGTGAAACTGATAAACACCAAAGAGTCCAAATCTGACAAATCTTTTGAAAATTTGATTTTAGGATAAAAAAATGCCAAAATTGGACTGCTTTGCCAGATATAGAGTCATCACCTAAATATTTTATTTTTGGGAAATTTAAAAAACCCATGACTCGTGCCAAAGGCCACATATCCATTATCAATAAAGTTGCCTTGGTTCGGGAACTTGGGTACAAGAGAGGAAGGTCATGAATTGAGCACCCCCACTTGCCCGATCAAAAATCGGCCTCTACTAATCATGATATGATATTTTATAAACATTATGTGCTATTATTCCGGTTTATTAAACTAGCATTACTATGTGATGCGCACAAGCAAGTATAGACTAATTTGCTCAAGTTGGAACAATTCAACTCATATTTGTTTGAGAAAATGATTTGAATTTACCACCTCAAGTATGTTTAAAGATTGCGGATTTGCCACCAAATATAGTGGGTTTAAAACATAATTTGCCACTCAACAAAGTGGGCTTAAAACATACATTTGTTGAATCGTTCCAATTCAAACAACAAGCCTTCATCCACAGGCATTCAAGCAGTTTAGTATTTAAGCACATAGCCTCATAGTAAGCATGCTAGTCATGGCAATTACTTACACTCATGCAAGTATGTTAAAGCACTAAAAACTCACCTAGTACTCCAAGCTAAAAAGATATGAGTTAAAAAAATATGCGTGATTCCTATAACATGCCCGATGGGTACTCGTGCGTTTCAAACAGTTCGGACCCTCGATTTCTTTGATCTAGTCTCACCAGTGTAATGTGAAACATAGATGAGAGTCCAGATTTCGCAACTTTTATTGAAAATCCATTTTATTGCAATTTTGTCAGAAACGGATTGCGTCATCAGATCTCAGAGTCGCCACATAATATTTATTTTGGGAAAATTAGGAAACCCCGTGACTTGTGCCAAAGGCCACGTGTCCGTCATCACCAAGATTGTCTCGTCTCGGGAACTTAAGTACGAGAAGGGAAGGTCATGAATTGAGCACCCCCGCTCACCCGATCAAAGATCGGCTTCTACTAATCATGATATGAATCTTACTTTGCATTATATGTTCTTGTTCCAATTATTAATCTAGCATTACTATGTGATGCACACATACAAGTATAGACTAACTTGCAAAAAGTGGAACACTTGAGTCATGTTTGTTTTCTGAAAAGAGTTTGAATTTGCCATTTGAAAAGTGGGCTTAAATGTGCATGGCTCAAATTATTCCAATTCAAGCAATTAGCCTTCATCCACAGGTATACAAGTAGGTGTATTAATTAAGCACTTAGCCTCATGGTAAGCATGCTAGACATGGCAACAATCACACTAATGCAATATGCTAAAGCAAGTAAAGGCTTACATTGTACTCCAAGCCAAAAAGACATAAGAGAATTAGAAAAGATACATAATTCCTAACTATGCAATATGACTAATGCAACACATGTGATATGCAATCTAAAATAGGCTCAGCTACTTAACATGGCATATGAATCAATTGATAGCATGTGGTTTAAGCACGTATTCAAATAAGTATTAAACTAACAACGTAGTTGGAATGATGAACCGAGTCTCGGTGTATGCAATACAAGTGGATGCAAACATAAAGAATGCTAATTTAAACGTGATGTCCCTATACTAACCATCATAAGCAATTAAATAAAAGGGAGAAAGACGTGGGGTTGGAAGACATACACATTATTACAACATTATGCTCTCACAAAAGAGAGTCCGAATGAATAAACTAACTAGCTAACTATTTAAGCTAAGCTAATTAATTAACTATTACAAATCAAATGAAATAAATTAACTCACAACTAATTAACTACTTTGGCTAATTAAATAATTACAACACAAGTATCATTAAAAGAAGTAAGTAAACTAAACAACTAATTACTCCGCCTTGAGAAGCGAGGAATGTTCATGCATATGCTCGATTTCCACCTGAAAAGCCACTGTTTTGCTTCTAGAGAGCCTCTGTTGCACAATAGAACACATACACTATTGCCCCACTTCCAGAATGGCTCTACTCCGCCAAAGGAACACATTGCTGAATTTTGCATTAGTGGCCGGTCGGCCACTAGTGAGGGGTGCCGGCCATCAAAGGTAGTTTGCCAGCCACTGCTGGCCATGGGAAGTGGCTTGCCGGCCACTGCTGCCCAGTTCACCTTGTTGCAACAGAGGACAAATAGAGCATGCACAGGGTATTCTCTAGGGTAGTCTGTTCAACTCACTCCTCTTTTTCATGAACGAATCAAAGAAGAAGTAAACTTAAGCCACAAACCACTAACTCAAACAATTTCATTACATGATAGCTTGTGAATCAAAGTGTGCAAGTTCAATAAATGCAACAAAATATGATTTTAACCTCTTCCTTTTCATGAATTGATCAAAGGAAGTGGTGACCTTGGAAACTTGAATCATTTCATCACTAATGAGTATAAACTGCCTCAAGTTTCCATGTGTTCAATTAACGTCCGATTGAACACAACCAAATTATTATCTTGCACCATTTAGCCTCAATTTTAGTTACTCAATTTTAAATTTACATCCAATGGTGAGTTTAAGTCCTCTAAATGGAAAGAAGCGTCAAACAAGGAGTTGTTCTTGGTATGAGAGAGATGTAATGCCCTGGTAATGAACCTCCGAAGAGATTAAACCATTTAGCATGGAAGGTCTTTTTCTCATGCTAAAAACAACATATATGGGACATCAATTCATCACTTTCAAACTACAACAATATATAAGAAACAAAATTATGGAGTAAGCAACAATATAGGTATTCTACTGCTTAACTGCCAGTGTATGTAAGCAACAATATAAGTAAGCAAAAGAGCAAAATAAGTAAGAAATGTAAGAAAATGAAAGGTTTGTAAAATTCACATTCCAAGGAAAAGATGAACTCCTTAGTTCACAAACTCCCTCTTGATCACCCTTAAGTATAGGAAGTGTGTTCTCAAATTCTCAATTCGAAATTATGGAGTTTATGGTATGTGTTGGCCTAAGTTAAAATGTTTTCTTTCTTTTCTCTCTAACTCTCTTCAATTCTCTTCAGATTAGCCCCCCCTCCTTTGCTGAGCCTCCTTTGCTTTATATAAGCAACAAAACAACATATAATATAACAATAGAATTATTATATAATATATAGTTATATGCATATAATATAATATATATATACCTTATGTTGTTTGATTTGGATGTCGGGAGCCGAAGGCTGACCGACATCAAAAGATTTTTATAATATAATATATAACATATATAAATTATATAATTTATACTAAAATATTAAACATATAATATAATAATATAACTATATATAAACTACTAAACATATAATATAATAATATTAAACATAAAATATAATAATATAACTTTTTTTATTATTTTCTTTTATATATATAAAATATATAATTTATACCAATTTATATAAAAATATCAAAAATATGAACAAACACATAAAATTATGCAAAATTACAAAAATACTAAACTAATGAAAATATTTAGTATTTTAAAACAATTTAGCCATAATAGTGAAGGTTGTGATTAAAGTTCAAATTTCATCACTCTTACTGAGGATTCTGTGAGAAACACATTCTACTTGTCATCATTGGGCAATCAAAAGAAAGCGCCCAAGTCTTAGGGCCTGTCAAAATGGGGTGTCTACAGTTGCCCCTCTTTGACAGAGTTCAAAGTCATTTCATGACGTGAGTGAATGTCAAAACTCGAAGACGACCCTTTTGACAAGGTCGGAAGACTTGGGCAAACAAACAAATGTGCAAACAATTTGTTTAACCTGAGGGTTGCCTACGTATCTTTTTGCAAGGAATCAAACTTGCGTAGTTCAGGGGCAAGATGCAAATGATATGCATAATGCAAATGATCATACAAGATGATGCAAGAAGCAATAATGAATACAATACGCAAGATAGCGAACACCATATGAACTAACAACACTCTACCTGCGCCAAAACACATGACTATGAAAGAAAACATCGCTTAGAGCTACATTTCCCGTATCCTGAGAAATAAGAAGACGAAAATCGCTCGGGGTTGTGTTTTACACGTCCCGATGTGAAAGCAAAACAGCTTAGGATAGCACTTCGCGCGTCCTACGATAGAAACAAAATTGTTTGGGATAGCATTTTACGTATCCCAAGAGCAAACACACCGAAGGTCATGTTTTACGCATCCTGAGATAGAAGAAGAATCGATCGGGATCATGTTTCACACATTCCGAGGTAAAACCTGCTTAGGGTCGTGTTTCACACGTCCTGAGAAACAAAAACTGTTTGGGGTTGTGTTTCACATGTTCCGAGATAAAACCCGCCTAGGGCCGCGTTTCACGCGTTTTGAGAAACAAAAATCGCTCGGGGTCATGTTTCACACGTCTCGAGATAAAACCCATCCAAGGCCGCGTTTCACACACCTTGAGAAATAATAAAGAGGTGTGCGATAGATACACTAAGTGATCGAGTGCAATAAATGCACAAAATGAACGAGTGCGATAGATGCACAAAGTGAACGAGTGCGATAGATGCCCAAAGTGATCGAGTGCGATAGATGCCCAAAGTGATCGAGTGCGATAGATGCCCAAAGTGAACGAGTGCGATAGATGCACAAAGTGAACGAGCGCGATAGATGCACAAAGTGATCGAGTGCGATAGATGCACAAAGTGAACGAGTGCGATAGATGCACAAAGTGATCGAGTGTGATACATGCACGAGTGCGATAGATGCACAAAGTGATCGAGTGCGATAAATGCACAAAGTGAACGAGTGCCATAGATGCACAAAGTGATCGAGTACGATAGATGCACAAAGTGAACGAGTGCGATAGATGCACAAAGTGAACGAGTGCGATAGATGCACAAAGTGAACGAGTGCGATAGATGCACAAAGTGGTCGAGTGCGATAGATGTATAAAGTGATCGAGTGCGATAGATGCACAAAGTGAATGAGTGCAATAGATACACAAAGTGATTGAGTGCGATAGATGCACAACGTGATCGAGTACGATAGATGCACAAAGTACAGGAGTGCAATAGATGCACAAAGTGATCGGGTGCGATAGATGCACAAAGTGATCGGGTGCAATAGATGCACAAAGTGATCGAGTGCAATAGATGCACAAAGTGAACGAGTGCGATAGATGCACAAAGTGATCGAGTGCGATAGATGCACAAAGTGATCTTAACTACAAAGCCGTGCATGTTCTCCTACCAAGACATGAGACACAAATAACTTATCCAAAACTCCTCTGAATGAACCATACATACAATATCGTTTGGTTACAACATAACCAACAGACGTACCTAACCGTATCTTATACGGAGAGATGAGGGGTTTTAACCAGGTAAACATCAAATCTTAATACGTTTCACGTGAAATGAACAAAGGTGATATAACCAACAAGCATACCTAATCGTATCTCATACGGAGAGAGAAAATATTTTAATCGAGTAAATATCAAATCCTAACACATTTCACGTGAAAAGAACAAAGGTGAATTCGAAGTCCAAAAGGTATAATAGAATGATTTTTTTTTTTTTTAAAAAAGATTTTTTTTTTTTTTTATAAATACCAAATACCGTATACAAAATACACACAGATATATACATACAATATACATATACATATTTGGGAAATATTGTAATGACCCTCACCACTGTTTACCGAATAACCACTGATTACCGTTAAACTGAACTGATTATGACTGATAGTTGAGCTGGATAAAATACTAAATTGACTGACTGAAAACTGGAACTGGATTGATTGAATATATATATGTTAATTTGCATTTTATCTGTTTGTTATCTGTTTGATTATTTAAATATCTGTTCAGTCTGTTTTGTTTAAACTGTTAATTGAAGGCCTTATCGGCGGCCGAACCGAGAATTGATTAGTGTTTTATGATCATTGTAATTTATGTGATTTTATGGTGCATTTAATTGAAATGTGATTTTGTATGATTAAATTAGATTAAAATAGTTAATTGACCAAGTTGGACTTATTTACCAAGAGGCCATGTAGTGGCCCACTATCTTCAACCATTTTGAGCCTTGCATACACTTGATCAAACACATCTCACCAACCATTTTGAGTACACCACCGATTGAGAGAGAGAGAGTAGGAGACTAGAGTGTTTTCATCTTGTAATGCTTGGAAGTTGAGTAGATTGGAAGAGTTCTTGATCAATTGAGCATCCTTACCTTTAATTCAAGACCTAAGGTAGGAGAATCAACCTCTCATTGTTGTATTCAAGCTAATTTGTGCATGGTTCATGTTAGTTTAAAGCCTCAAGCCATGAATTGGAGTTAAATTGTTGAATTAGAGCTTAATTGTTGCATGCATGTCTACATTGTTGCATTTTGAGGTTGATCACATGGAGTTTGGTACATGCATGTTCATATTATCGTTGGAATCCATGTTTTCATCTTGTCTTTGGAAGATTTGAGCTCATTAGAGCATGTTTTGAAGTTTTGAAATGGTTTAAATCCATGCATGTCATATTTGTAGCATGTTCATGAAAATTTGGTTTGAAATGGGTTTAATTAAACACCCTTGGGCTTTGATTTCTCAAATTGAGCTTTGAATCATGTTATTCTATGTGTTTACAAATGTTTTCCAGAAAATTAGCCCAAAAGGGTTGAATTTGATGCATTTAAACTTGGTTTTTGGCTTGAAGGTGTAATCTGGGTTTTCCAGATTTTGCACTTCCGCTCGAGCGGGAAAATCAAGCTCCCAGCATCTTGCACTGCGCATCAGTCCACTCGAGCGGAGGACTGGACGCTCGAGCAGAGGACTGGGTGATGCGCTCGAGCGGGCGTCGAGCGTGAATTTCACCTATCCAGTACTTTTTGGTCCGCTCGAGCGGGGAAGTTGACGCTCGAGCGAGGACCTTTATTGCATGTCCGCTCGAGCGGGGAAACCTGCGCTCGAGCGGGACTCTGTTTTCCTGAAAATTCTGAAAATGTTTTCTAAGTGCATCTTTGCATCCTCTTTCCATCCTAGGCATTCCTAGGGCATATTTAAGGCATCTTAAAGAGGATATGGATGTAGAGCACACCGAGCCAAATTTAGGGATTTAGTTATTATCTTTCCCAACTGTGAAACTTAGTGTGTGTTCAATCTGTTAACTGTATAGGGTTGGCATTCCGAGGAGACGCTCTAGTTCACTATAGCCTAGAACTCAGTGAGTAACAATTGTGTAAAGATATGTTCAAAATGATTATCTTTTGAATACTGAACTGAACTGTTTACTGAACTGATATTGATTACTGAATGAATGTATGTCATTTATTTCTGAACTGTACTGTGGCATCCCTAGCACCTACTGTTTACTGTTACTGTTACAGAGATCTCTGTCGGTTTCCTCGTGAAGCCACTACTGTTTACTGACTGATGGCCATCATTACTGTTCGGTCTTTTAAGACCTACTGTTACTGTTATGCTAATGGATGTACCACATATGACTGTTTACTGTACTGAACAACTGATATACTGATTGAATTGAACTGTTTTCATTACCGTAAGGACATTCATTCTAAACCCCTTTATGCTTTATGTTATTCACTGGGCTTTAGCTCACTGCTCATATATATATGTAGGTGTACAGGCACCGGACCAATGCTAGAGGCGTCGGGGTAGATTCCCAGTTTTGTTAAGCCAACCAATGTGCCTCACTGCGAGGCTCCGAGCCTGCCAAGCTAAGGCTTAGGGGTGTTTTAGTTTTTCCCCTGTACTGTTCTGCAACTGTATAGACTATAGACTGCACTGTACTGGTTAATAAGGACTTGGTCCCTGTTCTGAATGTTTGTAAATGTTCTGCATACTGTTTTGTACCGTATATATGTATATGTGAATGTATGAAAAATCTTTTGGCATACAGACTGTCACAGCTCATTGGACATTGTTTTTATTACTGTATTGGCTTCCGCCATGCCCCTGTACTCTGTTTTACTGTATTACTGTTCTGTAGGCCTTCGGTAATCTCGGATTACTGGCTGGTTACGGTGCTAAACCCATAGGGGCGGGTTTGGGTCGTGACAAATATTCTGTTTGCTTGAATATTCTGTTTGTGGTCGTCAGCGGGAAGATGCTGTTACTGAGAAGGCATATTCCGTTTGTTGACGTCAGCGTGCGTACACAAAACACGCAAAAAGAAAGGAAAAACACAAATGCATAGATATGGGGGTTCGAACCTCTAACTCAGGCTTCTTCGAGTCCTCAACCACTGAGCCAAACCACTTTTGTGACAAAATATTCAAATAAATATATATATATATATATATATATATATAGGTATACGAGACATATATACATAAAACCAAAACAAAACAAACACTTGTTGCTATGGGGGCTCGAACTTCTGACCTCAAGCTCAGCCCCTCAATCCTGAACCACTGAGCCCAAGCCACTCTTGTGACCAAATATCTTGTGACCAAATATTCAAACAAATATATATAATACATAGATGTACAATACATATACACATATATATACATATACAACTCTTCCGTCTCTCTCTCTATTTTTGTCTCACTCTCTCTTCCTTCATCTTCTTCGAGCGTCGTGTCTGGCGCGCGATTTCAACAATCACGGCGCCTGACCAACAGGCTATCCAATCCTGCTCCGATTGTCAATGATCGTCTCAGCCTTTCTCCCTCTTTGTCTTTTTCTTCGCTCTCTTCTTAAGTTGAGGCCTGCAAGAGAGAGAGGCAGAGCAAAAGCCTGCAAACTTTCTCTGCCACCACTTTGTGACCTCTTTCTTTTGCATTACTCTTCTCTGCCATGGCTTCTTCACATGGTTCTCTCACTCTTTTTCCAGACTTGAACAAGTCCACGATAGAGATGATCGATTCTGACTCCCCTGAACCTCAACCACGGGCTCTTCCTCCTTCCTTTGTTTTCAGTTTTCCTGCGATGTTAGTTGAACAAATAATGGCAACATAGTTTGACATCGAAGCAAACTCGTATACGTTGAGGTCAAGTGTGGATCGTGACTGCGGTCTCCAACTTGTCCCGTCGACTGCAAAACAAGACGTGTGAGGTGCATCAGTTAAATGCACAACTCTCCCTCCTCCAACGTATGTACAAAGACGCTCGAGTAGAAATTAGTGCACTGAAAAAGCAGAACAAAGAGCTGAAACGACAGGCCACCTTCGTGGCTCGATTTAAAGTTTCTTCGCACAACCAATTTGATGGCTGGTGAGGAATAATCTTCTTCGAAAGCTCTGCCAAGGCCGAGGCAGAGTCTTCAAAGTTTCGAAGGAGTAAAGATGAAGCGAGGCAGCTGATGGTAAAGTCAGGCAGCGAAGCTGTGTGCAAATGAAGCCAGTTGTAATATTCGCTGACGAGTTACTGCCAAAAATTAAGAAAATGCTACTCTCTTTTATTTTTTTTGTTTTTGTTTATGTTTATGTTTATGTTTATGTTCATGTTTATGTTTTTGTTTTTATTATTGTTTTTTTTTTTTTTCTCTGGGTTTGTTTTGTTTTTAGAGTGGGCAAGTACAGCTTCAACTCTTTCTTTCTTTTTTTTGGTTGTGTTTTTCTGGGTTTTGTCTCTGTAATCGGGGATGTCATCTCTTGACTGCAATAAAGTTAAGTTTCGTGTTTGCACATCAATGGCGTGACTGGTACATCAAAGCCGCTGTTTTGCTGCCGTAAGCCTCTGTTTACACATTTGAACATTGACAGTGATGCCCACTTCCAGAACACCTCTGCTTCACCTTACCAACAAACTGTACAAATTTCATTGGTGGCCGACAGGGGGCCGGTTGGCTACCAATGGTGGCTGGTCGGCCACTGGTGATGACTGTCGGCCACTGTTGGTTTGAACTTCCTTGCTGCAACAGAGAGCAAAATAGCGTATTTCTGAAGGGTTATTTGCACACTTTGCCTCTCATTTTCATAGGGAAATCAAAAGAGGGACAAGCTTTGGTTCACAAACCATCAATCAAGCAAATTCATTGCATGATGGCTTGTGAAACCAATTGTGCAAGTTCAATAACTGCAAAATGAGACCAAAGAGACCATCACCCTATCATGCATTATCAAGGGCAATGGAGACCTAGGAAAATGATACATTTCATCACTTTTGAGTATGAAATGTCCCATTTTCCTTGTGTTCAAACTAACGTCCGATTTGAACACATGCAATGCAACATAAAGGAATGCTTATCTTGTCCTTTTTACTTGCTAATTTTGTTTACACATTTTAGTCACTAAATCATTCATTAATCAATTTGTCCATTGGCGAGTGTATTCTAAGATGAAAGAAGTGTCAACCAAGGGATAGTTTAAGGCATGAGAGAAGCTTCATACCGTTAATGAACTCTCAAAGGAGGATTAAACCATTAAATATGAGCCTCAATCTCAAGCTTAAACAACCCTAAGGTTGAAACAACCCTCAAAGCAAATGAAGAAATGAGGGAGATTGCAGAGATTATAAGTGCTGAAATTAGGTGAGAAAAAACACTAAAACATGCAATCAACTCAAACCAATGGTGGTTAAAGCCTTAAAACACCAAGCTAGTGAAAGGACTTACACTACAATTATGCAATACAATACTCAAAAGGGACCAAACAGCCAAAACAGTGGCAAAACAGAGTTCAAAACATGCTGGACTTGAGCTACAAAAAGCTAAAACAATAAGCTAATACATGGGGCTAACTAGGCATGCAAACAAGACACAAGGAGGGAAGGCTAACCCCTCCTAATTTGGACCTCAAAATAAGTTTTTTGCCACTGAAAAATCTCTGAAATTTAGTGGTTAAAAGGTCCAAAAAAGTTGATCTGAAAGTGATAAATAAAGGCACAAAAGCTTTACAAACTAATAAGCAAGAAGGGTGAACCACTCCCTAACTAAAAAATGGCTCAAACCAGCAATTTTAGGCCACAAAAATAGAGTTTTTCTCAGTTCAAAACCAGCCCCAAAACAGTAAGAAAAGATGGTAAAACAAGCTTACAAAACAAAGTAAACAAGGCAAGTAAACTACCTCTTGAAGCAAAGGACAATTCTAGGCACAAAACCAAGCTAAAACCACCTTCAAAAGCTCCAAGAAGACCCCAAGTAACCTCAGCTCAAAGGTAAGAGGATTTCATTTAGGATGTGTATGCAAAAGTGTAGAGAAAACAAGCACTTAGGCACAAAATTGTAAGAGAGAGAGAGATTTTTGCTCTCTCAAAATGGGGGAGGAACCTCCCTATATAGAGAAAAACAAATCTTGAGCTTAGAAACATCCTACCATACACGTGTAGGGAGATGCAGCTTAATGTGCCAACAGCTGGCATAGCTGTCAACAAATATCTAGAAAAAAAGACTGGTGACCGTCGGCTACCACTGGTGGCCAACAGGCCACACAAATGGCCGACAACCAAGGGCCATGGCCGACAGCCTCTGGTGGTGTCCGATAGGTCACCAAGAGGTCCAGATACCAAGTTTTGATCCAAAACAAGGCACAGAAAGGACAAGGTCTAAAGGCTCAAAGACAGGGCGTTCCGCTGAGGACTTCGGGCACTTAAAACGAACACATGCAACCATAATCATCAAATGCACAAGTGATGAAGTCCAAGTCTTGAGGACGGTCAAAAATGGGGTGTCTATATTCGCCAAAAATGTTCACCCCACCAAAATTTAACTTGTATGATGGCAAAGGGGATCCGACCAGCCATATTTAACATTACACGTAGGCCATGACGTTGTGAAGCAACAATGGTCCGATTATGTGTCGAATGTTTTCCTCAAGTTTTGGAGAGATGGCATTATGCTGGTACTGCAAATTAGAAGCCCGATCCATCAACGATTAGGCACAGTTGCAACAAGCATTTGTCTCTTGCTTTATCACCAATAGCTGGCCGCCGAAAGAGGTTGATGTGCTCCTCACAATGAAGAAAGAAGATATAGAGAGGCTATGAGAGTATTCTAGTATATATTAGGCAGCTTATAACGACATCGATAACTACAATGAACAACTGGCAGTAACCTTATTCAAGTTAGGGTTGCTACCCGAGAGCAAGTTCCAACAGTCTCTAACGAAAAAGCCACCGACCGATGTGGGAAGTCTAATGAGACGAGTCGAACAATATTGTAAGATTGAAGACGACATAAGAGGCGCCGAAAAACCAAAACCTGTTTGGATCCTAACTAAGGCTCCAAAAAAAGATGAGAAGAAATCTCCAAACAACAAAAGAAAATAGTCTAACGCAATCGTCGATTAGCCAAAAATCTAAAAAGAGGCCTTCCGAGCAGTTATCACCACTTTCACTGAGCCGATATATCGCTTGATGTCAAAAATCCAGAACGAACCTTACTTTTCTTGGCCGCCTCGGATGCTTAGCGATCCATCACTTCGCAATCGCGGATTGCGTTGTTTTTACCATAAGGATCATAGACACATCACAGAGGATTGCAAAACGTTAAAGCGATTTCTAGAGAAATTGGTGCAAAGCGGACGCCTACAATCTTATGTTGACTTATCCACAGATCGAAAAGAGAATATTAGGGACAAAGTCGGGGAAACACAATCCACAACAACTATTAATATGATCTATTCGGTTCTAACGAAAAGACGTATAAGTCAGGAAGCAACACCAACACTCCGAAGAGAAATTATGTCCCTATCAGGGGTGGCTGCAAAAAGGGTTTGTTCATCCACAAGGATTTCTTTCTCTGATGAGGATCTAGCATGGGTCCATCATTCCCATAATGATGCGCTGGTAGTAATACTACAAATTGGAAAATTTGTTGTTAGAAGGATATTGATCAACCGAGGCAGTTCGGCCAAAGTCATGTACTACGGACTCTTCAAAAAATTGGGATTGTTCTATGAAGCCTTGCTCAATGTGGAGTCCCCACTCTATAGCTTCAACTCGATTCCAGTATTTCCTTTAGGACATATCTTTCTGCTAGTCAAGGTTGGAGAAACAGTCCACAAAGTCGAATTTCAGGTGGTTAATGTGCCATCCCCTTATAATGGTATAATGGGTAGAACTTGGCTCCACCAAATAAAAGCTATCCCATCCACCTTCCACTAGGTTCTACATTTCCCAGAAGCAAACGACGTCAGGACCATCCGAGGGGACCAGACAATAGCAAAGCGATGTATGGCATTATCTTCAACTCGGCCACCAGCAGTTTGGACAAATGACTCAAAAGAGGAAGCTAAACTCGAGACTAGAGCTAAGAGTGCCAAAAAACTCGAAAAAGTACCAATCGATCTTGAAGACGCAGACAGATTCTTCCTTGTAGGTAAAAATCTCGCCCCAGAAGAGAAAAGTCAGCTGGTGGATTTCCTACTCCACTACCGAGATATATTCGCCTGGACACCTTATGAGATGAAAAGTATCGACCTAAGGGTGAAAAGCCACAAATTACATGTGAGTCCGAACTCACGACCAGTGATACAGAAGAATAGAATGTCCACATGTCACGTCCCAAACTCGCCCCTAAAAGTTTGGGCATGACCTATTCAGAACTGGACACTTAACCTGATATACAAAATATATGGGGCTTGAACGGAAGCATTTAACAACATAAAGTAATATAAATAAAAGAACTACATCCATTGAGTGACCACTATCATGCCAGGATCACAAACAGAACATAAGGCGGATAAACATATAGTGACGTGCATCAGAGAATTTAGCTATGTACATATATATATACAGACTCAGCCCTCAAGATTGGGCGTAGAACAAAACATTGAAAAGTAAAGGGACTATATACACTTCAACCTTAAACAGACAATCAGGGTACAAAACCAAAAGCTTAGCAAAACCCCATAAAATGAGCTGCCTTCATATAAGAGCCTGGACCCTCTGAGGTTGACAAAAGAGGAATGGATGCCATGGGTTAAGACTGACCTCCAAGTGGAGTGCCTACAGAAACAAACATAACATAAAGTGAGCCAAGCTCAGTGAATAGTAGTACGTAACAATTTAACAATTAACTTGAATTACAATGTACATGTATAAGGGCCGAGGACATATAGTTAACTTTATCCTGTAATTATTTTCAGAATGGCCTTAGGCCTAAACTCAAATAGAATGGCTTTAAGCTCTTGAACAGAGTGGCATTAAGCCCTTAAACAGAACGGAAATCAGCCCTTAAACAGATCGGCATTAAGTCCTTTGTATGCATGTATGAACTCAAGAGGTGGCTCGCACAGATTCTAGAGGTGACTCGCCTGGCAGCACTTAGTTTCGTGCAGCACTTTGTTTTATACTAACAAATCATACATAATGGCCATAGGCCCAGATGTCACAGATTGGCCATAGGCCTCACATATGTCACAGAACGGCCATAGGCCTCAGTTCTCATATGTATGGACTCAAGAGGTGGCTCGTACGGATTCTAGAGGTGGCTCGCATTGCAGCACTTAGTTTCGTACAACACTTTATTCCATACCAGAAATCATTAGGTCCTAAAGACCAGTTAATCTATATCATGTCATAACATAGCGTAAACGGAACGGATAAACAGAAACATATTCATACATATTTTTAATTATGCATGAATCATAAACAGAAATCAGAATTCATGTTTGATTATACATGGTACATCCCATAACGCTAACAAATCAATATAGAGCATACTTGGTTGATTCAAAACGTAATACATCAGAAAATAGAGTACTTCTTGTCATATCATGTCATACGGTACACTTAACAGAGACAGAACAATTTACATCATAATGTGAGTAACATGACAATGTCATTGATATTTAATTCTGTCTTCAGGTCGAGTCATTCGTAAGTCAATCCGATGTTTATCCTAATTCTTAACAGTTGTTAACATATAAAACAACCCGTGATCTTATCCAATTATTCATTCTGATGATCCACTCTGGGTAGATATTTATGCCATAAAACATGTGTTGAGCCAAATGAACTATAGTAGCCTTTGATAGGCCATTCAGAATATCATGTTCCCAGTTAAATTTATCTTTAAACTAATCCAACGTTAATAATTCGTATGAACTTCTCATGCGAAGTCATAGATAATTTACAGATTATGGCACATTATCGACAACCATTAACCATAGCCGGAATGCAGATTAGTTTCAGAGTCATACCGATGTACACAAGTCTTTCAACGTTCCCATACATTTGCACCGATTTCCAATCAGCATAAATGTTAATATAATTACTTGCAAGGAACAAAGTGTTAAGAATAAGAATCATTAACGGTAAGTAAATGCATGATCTCCGTACTACTACTCACAGTGCTATAGCGGAGCGCTTGACCCTCCCGGGTTATGACCTACACATGTATACAATTTATACATTAGCTCTTTTTCTTTCTTTCATTATTTCCTGCTTCATTTTACTTCAAACGAATTTACAGGCATCCTAGGGACATCAAACATAAGTTTCAAAAATACCAGAGGGTTAAGCACGCGAAACGGAGCAGAACATTTTTTCCAGCTTGGGCCGCACGTGCGACTGTGATCCCCGCACGTGCGGCAAGGCTTCCCGCACGTGCAGCAGTGATCCTCGCACGTGCGGCGATTCTGGGCAGATTGCAATTCGAAAGTTCAGTAAAACCCAATTTTTGGTACACTTTTTCAAGGCTCAAAATAGGTTCTTTAATTGTTAGAATATGGTTCAAAAAGCATGTACAAGATTCACAAACACACAACAATCTAACTATGATTTGAATCTTTAATTCCTAAAGCTTACAACAAACTTCAATTACATAATATTCCATTTGTACACTCACACACTCATACATACAAATCCAAGCTTGGTAATCAAGGGAATAGGATGTATCTTCCCATTAGATAACTTAAGTTGAATCAAAATAAATAAATGGTAAAATTATCATGCTAATTCTTCAACACACACACACACAACTTCCATTACAACTCTAAGTCACACAACACCAAGAGATTCCTACTCTAAAGCAAGAAAAGAAATAGAACTAGGTGGGTTAAACTCACCTTGAACCTTAATCTCCAGATAACTTCTTAATTTCCCAAATTTCCTTCCTTGTTGAACTTCTTTTCTCCCTTTCAAACCCTTCTCTTCTCTAATTTTCTTCTCAGGGGATATTTTTAGTAATGGCTCTCTAAGTCAAAGGATTAGAGAATATGGACATATATATATTAAAGGTGCATAAGGACGAAAATTAATCAGTTTAATCATTCCAAATTGAAATTTCACGAAAAATCATATTATGACTTAAAAATTATGCTGATCTCAAATGTAAAATCAATTTCAGATTATCAAGCCTCTAAGGCTCTTAATTTCTAATCCAAACACTGTCATTGTAACAGATATTTTTCTTATCAAATAGATATACATCCATAATCATAGGATTCACTTAATGAAACTCAATTTCACATAAAATTTCACAGTAAACATTTAAATGCTCAGAATAAGGAACTGAAAATATACCAGAAATAGATACGAGGATCGCGTTATTACACCACACCTCAACACGTCGACACAATCAAAGATGAAGTAGCTAAATTACTTGAGGTGAATGCCAATCGGGAAGTTCAATATATTGAGTGGTTATCCAACATTGTAGTCGTCAAGAAAAAGAATGAAAAATGGAGAGTGTGCGTAGATTTCACCGATCTAAACAAAGTATGCCCCAAGGATAGCTTTTGTCTACCGAAAATTAACCAACTCGTAGATACAACCTCCGAACATGGAAGAATGAGTTTTTTGGATGCATATCGGGGATACCATCAGATTGCCATGCATTCGGATGATCAGGAAAAAACCTCATTCATCACACCTGTAGGGTTATTTTGTTACAAGGTAATGTCTTTCGGTCTTAAGAATGCCGGGGCAACGTATCAACGGTTGGTCACGAAGATGTTCCATAATCAAATCGAACGGAACCTTGAAGTATACATTGACGACATGGTGATCAAGTTAAAAGAGGCTAGGCACCATCCCCGATGACCTTCGTGAAACCTTTGAGGTGCTCCGTAAATACAAGATGAAACACAGCAAAATGTGCCTTCGAGATTGGATCGGGAAAATTCCTAGGGTATATCATCACTAATCGAGGAATAGAAGCCAATCTTGATCAAATCCAGGCATTGATCAACCTAAACCCACCTTTGCTATTAAAGGAATCCAAATGCTCACTAGGATGGCAGCAGTCCTCAATAGGTTCATTAGTCGATCCTTTGATCGGTGCCGATTGTTTTTTCAACTGACCAAGAAAAAGAACCGATTTGAATGGACCTCCGAATGCGACCATGCTTTGCAAGAACTAAAAGGTTACCTAGCCAAATCATCTCTGCTCACTAGCTTGACGACGGGGAAAGGTTGTATTTATATCTAGCAGTTTCCGATCATGCCATAAGTTCGGCGCTCATAAAAGAATCTTTAGATGGACAAATACCAGTCTTCTACGTCAGCAAAACATTACTCGATGCAGAGACTAGATACCTGCCCCTTGAAAAGTTGCTCCTAGCGTTTGTCGTTTTATCTTGCAAATTACGCCATTACTTCTTGGTCCATCCTATTATCGTTTACTCGACTTTTCCACTTAAGCGAGTCCTGCACCAATCCGACTCTTCGGGTCGAATTTCCAAATAGGCTGTCGAGCTCGGACAATATGATATTCAGTTTCGACCAAGGACTTCAATAAAAGCGCAGATTTTGGCTGATTTCCTAGCCAAATTTTCACCAAAGCCAAACACCATGGAAAGTGAAGCAGGAATCACACCATTTGCCGACACCACATGGATATTGTGTTGCGATGGGGCCAGTAACGCTAAAGGTGCAAGGATCGGATTCGTGCTGATCACACCATACCAAGAAACAATTGAAATATCTGCTCTTTTGGATTTTTCATCTACCAATAATGAATGCGAATATGAAGCCCTCATCAATGGCCTCATGACCACAAAAATGTTAGGCACCAAATCTATAAGTGTTCAATCCGATTCACAATTGGTCGTCAAACAGATGAATGAAGAATACGTTATTCGGGATGAACGAATGATAAAGTATTTAGCAGTAGCAAAAGTTGCGGTCGAGCAATTTCTTTCTTTTGAGATTCAACAGATCAGACGAGACCAGAATAGCTATGCCGATGCACTGGCTACTTTGGCCACGACAATTGCACGGATATAATGACGCATGATCGAGGTAGAGGCCATTTCACCTCTAGCATTACCAAGGAAACTATATGCCCTATTCATTCTGATGAAAGTTTGATGACTTCTCTCGTCCAGTATTTGTTTAATGGTACCGTGCCCCCTGACAACAAAGAGGCCCATCGAATCAGATTATGAGGTACGCGTTTTTGGCTGAACGATTCAAAGCAACTGTTTAGGAAGTCTTATTCAGGCCTTTATCTTAAATGCTTTCATCCCGATGAGGTCGCAAGTGTATTAGATAAGATGCATGCCGGTTCATGCAAGGCTCACGCAGGGGGCAGATTATTAGCTCATCGGGCTTTCACACAAGGATATTGGTGGCCCCGAATGCAACGTGACACACAACAGCTTGTACAGAAATGTTCGACATGCCAAAAGTTTTCACCAATCATCCTACAACCCTCTGAAGAACTCAATCCCGTTGGTCATTCACACAGTAGGGATTGGACCTCGTCGGGCCATTGCATCATGCTCTAGAAAATCTGAAGTGGTTAATTGTAGTAACAGATTATTTTATAAAATGGATTAAGGTCGAATCGTTGGCCACTATCTGAGATATTGATGTCCTGCGATTTTTATGGAAAAATGTCATCATAAGGTTTAGGATACCAAGAGCACTTATATCTGACAATGGCACACACTTCGACTGTTGAACGTGTCACGACCCGCTCCCCGTACCTAAGGGTTAAGTATCGTGACAGCCAGTAACTGAAATTACCTACGGCCAATTTTTAAACGAATTACTAAACATGAGCGAAAAAATATTTAAGTGAGGGTACTAAAATAATCATTGGAGCTTTTACTTTTATAACAAAATTTAATGAATAAAAAGGCCGATATTTACATATGAAAAATAGAATTATAAATACTATAGAAGTGCTATGTGTATCTATTCCGCAGCCTCGCGTCTAAGACTCTCCAAAAGCTATTTCTGAATTGCATTGTTTTCTGAAAATTGGTAAATAGTTATAAGCACATGGCAGAGTGAGAATATTATACTAAGAACATAATTACCATGGATAAGCTTTAGGCTTAAAATACATAAAATAGAATACTTTTCTATTAGAGTAAATAAGTTGCTCATATTATAATAGAAATCTGTTTCAGAAATCATATGATATTACACTAAAATATATAACAATAATCACGGTACAGAATAAAACAGAGGTCAATGGATTCATGACAATACAAAGGTACGGACTCAAGAGGAGGCTCGTACGGATTCTAGAGGTTGCTCCTATAATAGTGTAGCACTTAGCTCCGCACAGAACAGAGGTCAATAGATCTATGATAAACAGAGGGCGGTAAGGTAACCAATCAGAAGCCAATGGTTTATTTAAGTCCCCCAAGGCGTGGGACTCCCGTGGTGATACTTACAGAAAATAATTGCTTATGAAATCATTGTCAAATAATTATTAAAATTTAAACAAACATATCCATGGGTTTCAATTTAAGCAAATAAGGTTCAGAAAATAATCAACGTGATTGAAATATTAATATAATTCATAAAATATAAATTGCATAAAATAAATTATGGTAACTCAAAATATACGTAAAATATATTATGGTGACTCAATGTATAATATAACTCACCTTACTATTAATTTTAACTTTTATCTTTCATTCACTGCGATTCACTAAATACTCCAAACTAAACTCAAAGTTTTATATATATGTATATATAAACACTTAGAGAGCCGAGAGAGAGAATAAGAAAGTTTGGAACATAATGATGATGCATACAATGAACATCCCTATATATAGGGAAGAAGGTGTGGGCAACAAGAGAATTGGGGGGCACACATTCTTTTTATACAAAAAAATTACGTTTCAGTGTATTTCGGTCTAGGAAAAATATAGAGAAAAATATAATAAAAATACCATAATACTCAGAAAATAATATTGAATAATAATATAAAGTTAAAATTATTTTTTTGAAATCATTTATAATCAAATAATACTAATATAAAATTTAAGGGACAATTTAAATTTTTGGGTTGTTACAGAATGTACAAAGAACTATGCGCCCGGTATGGAATCAAGGCTTATTATTCCACCCTAGCTTATCCATGAAGTAATGGGCAAGGCGAAGCTTCGAACAAAACCATTCTAAGTGGTGTCAAAAAACGGTTGGAGGCATCCAAAGGGAGATGGGCCAAAGAGCTCCCAGCAGTACTCTGGTCATACCGAGCAACACCTCGACGTCCAACAGGCGAGACACCTTTCTCCCTAGCCTTCGGGGTGGAAGTTGTCATCCTACTAGAGATTGACTTCCCGATAGGAAAGTCTTATTTAGAGGAAAATGGAGTGAATGACGAACTACTTCAAGGGAAACTTAATCTCGTTGAAGAAAGATGTGAGAAGGCAATACTGTTGGCAACATACCAGCAAGACATAGTTCGGGCCTACAATAAACGAGTAAAACACCGACGATATGTGGTTGGCGAATTAGTTTTGAAAAAAGTCCTCCCCAATGAGCGAAAAGCTGCTGATGGAAAACTTGGGCCAAATTGGGAAGGACCATACTAGATCACTAATCTGGCCGGGGAAGGGACATACGAGGTAGCCAATCAACGTGGGAATGTTCTCCCGAGGCCTTGGAATGCAATGCATCTAACGAAGTATTATCATTAAACCTTGTAACTACAATGTAATAACGCTCAACTATGAAGCATAATGAATAAACACAAGGTTGCTTCATAAAATCTTCGTCTTATTAAACTAGGCCTTTTATATTACATTCTCAATTTCATAAAAGTAAGAAATCGACAAAATTACAAGATCGCGGAACTTATTCCAACAATATTCAATGAATACATATTCCTTCTCAAATCTATCCTCTATCCTATCCAATTGAGGCTTTTCCAGCTGTTGGGCCCTTATTTAGAAAAAGAGTTGTTCGGCCTCATTTCAAACTCTGTTTGTTTCAGAGCCATCTCCATTTCATCCATATCCGCATAGTCCCAATAGGTTGAGTCTTTATTCTTGAAATCTACATAGTTTTCAAGAAGATTCTCTGCTTCATACTGAGTATGGATGTAAGTAGCAGAAATCTCGTCCAAAGCTTGACAGGTGGTCATATTATTCTTATGCTAGTGAAGCAAAAGTGGGAGCTGGTCCAGAAAGGTGTAAAGTTCCGCCTGAGTAATTGGATTAAGAACATGGCTTCGCGAAACAATATCACAAGCCCATTGAAGATTCTTCAGGGAAATGTCATCATGAAGAACTTCGAAGCATAAATGGAAAAAGGTTGCAAGAACGGTCTAGGCCTTATACCACTGGTAATCCAAAGGGGGAATAGGGGCTCGGTAGGCGGGAAAGTGTTGTCTTTCAAAAAGTGTGAGTTTCAATTCCTCGATCCAGTTCGGATTCGGAGGTAAAGCAGGTACAGTAGGGTCCAAACTAAAAAATAGAGGATAATGTGGTTCATTTACAAAATTACACCAGTCAGATGAGGAGAGCTTTGCCTTTTTGGCCAAACATGATGGACTAAATCCCAAACCCTCAGTTGAATTCGGGACCTTCTATACTATTTTGCTCGGAAGGATCGAAGTGTACCACGCCGAAAGAAGATTGTCTTCCAAACAACGAATTCGGTCGAATGGTACGTAAGGATATACCACCGAGCTTTGACGAGATGGATGAACCAAGGTCGGATCATCAAACTCCAATAATCTGTGGTGAATTCGCTCTATTGTTTGGGGATGGAATGGTTCTAGCCAAGTATCCCAGCCAGTAGCAGTAGGAGTAGGGACTACTTTACCCCACGTCGACATTTCAGAAGAGGAAGAAGAACCTCCAAGATCCAAACAAGCAAATGTCGTTTGAAGCAAGGTTTGAATTCTGTCATGACTTTCAGAACTTGTTCCACAACTTGTATAAATGGAGGAAAGCAAATAAGACTACTTAATGCAGAGGTATTATTTCAAGGATAACTATCTATTTCCCCTACTACAATAGAGAACTTGTAGTTTAAGAAGTGTTGAAGACACAAACACACATACGCGCACACTCTCAAAGAGAGAGAGAGAGAGAGTTACTAGTAAAGGAAATGAAGTTGAAATGGAAATGTCAAAACTTTCCACATTGATACCCCAACTTTATATGGAAAAAATGAACCTACCTTTTAGGATAAAAGCCAAGAATATGAAAAAAATGAACCTACCTTTCAGGATAAAAGTCAAAAAACTTTTCCTCTCTCCCTCTCTAAAGTTGTGTAACCATCTCTACATCTCTCTCTTTTTTCCCAATAAACAAACAAACAATGGATTGTGGAAGCTCACTATACGACTCTTTCGAGCTTAAATCCTTCGAACGCCAACTTCACTCTGCCATTTCTTTTAGAACCCTCTCCATGCATCGTTTATCCGATCACCACCACCCGCCACCACTTCCGCCGCCGCAACAACCACCACAACCCATCTCCAAAAAATCCTCAAAATTTTCTCGATCGTTTCACAAACTTCTTCGATCCATTTTCGGCCCCAAACAAGCGAAAACAAGATCGTAAGACCCATTTCTTGCTGTTTTCAACAGGTTGGGCCCGCTTTCGACCATTTTAGGAGTGCCGAAGAGTGGTAGCGGCGGCAGGATTTCGCCGGAGTTTAATTCGGTGGAGAAAACATTAGTTAAGCAAGAGGAGGAGTCATTTACTCTCCAAAAGCAAGTTGAGGATGTCGAGAATGAAGGTCTGCTCAAATTATGGCCTTAACGACGCAGGTTAACAATCTGCGTACCTAGAAGGGAGAGATTGAAAAACAGAAAGCTGATAAGCTTTCTAGTCTTTTGAAGAAACTTGAGGAGAAGAAGAAAGATTCGTTGTCTCAAATTGAGGATATGACAACATAAATTAACAATCTGTAATTGGAGGTGGAAACCTTACAGACCCAAAAAAACAAATTGGAAAAACAATTGGTACGTGATAGCAATGAAGCATTGGGTCAAGTCAAGGACCTGTTGGACAAGGTCAATGAAAAGCAACAGGAGCTAGGGACCCTAAATAGCCAGAAAATTGAATTTGAATCTCAACTGGAGAAGAAAATTCTAGAAATGTCAGAATACTTTGTTCGGATAGGAACTCTGGAAGAGAAGTCAGAAAAAAATATTGCTGATCAATGGAAGATGCTCGAAGAAAAAAAGGGTCTTATGGTACAGGTGAAGGACCTGGAACGGGAGGTGGACTCTCTACGGAACCAGAATAGTGATTTGGAAGAGCAACTAAGAAGTAAAAACCACGAGACTAATCAAATACTAGCAAAAAAAAAAAGAGGTTGCAAGATCGAATTTCTAAATTGGAGGAAGACTACTATGTTTATGAAATCCTGATCGAGGAACAACTAAGGGTCCAAGAAGAAGAAGAAACAAAGAGCTATGAAAATGATGATGATTTTGAGTTCCCTTATATGTGTGAAGATCCCACCTTTGTCGATGAGATCTTCTATAACGGCTAGATCAGGCATGTTTTCCTATTTTCGGCAGAGATTTGTTGTTTTCTGATGTTGAAAATTGTAAAGGTGAAGTGAATTCTTATAAGCCTCCCACTCCGCCACCGATTCGGATTCTCAAGGACCGCGATCCTCCGTCATGCTCCTCTTCCGAAACCGACGAGCTCGATGGAGTTCTAGCAGGAACCTACTGCATTTGGAAACCAAAATCTGATGCGTTTGAGGTGGCGAAGTCGCCGGAGAGATGTAAGAAGAGCAGCTCGACAGGATCATCAAAGCGGTGGAAGTTTCGCAATCTTCTCTTCCGGAGCAACATCAACGACAAGGACACCTTCATCTTTCTCGCTCCTTCGAATGCCAATTCGAAGAAAAAGAACAACAACAAGAAGGCCTTTGAGAGAGCAATAGAAGTAAAAGTTGTCGGAAGAGTGAAGCCGACAATGGCTGGAGTAGAAGTGATGGTGGCGCAAGAAAGAGATTAGAGGTAGTTGTTGATGTTGTACAAGCAAGATTTGGTAGGGTTCTTTGCTAACGTGAACATGTTGAGCAGAAATCTCAAGGAAATGCTCTCACAAAAGAAAAGGGAGACAAAAAGGCCAGGAATTCAACCCTTTGTCTGCTCAGGTAGTGTAACCAAAAGTTCAACAAATGCAAAGGCAGGAATGATATTATGCATACCTTTCATGTGTCAAAACTACTTTGCAGCATATACGAATGTACAGATTAAAACAAAAAAAAAAAAAAAACACCAAAAAAAAAACACAAAAGCAACACAAGATAGATACAAAATGGCCCCCGAACAACATCTTTACAAATTATCCAACTCAGAAGGGATAGGAACCTCGGGATTCGGCAAAGGAACTTGGGAATATAGCTCGGATGACTCTCCAACCCCAATTCATTTCATTTCCGATCTTCAGCTTTCTCGGAAAAAGAAGTTTTACAGTTTGTTCATCTGGTCGGCATACACAGCATTTGCGTCATTCCAGGTGGCCTCAATACTCGCCTTCAGCTCTATCTCATGTTGGCCCTTCATTGTCTCCTCGTCGACCCTCAAAGCCTCATAATCCGATCTTAATTTATCAAGTTGACGGGTGGCCGCTTCAACATTTTTTTCGCCCGACATCTAGCCTAGTTCAGCTGTTGCGATTCTATTCTCAGCACGTGTCAACTCCTCCTTAGAATGTTCCCTCTCCGCCAATAATTGTTTCTTTTCCTCGGCGATAGATCTTCTTTCTTCTTCGATCTTGCGTTTCTCTTCATCATGGCAATCCTTCTCTTGGGTTAACCGAACCTCAGCCTCTATAAATTTGTTGACAGCCTATATCATCATACTCGTTAAAATTATAAAAGGCAACCGAAATTAGACATATACCATGATAAGCTTACCATTACCAGATTCTGGATTCCTTGACCTAGAATTTGCTAGTTCGATTGTCCTTTCAGAAGTCGGATATCCTTTGGAATATGAATACCTCGCGTCATCGCAAAGGCAACCCCAGCATCAGAAAATACAGAGTCAAGCATATTTAAAGATTGACTCCCGATCATTGGTTGGAAAATATGTTTAATCGAGCCCTCCACAACGTTCTTCACATGCTCTTCGCTTGCCTGAACACATTAACGACTTGACGACAATTCTGCTATTTTGGGTGAATGATCGGCCGCTTTGCGTAAACTACAATCACTGGCATCTTGATTGGCCCTCCGAGCCGCCTCAGATTGCCTGGTCATCCGAAGACTTTGACAAACCAGTCGATAATAGAATTGCCTCCGATAAACGACTTCCTCGGTCTGCTTCTCCTAATAACAACGCATGCGACAATCCTACCTCTTGAGCTTCTAGAGCACGATCGGACACAAAGGACAAGGCTACTCGTGGCAGAAATTGATCAATCAACACCTCGGCCGATCGTGAGGTAGCGACGAAACACCTCCAAACTACTTGCAATGCTTGTAAATTTACACCCAAGGACTCGTTTTGCCGATCTGTATTTATCACGTGATGATCTATAAAAACAAAATAAAAACAAGAGATAAAAAAACAAACACACACACAATGACGATCCACAAAAACAAACAAATGAATGACAGCTATATAGTCATGGAAATTATCGCGGCTCACTAGTACCCAGCTTTCGGGGTACAGTTGCAGCACCCTCAGCAAAAAGAGAGGAGGCAAACTCCCAACTCCTAGAGACCATGACCACATCTTCCGATTCTACGTCAAAGGACTTTGGGAGCACCCGAATAAGTGATCTGTCTGATCACGGTGCTTTGATGCAAAATAGAACATCCCCAAGGGAGCTTGATACAGACTATAGCAATATTGTAACTCTCTCAAACCTAAATCCAAGCCCAACATATTATTCAGCGCAAGCATTGCATTTATAATCTTAAAAGCGTTTGTTGTCAACAAAAAGGGTGGGACTTCGTAATGGGAGAGGATTTCACAAAGTTGGGGGTAGAGGGAAAGCCTAACTCCGCCATCCACTATCGAGGATACTAACCATGGAACCCCCTCGTCGTTGAGGAATAAGAAAATATCGTCTGGACGTGGCGATTCACGCTAACAAGTATATCGCAAGTAGATCGAAAATGGGATATACCATTAAAACTACTAAGTAGATACGCATACTTCCCCATCTGGATACAAAACCCTGGTAAAACTAACACCATAAAAAAAGGATACACAAACACTTATAATTTGGATGATGATTTGAATTGTAGAAGTATGGGACATGTGTCACCACCAGAAAAATCTTCAATTGATAAAGCGGTGGAGGCGCAAAATCCCGACTATCAATGCTAATGATTTAAGCAAAATGAGAGTAACAAGCACTCCCTTCCAACGGGACTATTGCCTCCTTTAGATAAATGTGCCCTCGCATTTAATGTGAAATACTGATGGGGATCCTCTCTTAAAACCTATTTGAGGGATAGTACTTCGGCTATACGATATGCCGATCTCTTGCTTTGCACAAGGAACTGATCCATGAGGATCCTCTCTTAAAACCTATCCGAGGGATAGTACTTCGGCTATACGCTATGCCGATCTCTTGCTTTGCGCAAGGAACGGATCCATGAGGATCCTCTCTCAAAACCTATCCGAGGGATAGTACTTCGGTCATACGCTATGTCAATCTCTTGCTTTGTACAGGGGATGAATCCATGAGGATCTTCTCTTAAAACCTATCTGAGGGATAATACTTCGGCCATACGCTATGCTGATCTCTTGCTTTGTGCAAGGAACGGGTCCATGGAGATCCTCTCTTAAAACCTATCCGAGGGATAGTACATCGGCCATAAGCTATGTTGCTCTCTTTGGCCGAAGGAGCGGGTCCATACGGATCCTCTCTTAAAATATATCCGAAGAACAGTACATCAGTTATACGATATGCCGATCTCTTGCTTTACGCAAAAATAAGTTCATGGGAATTCTTTTTCAAGATTTATCCAACAGATAGTGTAAATAGCTGAAACAAATTAGCCGATCTCTTGGAGTCTGCTCAAAGAATAAGACTTTGGCATAAATTTAAATTCAAATGCATATAACTCAAGTAGTGCGATTGTTTCATCAAATACAGATCTATTAACTCAAAAAGAAAAAATTCGATACATCATCTCTTTATATATATATATAAATAAAAACAAAAATAAACACACACACACACACACACAAATGTTTCTCCTAACCTTATCCCAAGCATTACCAATCTCTACTCCCTCAGCAGGTATTCTGATTGGCGACTTCGGGGCGTGGGTAAGAAACATTTTTGCTTAGCTCAGAGTCTGTTGGAACATTCGCGGCCTCCAGTGCCGATGTCTAGCCATCCTCCAATAACGTGTTCTCAAGCTTGGAAAACTGCATCTCGTATATGACGCTAGCCTCATTGTATCCTTCCTCTTTCGCTGCCTTTACCGCATTAGCCAGATTCTCCTTCGACGCAGCAAGTGTTTCGGAAAGTTGTTCCTTCTCCATCTTCAAAGCATTGATCTCTTGTTCTATAGATGTTAACTTTAAGTCCATAGCTTGAAGCATTGCATCGGACTCTGCAACTTTGCCCTCTGCACTTGCTGCTCGCAGCTCAAGCTCTTTGGTTTTCTTGTAACACCCTGTATTTTGAGGTATTAATATTTAGTGAGTGGTATTGGTGGTTTATTATGATAATTTAATGGTGAGATTTTTAGATAAGAATATAATTTTAAATTATTTATTTGTATTTATCTTATCTCTTTTATATCTATGATATTGTTGTTTATTCTGATATAATAATACATAAACTTTTCCCTAGCCTTTTCCTATCACGTGGAGAAGTTAAAAAAAAAAAAAAAAAAATACAAGCAAAGAAAACCGTGGGCTGTTAACCCACAGTAACCCCAAACCCACCCTTCAATCCTTTCACCTTTACATTTCTTTTGATTTTTTTAATCGTCTATCATTCCATCATTTCAATTGTTTTAATATTTTTTTCTCCCCTTGATTCCTATATAAACGGATAGAGTGATGGAGCTATTCACATTTCCTCATTCTTCATTCATTATCTTCATTCGACTCTTTCCTCCTCATAAATTATATAGAGTAGAAATATTAAGTTTAGATATGAGAGTGTTTAGAGTGAAAATGAGTGTTTTATAAAATAAATAAATAAAGTGAGAGTTGTAGATCTTATTTAATTACACATACTTTATGTTTTAGAAGTTTGATCAAAGCTATTTTTGGAGATCTATGGAGCAATTTCAGATTTGGTGACGGAGATAATTATTTTGAGGTAAATTCGGGTTGTATACAATATGCTCTATTTAAATCTCTTTGCAAAGAGTTCTCTTATTTTAAGTTATCCTCAATTTGTAATCTACTTGATTATTGTGGTAAAATCATTTGTTGTCGAATCGTTGATATTCTGATCATTTGGTAAAATTCTCTACAAATATTTCTGTGCTAAATGGTGATTTGTCTGACTGAATGACATGGAAATACTCCGTACATGGATCAAGTGAATCTTATTAATTGTTTACACCAATATGCCCGGATAAGCGTGGAGCTTGGGTGAGGTAGGTGAATAAATGAATTTATTCACTGGTCATGTACTGAGTAGGACCGGGTATTTGGTCCTAGATAAATTATTGTTGATTTGTTGTGCAATTTGGTAAATTGCTTGATTATCGTATCGTTGATTTAGTGTCATAAATTGTTGGGTTCCTGTTAATTTATTCTGTATCCGAGCCTTGTATTCCTGTCGTATTGTATACTTCCCGAATTAATTTATTTTTCAGGTGCGAAGCAGATTTTAGCGGAGCTCAAAATTGAAATTAAAATGATTTATTAATATAGAGATTTGGGACCCACCACTGTAATTATTAAATTTGGAGATAGTTGTAATATTGTTTATTTTGGAGGCAATTAGAATATTTGGACGATATTGTACCATTTGGGGACGATTTTGTAGTTATTATTTTTGGGAGCAAAACTTGTAATTTTTTTTAAGGCTATTTTAGTGTATTTAACGACCCAAGAGTGGGGCGTCACACTTCTCAACTAGTAAGTCATTCGACGACCTCAACTTATCTACCGCCCTGCCCAGTCTGTTATGGCGCACCATGGCTTCATACGTGGAAAACAAACCTTACATGTAACCATTCAATTCAAACAAAACATAACCAACTAACCAACCAAATATAAACGCACAATTAAGCAATAAAAAGGAGACACAACCATTTACTATCAAAGAAGAATGTAGAGTTTGTGAGAAAATAACAATATTTGACTGTTCAGCAAGGCGTGCGACGTCAACCAATAAAATTGAACTGCGACCAATCGCAGTAGCAACTTCAGCGTTACCCATAGCCGAATATGCATTCGTTAACTACTAATCCTTAAGGGCAGGCACCAAAGTGATCGGAGAAATAACAACCACTAGTTCAGAAGTAGAGGCTGGAGATGATACCGTAGCAACCGTAGAAGGATCAGTGCGGCTCTTTTTCCGAACTTCGGTCGATTGATCGGACGGTTTTTTGCCTAATCTTTGGACAGGAGGAATAAGGTCATCATAGACCACTACAGGATTAGGAGAATCGCTTACTATGACAATCGGCGAATGCTGGGGCCAATCGGCAGTTGTAGGGTTAGAAAACGTTTGCGAAGCAGATGTCATCGCCGCAGCTCTTTCACACTTCCTGGCTGCGACAATCTTCAAAAAGTTCTTCGGCGGCATGGTGCTAGATATGGTAGCCTCCGAACTAGATGATTCTTCTTGGGATCATTCTTCAAGAGCAACTTCTTCAACGTTCTCACATAAATGAAGAAGGATAAAGAAATCAAAACCATCGTCAGCACTAAGATCTATGCCATCTGTGGTTATTACTATTCCGTAATGAGAAACGTATGCGAGCAAGACACGAGCAGCCCAACCTTGCCCTTGTTGTTCTGGTGGCCCTCTGTACGACTAAGCTAGCCGCAAAAGGGAGAGGTTTACTTAATCTTCCCACTCATTGGGATGAGTAAAGACTTCGGGAGCTGTGGTAAATGAACACAATTATTAGTAAAATCAGATGGCAAGACAGATACAAGGACAAAACAAATAAAGATTACTTACAACCTAGACGCCCAGTGACCTTAGGAACAGGTTGGATTTGATCAACGCCAGGAGGAAATTCCCAAATTCCCTCTTTTATAACAAACACACACCTTTACCAGAATCATGAAGCATTTGAACAAGTTGGCGCTTCACCGACCTGGGTTTGAAATAAAACTTTGTTCTTTCTTTGGTGGTGGGAACAAAATTATAACAGTACCTAATCTCAAATAGACTTAAGTTGATTCCAAGAATATCGTTCAGGGCCACTACTCCCATCACTATCCTAAAGAAATTAGGGGATAGTTGGGACGGGGGTACCCCATAAAAGTGAAGCACCTTTCGAAGGAGGGGATGCAAAGGGAATCTAACTCCTTTCTCTACTATATCTATCAAGAGGAGAGGGATTCGTTCTTCAGAACCCTCCGACAAATTATCATCGGATGTGGGAACTCAGGGATATTATACAAAGCCCTGAATTCAGCAATACTCTCTTTGGATTTGAAAGAGGACCTCAATCGATTCATTTTAGTCAAAAAAAAGCTAACAAAAATGCGAAATCACAAGAAAAAAGGGGATGAACTTACAAATGACTTTTGTTGAAGGATGTGGAAATGAATATAAGAGCTGAGGACGTGATGCGATGGGAGACGAAAGAGAAAAGGGCCAAAACATTCGATTAAATACGTCTGACGCGAAACGGTGCATTGAAGAAGGAAATGACAGGCGTCATTATTTAAATAAGGATATTTAATGGACGTGTGTCACAGATGGCGCTGTTTTCCTAGGAGCCTACGAAAGTCGGCTAGGACACCTTCGGCAATCCTTTAGAAAAGAAACGTCGAAGGGGGGCCAATTGTGGAAGATTAAAACTCAAGCCCAAAGCCCAAGCAAATTAAGATACGGCCCAAAGCATTTTTATTCGGCCAAGGAAAAGTTCCAAATAAAGGCCAGGCCCAAATCCTTAAAAAATCTAGTTGCAAAGAAAACAAATTCACATGATAGGAGATTTAAACAAGATTGCTTTCTAAAAAGAGATCCGTGATATGAAGGAAAACCTTTGGATCAAATAGAAATCAACGATAATGATCAAAACTGACAAAACAAAGGATATGAGATCAACTGACTTTGACAAACTGAGCATCTGATAAAGAAAATCCAACGATCAAGAATGTGAACCCATATCCAAACTAAATCTAGGCCATCTAAAATACAGCAGCTCTGACAATAACAGATCAAGACAACTGGTCCACTTGCCCGACCAATGCCTGAAGACATAAAACACCATTGGATCGGGACAAATATCCAACAGTCAAGATACCAAGTGTCCATACTATAAAAGGGAAGAAGAAAATCATTTACAGAGAGGTACAAAAAAAGATATTTTCTTTCAAAGAAACAAACAATATGTCTGAACTGTATTCTAACTTGATCGTTAGAGTGTCTTCCCGACCAACCATGGTCGGGAGAGATCACCGACATCTTAGCATTTGTCTTTTCTACAAAGTAAAGGAAGGAGCAGCTCATCTCGATTTCCCTGTGGAGAATAAATATTACCCTTCCACACATACAATTCTCTCTTGATCGGAGAAAGAACAAAGATTAAAAATAAATAAATAAATAGTGATAGCAAGCGAGGAAGAAAGAGAAGAAGAAGAAAAACTAGTATTTTCCTATCATTTCACTATCTTATTTCAATCTCATTGCTAAGTAAGAAAACTCTCAAAACCTTCTCTATCTCTTTTTTTTTTTTTTTCCTTCAAAATCAGATTTTATTCAAATGCCTATGAGGCAAAAAATCTTGATAGAGTTTTTTTTGTAATTGCACGTGAATTTGGTGTTATATATATTAGATGCTTGAAGGTTATTTATATATTAGCAGTAGTAAAATTATGATATGATCTTGGATTTATACTTGCATGTGTAATTTGCGATGTTAAAGAGATGATTGAAGATTTTACTTAGTCTGATCATGTGGTTCTTTACTCTGCCAAAATATTGCATGAATTTTAGAAAATTTTATACTCAAAATTTTGAGATGGTTTTTTTTCTACAAAGTTGTTAATAATGATGTCTAATTCATTTAGAAACTTTTGTATCAATTATTCTAGGTTTGTATGAATTTATATGAAATTTTGATTAAATCTAAATTTTTAGACAGATTCTGTTTCATGTTTGAAAAATTACTAAAAATTCTATATTAAATCAAATCTGGTATTTTCTAAGTTAAAAATGAAATTTTAGAAGTCTAGTTTCATCCTAAATTTTTAGATTATGGATTTGATTTATAGATTTCAATGTGGAATTATTTTAAGAAAATATGACAAACCTGTATCATGTAATTTTATAATATTATTTATAACTTATTTTTAGGAAATTCTTTCTGAAAAATTACCATAACATGTTTATTGAACATTCCAGATAATTACATGAATTTTAAAATTATCTAAATAATTTAATTGTAATTTTAACCACGAACATTGTGTTCTGAAAATTCTGGACAGAATATCAAAGAATTAAGATTATCAATTCAATTATGTATTAGAACAAAAAAATAAGTGTTGTGCTAATCTATTTAATTAGATATTGTAAATTAGTAATTCATGCATGTGTGTTGTTGTGATTTATTTTAGTATTTAAAATTATTATTTCACACCATAGCTTGATTTAACTGTTTACAATAATTTGTAAACATTGATGAATTATTGTAGAATGTATATGTTAATATTTTATGTTGAAAATGGTATTAAAATGGTATAATATCGATTGTGATCTAATTTTTGCAATTATTAGTGACTATTATGTAAGTTAATTAAAATGATCAACAAAGTGTACGAAATTAACGGTTGACGGTTAATACCGGTTGTTCAGGGTGAGTCCTAGTTTTAAATAGTGTAAAAAATTAATGGTTGACGGTTGATACTGGTTCAGGGTGAGTCAGGGTTTTGAGAATTCTTACATGAGTTGTGTCGTGAAACCTTAAGATGGCACATGACTTATTTGAACAATTTTCAATATTCAGTTTTGGAATAAGGGTGGTGGCACATAGGGAGGTTACGTACCCCTGGCAGATTGTTTCCCTTGGGGCAGACCACGTATGCCACTGCTTGGGCATGTAACTCTAGGCGTGGGCATTCCTGGTAGTTACGGTTGGTAACACTTCAATATTTGACCAATGGGGGTTTTCAAATTAACCATGGCCATGACTTGGTAGTTGGTAAGTTAACTCTCTTTGGTGAAATTTTGAGTGCCACCTAATTTATTAAAATTGTTAAAATTATTTTAATGGTTGTAATTTATATTTGTAATTATATTGTTATATCATGTTTACAATCTCGTTATTAACCCCTTAAAAAGAAAGATAGGTTTGTTGTGTTTTTCTTACGAAACTCATGGCATATGTTTTGTTACCCTGGCGTTTTATGCTAGATTTTGACGATGAAGGAATAGAAGCTGAAGATGGAGTTAACGCTAACATAGAGCCTTAGCTAACTTGAAGCCATGACTGGAGCCGAATAAATTTTATTATCTTATGTATTAGCTATTAAGGACTTTATAATTTCATTAAATGTTGTATTTGGATAATTTTAAGTTTTTATTTAATATTGTTTGAACCTTTGGTTATGTACGAGAGTTTGAATTTCCTATTATGATGTCTAGTTTTTAATTTATTATGTCATTTTGTTTATTTAATTGCCCTTGATGTTTCAAAAAATTGGGATGTCATAAGATAAGAAAAAAATAGGTGTTTTGTGGAGAGAAAAATATAGAGATTTGAACAAATAGTTGGTTTGTGGAAAGTGAGAGAGAGAAAAAGATTTGAATAGTGGGTTTATGGAGAAAGAGAAAAATTTGAACAGATAGTGAGTTTGTAGAGAGAGAAAGATAATTTGAACAAATAGAATATAAATTGTAACAGATAGAAAAAACAAGCTTGTTGAATTTCAATAGATAGGAAAAAATAAGCTTGGAAAATTTCAAAACAGATAGTGGGTTTATGGAGAAAGAGAGAAATTTGAACAGATAGTGAGTTTGTAGAGAGAGAAAGATAATTTGAACAGATAGAATATAAATTTGAACAGATAGAAAAAACAAGCTTGTTGAATTTCAATAGATAGAAAAAATATACTTGGTAAATTTCAACAGATAGGAAAAAATAAGCTCGAAAAATTTCAACAGATAATTTTAGCATATAGATTTTTGAATAGATAATTTCAACAGATAGATTTTTTGAATAATTTGAACAAGTAGGTTAAAAAAAACTAACATAAAAATGTAAAATTGAAAACAAAATGTCATCCAAAACAACACAATGTATTTCTCACCACAATATTTTACAAAGTGTGTACTTCTCACTAAGAAAAACTATCATGTGGGTCTAACACCTCAAGGAATACTCAAATTGGATTTATCACCAATTTTTCAAAAAAGAAACCCAACAAACCAACTATTTGTAGTTTTTTTTTTTGTCAATTGTGTAAAGGAAAACAAAAAAACAAAAAAAAAAAAGGGTTCATGTAATCGAGTAGAACTCCGAAATGTAATTGTTGGCCTTATTTTTCTTATGAAGAAAAATATCATAAATGCGAGCGTGCCAGCAATGATTAAAAAATCCTTACAGATTAAATTCAAACCAATTATCAAGCGATTATGTTGACGATTCTTTTGCCTCAATAAAGAGGATTTCAAAATTGCCAAGTGTAAAGAAAAGAAAAATTAGCAGAAAAAAGAGGGAGACGGAGAAAGATGATTGAGTGAACAATCAAAGTAACAATTACTTATCTATACTCATATGCTTTGAAAAAGATGTGCATAAAATGCTTTGAAAAGGAAGTGCGTAAAATAAAATGCAGAAAAATATAATTGACAAGAAAAATAGAAATTAATTGTCTTTGATTTGAGTTTTGAATCTCCTTACAATGTAGTTATGAATGGCTATTTATAGGCAAACATTTATAAAAAAAAAACTACCTAATAACTATCTTATTCTTCCATCTCCTCCATTTCAATCTCCATGATCTTCCATAATTTCTTTCAACCTCCACTTCATATTCCATGCTCTTCATGTTCTTCATCATCTTTCTACATTTTATAACCTCTCATAACCTCTAAATGAAGAGGAGAGTGCTATATGTTCTGTAATTATATAAATAATAAATAATAATAATTATTATAATTTATAGTGCCAACAATAATTTATTTATTTTTTTCAATTTCTAAAAATGAAAAATAAAAAATAAAAAAGCTTAACCCCACTATAATAAAAGCTACCTAACTCTTACGCAAAATTTTAAAATTATACAACTATAAAGTCCAATAAATTTCACCAAAGTATTAAAGCTCGAGACATTAATGTCGCTGCATGAACATGGATCCATACACAAAGGACGCTCACAAAGAGGTAGCCATGATGATCCAAGAGAGTGGACTAACCCGAATGCTTTTCAGATGAAAGGATGGAAACAGTTGAGGGACAACAACGTTTTAAAATCACGAGTCATGACCAGCATAAAGTGAAGTGACCCTTTACTTTTTTCTTTTCTATTATAAATTATAATCGATTATTTATTTATTTTTTATTTATGGAAAATTTGAAGTTGAAGTTTGGCGACAAAGCTCTTGTGCAATTGCACTACAAGCTTATTATTTTGGATAAGTTAGTTTGCACCAAAGAGAACTTATTAAATGTTTTGCTCTTGATAATTCAAGAATAGGTAGATCAATTTAATTTGGGGACTACTAACTTGAGAATATATTGATGAATGCTTATCATAATTGGAGAGGAGGTATTAGCACCAAAGTTTGAAGTGTCAATCTTTGACTTATATAGGCTATGGCGGTGTTTGGGAGGATGTGGGGTGGGTTATTTTAGCCTCAAATTTGAAAAAAGTCAAGTAGCCTTTACTGTAGCTGAACCAATGATTTATATTTTAAAAAAAAAAACAGCTCGGCAGCTTACATTGCCACTTGACAATGCATTGACAGCCTACCACTGTCACTTAGCAAGCTGTCCCACCGGTAGTAAATGACACTTGTGCCCCTTTACACCAATTTTGGAAAAAGTGAGATTAGGAACAAATTTATCATTTCAGCCTCAAATATCATTTCAAACACATTTTTCAATACAATAATTCAAATAAAAATCTATCCCATCTTCCCAAACACAAAAACTAAAATGGTTTACTAAAATAGCCAAAAAGCCTAAAAGATAGCCATTTCCCAAACACTCACTATGTTTGGTATGTGCTTTTTTTTTTGTGTGTGACTATTTTAGTCAAAAAAATAAAATAAGTTAAAAAGTTAATAAGATAAAATGTCACATTCAAATCATAATTATTTTATTTTCTCTCTCACAAAAGTCAAAAAAGCCGAACAATCCATCCCAAATGAGACTTTTTAGCCCCAGGCTAAAATAGCCAAAAGATTAAAAAGCTAAAAAATTAATCCACATCCCAAATGAAGGCATAATGTGTTATTGAAAACCCTACCACGAGAAAAACACAAAAAGGTGAGTTTTTTTCCTAACCCAAAAGTAAGGGAAGGTAAGATGACTATACCATTTGATGGTAATGGCTTGCCTCCAGTTCACCATCTAAACTGGAGTGTAGAGTCTGGTTTATTGGGCTCATTTTTTTGGCTTTTTTTCAATAATTTGAACAGTTCATATTTTAGGGTTTGTTGAGTACATTATTTCTGTAAAACATTATGTCGATCGGATAACAGATACTATATGTATTTGGATCACTTTTTTATGAATAGTAAATTTTTTGACCATCCATTTTTTTCAAACAAAAGTGATCCGAATACATAATATCCATTATCTGATCAACGTGATTTTTTACAGGGATAATGTACTTAAGAAATCCTAAAATATGGACGGTTCAGATTATCGAAAATGGGCCCAAAAGTAGGCCCAATGGACCGAACTAGATTGGACTGTCTCATATCTGAATTGGAGGCAATCCAAACCCCCGTTTGACTATACCGTTTTTCATATGCGAATACGTAGGTGTTCCTTTAGCTACTCCTATGATTTTGAAAAAAAAGAAGAAGAAAATATTAATTGAAAACTAAAAAGAATACGGATTCACTAATAGAATAAGAGTACCTCAATTTGATATGTCAAATTTGTGGTAATTCAACAGCTTTATTTTGACATATCAAATGAACTCCATCTAGTGTACCAAAAGTTGATATGACTTTTGGCCATGAAGACCACTTCATGCCTTTTTTTCTTTTTCTTTTTTTCAAATAGAAAAGGACTAAAGGTACACAAAAGAGTTTAAAATTTTAAAATAATAGAATAATATATTTAATATATCGGGTAGAGAACATTCATGTCAAGTTGACATATGTTAATTTGCCACCCAAACTATCAAAAAAATTTGATATACCAAATTTTGAATGTTTGAGTGAACATGCTCCAAGGTCACAATAAAATGACAATGAGAATGAAAATAATTATAAAATAATGGTGATAAAAAATAATTACAATAGAAATGTAAAGTTAACAAACTTTCTCCATTTTTCTATTTTACTTTTTCCTCTTATTTTTTATTTTCCTATGCAACTCTCCATCACCAGCCATCACCATTGTCACTCCAGCTCTCCTCGCTGTTATAACTACCATTGCTATTCTCTTCACCACCTTCAGCCCCACATCTACCAACCCACAACACCCTTTAGTATTTTGCTAACCTCATCACCAATGTCCAACCTTTTCACTTACTTTTCCCATATTGCAACCCCCTCTTCTATCTCACATTGCAAAATCATACATATCTCTCCCTCATTTTTGTTGATTGTGATCAGTGTTTATTAAGAAGGCAACAAATGAGATGAAGAAAAAAGATAGCAAGGTATGTGATTGCAAGTGGAATGAAGGGATGCTCGTTGTAAGGAAAGGTTGGGTAAGGAATGTGAAAGAGGAATGAGTGGCATCGAGGGAGGGTGTGGAGGGTTGAGAAAGACATATTATTTTGGGTATGGCTTATAAGTTAGTTTTTTGCTTATTATGAAAAGATGTGTAGAAAAGTAAAAATGTGATGTGATTCAAATATGTCTTTTTTGGGGTAAATACGTGATTCAAATAAGTCAATAAGTTAATAAATTGGCTTTTTTAACCTTCGTTTGGGATGAATTTTTCTAACTTGAATTTTTTTGACTATTTTAGTATGATTAAAAAGTTGTGTTTGAGATGATAATATGTGTCTTTGGTTTCAGTCTTTTAGATTAAGTTTTTTGAAAACTGATTTTTTTTTATTTTTTTTATTTTTATTTTTTTGTTTTTAGTGAATATTTTTAAAATTTTAAGCATTTTTTAAACTTTTTTAGATACACCTCACTTAGATGTATCTAAAAAGCAAAAAATTTGTGAAAAAATATTTTAAAAAATTAATAAATATATAAAAATATGAAAAATATACTGAATTCTCGTATTTTGTTTTATATTTTTGGTATTTAGTGAATTTTTAAAAAAAAATTCACAAAAATTATACTTTTTATGTGTATTTATGTTAGGTGTGTCTAAAAATTTAAAAATTTGCTTAAAATATTAAAAAGATTCAACAAAAATAAAAAAATACAAAAAACAAGAAAGTAGAGTTTTCTGAAAAGTATTTTTGAAAAATAAAAAACAAGCAAGTAAATAATTTTTTTTTTTTTTTTGTAATTGATTTGATGATTATAAGAGAAAAAATAAAATAATTATAATTTAGATATGATATTTTATTTTATTGATTAAAATTACTTATTTTATTTTAATTGACTAATTTAGTCTCAAAAAGTTCATTCCAAACACCTTGGTTCATCCCAAAAGGGACTTAGGAGGAGAAAGAAGAGAAAAGAGAAAAGGGAGGGATATTTTTGTCATTTCAAGATAAATTTTATAATAATTTTTTTCAAGTTTATATATATTGCAATTTTTTTCAAAAATATTTTAATATTTGTTTTTTTAAAAAATAAAAATGAAATTGATAGAAATCGGGGTTGGGCCACTGCCATAAGTTGCTTGTTTTCTTCTTCTTATTTTTTAATTGGCTCTTTACCGTTTCGCTGTAATTCCATGAATCCGGATCCTCGGTGCCCCTTTCCTGCTGTGCTTCCTGTAGCCCTCCAAAACGACGTCGTTTTGGAGGGTTTTTTTTTTTTTTTTTTTTCTTTCTTTCTTCGTCTTCTTTCTTTTCCTTTTGCCCCTGTTTTCTTCTGTTCATCAGAACCACCAGCTCCCCTCTGCTTAATCAACTTCTCCACCATCCTTTTCTTAGCCTCCATTCTCTTCAAAGCCTGCATCTCCTTCAACTTCCTCATCTCTTCTTCCTCCACCACCTCCGACGCTGGAACAAACCCAACACCGTGTGGATATCACCCCATGTGAAGGGGGTGATTGTCTTCTCCATGAGAACACACCTTGGTCAACCATGGAGGCTATCAACCATGGAGGCTACCAACCAAGTCAAGAATAGAGGCTGCCCAAGTCAAGAATGAAGGCTCTCCCACCTACCATTATATGTATAAATGGAAAGGGTGAGAAAGAGAGAGATGTGAGCAAACCGAGAGACTAGTAACCAAGCAGTGCGAGAGATGTGAGGCGGAGAGACCGTCTCTCTCGGTGTGAGAGAGGGAGACGGGAGTGTGAGTACTGAGTTATATAGAGAGACAGAGAGTGTGAGTTGTGTAATCCTCCTCTTGTTGATATATAGTGATATCGCTCCCGTGGACGTAGGCTGGATTGCCGAACCACGTTAAAACTCTTGTGTTATTGCTTGTGTGTGTTTCCTGGTGTGCCCACGATCCCCAACAATTGGTATCAAAGCCTGGGTGGTGACAAATCGAGTTTTTTTTTTTTTTCTAAAAGTACCCAGATTTCGAAGTGCTCGAAATCCACTTTTGAGCATACCAGGAGGAAGCCCTTAAGGAAAGGAGTCCAGAACAGCAAAAAACATCCCCAGAAGAGAAGCAACGCGCCCTCACGCGCCCCTGGAAGGACGCGAGTGAATTCCAGTCTCACCACGCTCCCCACGCGCCATCCAGAGGAAGAAGACGAGTGGGAGCGCGCGTGGAGCTGACGTCAGCCTGAGCCGAGCCGAGCAGATCGCTGCCGTTGACCGTCGCCGCTGACCAAGCCGCGCCGTGCCGGATTCGCGCCGTTGACTGAGCCGTTGGCCAGTCAGTCAAGCCACGCCGCTGAGCCGCCGTTGACTGCGCCGCCTGCGCCGTTGAACGCGCGTTGACCAAGCGGTTCCGGGGAAATTATCCGGTGCATCTCAGACGTACCAGATTCTGCTGATCTGAATCGTGAAAATTGTTTTGGCTTGATCTAAGCCATTTGAGGTCCGATTTGGGTGAGCCAATAGTGTTTTCCAATTATTTGGAATATTTCGAACACATCCGTAAGGTCAGAGTTTGCAAATAAGCTTTCAAAAATTTACAGTTTTTATTTTGGCAATCCGAAGTACTTTTCCGGCTAATTTGAGCAGTCCGAACTTCACAGCAAAGCCTGTTTTTCAAACAGAGATCACTTTCTGGATGATGGAGGAATCCACATCAGTTTCAGGGCTGATGATTCGGTTGAACGCTTCTAATTATGCGATATGGAAGCCGCGGATGGAGGACATCTTGTATTGTAGAGACTTGTTTGACCCTATAGCGCTAAAGGGGGGTCAAACCAGATGGAAACAAGGATGGGGACTGGATAAAAACCAACCGGAAGACTGTCGGTCAAATCAGACAGTGGATTGACCACCGTGTGTTCCACCATGTTGCCCAAGAGACGGACAGCTATGCCCTATGGATGAAATTGAAAGGCATGTACCAGTCCAAGACCGCATGGAACAAAGCCTTGATAATGAGAAGGCTTATAAACCTGAAGCTGAAGAGTGGTGTGTCTGTTGCTGAACACACCAGTGAATTCCACAGCCTTGTGAACCAGCTTGCATCAATCAAAATGGAGTTACAGGATGAGATGCAAGCATTATTATTACTCAGTTCTTTACCAGACAGCTGGGAGACGTTAGTGGTTTCTCTCAGTGATTCTGCACCCGAAGGAAAGCTGACCATGGGGATGGTCACAGACGCCTTATTCAACGAGGAGGCAAGGAAGAGAGAGATGGGAGAAGAGCCGTCACAATCCGTTGTCACAGAAAGTAGGGGCAGAGATAGAGAAAGGGGCAGAGGTAGACGAAGAAGTAAAAGCAGAGGGCGTTCACAGTCCAGACAAGGCAACACGAGGAGGTGCTTTTACTGTGATCAAGAGGATCATGTAATAAGAGATTGCCCAGAGAAAAAGGCGGACAGACAAGCCACAGAGAAGGCTAAGGAACACGGAGGTCCCTCAACTACAACAGTTGTAGTGAATTCCTCTGACGATGAAGAGGTGATGCTTACAGTCTCGTCAGAGTTGGAGACACCCGGCTGGATTTTGGATTAAGGGTGTACGTTCCACATATGTGCGGATAGGAAGCTTTTCTCCACTTACCGAAGAGTCAGCGGTAGCATTATCCGGATGGCCAACAACACAGTGAACAGAGTTGTCAGCAAGGGACAGTGCGTTTCCTTACTAAGGATGGAAGAAAAGTAATTTTATCTGAGGTCCGACATGTGCCAGGAGTGCGGAGGAATCTAATCTCCCTGAGTATGCTAGATCTAAAAGGAAATTCTTTCTCATCTAGTGGCGGGGTTCTTCATGTATACAGAGGTGATAGAGAAATGTTGCAAGGCAAATTATGCAACAAACTGTATAGACTGGAAGGAGAAGTTTTGACAAAGATGAGTGTTGTCAAATGCTAGTCGAAGGGTACAAAGAGAGAACATACGCAACCAAAGCGTATGACTAAGCAAGACTTTCATCAGGAATGGCGAAAAAGGTGCACGGGAACACAAGGAGGCAATTCGAAGGTGCACAGATCTGAGCCAGTGAAGACAATCTTGAAGAAAGTTCAGAGCAAAGAAACCAAGTCGATAGAGACTGTACCAGTGAAGAAGAGAGTTTCTTTTGCTCCCGTGTTAGAGACATTTTGCAACCTCTCAAAAGATGCATGGAAGGGAGGGATGCAATCTCGAGTCGCAAAATGAGCTTTGCAATGCACTCCAATAAGGGGGTGCGAGCACTATGCACGGAGTTGTATAGTGGTAACTTGTACAGACCAGTGGAAGTTGTCTTGGCAGAAGGGCTAACTGTCAAACATCAGTAAGGATGTACAAGTGAAACAGAACCGAACATCAGGGATTGCAGCACAGACAACAGGCGTATGAGATCGCTGCGAAGTTGGTCTGAAGTGCAGAAAACAAAGGCTGATTGTTCAGAAATAAGCTCCAAGCAAAGAAGACAGAGGACGTTGATGGGATACATAACGAGTTTTCTATTGCTCCAATTACTGGTCCTGCGAGATAAGGCATGACAGTCAAGGGCATCTCAGCAGGGGGTGCAGGACATCCAATCAGAGGGTGTCAAGATATCTTGGTTACGCAAGTGCAGGCATCCGAGACAGAAGCGTGGAAGAGATCTATGGGAGATAGGAGCAGAGGCTCTCTCCAAATCAGAGAGTTGTGTGAGTTGAGTTGAGGATGTAGGATTCCCTCCTCCTCTTATATCTCTGGTGTATTATCTCTAGCTTCAGGGGATGCAGCGTCGCAGTGAAGGCATCCAAGACAGAAGCGTGGAAGAGATCTGTGGGAGATAGGAGTAGAGACTCTCTCCAAATCAGAGAGTGATGTGAGTTGAGTTGAGGATGTAGGATTCCCTCCTCCTCTTGTATCTCTGGTGTGTTATCTCTAGCTTCAGGGGGTGCAGACATCTCAGTGAAGAGATGAAGACTATGTTGAATTTGGGCGTGACAAGATTAACAGCAGTGTGTGCAGTGGATCACCTCACATGGGTTGAGGGGGTGATTTGTGGATATCACCCCATGTGAAGGGGGTGATTGTCTTCTCCATGAGAACACACCTTGGTCAACCATGGAGGCTACCAACCAAGTCAAGAATGGAGGCTGCCTAAGTCAAGAATGAAGGCTCTCCCACTGTAACATGCTCGGGGGGGTACCCGCGCGCGTTAAATAGTTCGGACTCCCGAGATGTCTTTGATCTAGTCTCACGAGTGCAATGTGAAACGTAGACGAGAGTCCAGATTTGGAAACTTTTATTGAAAATCCATTTTATTGCAATTTTGTCAAAAATGGACTGCGTCATCAGATCTCAGAGTCGCCACCTAATATTTTGGGAAATTAGGAAACCCATGACTCGGTGCCAAGGCCACTGTTCGTCGTAACCAAGGATGCTTGGCTCGGAACCTTAGGTATGAGAGGGGAAGGTCAATAATGAGCACCCCCGCTCACTCGATCAAAAGATCGGCCTTTACTAAACCATGATATGACTTTTTATTTTCTTTATATGTTCATGTTCTGATTATTGAATAAATTCTAAAATTTACTATGTGAAGCATACAAGTATAGACTAGTTTGCTTAAATTGAAACAATTCAACTTCATGTTTGTTTTCCGAAAAGGGTTTGAATTTGCCACTTGACAAAGTGGGCTTAAAGTTTGTGAATTTGCCACTACAAAGTGGGCTTAAAACGTACAGTCGTTGAATCATTCCAATTCAGGCAACAAGCCTTTATCCACAGGCATTCAAACAGTTTATCACATAAGCAAATAGCCTCATAGTAGAATGCTAGACATAGTAAGAAAAACACACACAAACGGGATGCTAAAGCATAAAAACTTACATGTTTGACGTCCCACGAACAAGCTACAAAACAAAATTAGTAAAATATGCATGATCTTATATACAAAATCCTAATGCAATTCACTCATGAGATGCAACTAAAGATTCGACTTCTAAAATATGATATGTGAATCATCTCAAGAACATGCGGTAGCGCACATAATCACATAGGAATTGATTAAATCCACAAATGCAAACTTAGCCGAATCAAGATGCATGAAACATGGATGCAAAGCATAACTATGATGAAAAATAAATATGATATTTATGTACAAATAAAGAAAGCAAGTAAAAGAACAGGATAGAAAGAAGCGGGGCGGGGAATTATTACAACATTTTAAAGAATAATTACAAATCAAATTAGAGAGAGATGAGGAGAATATTACAACAAAATAAAAACCTCACAATACACTCAAAATAAAAAATAAATAAAATAAAAGCTTCATGTTCTTTAGAACCGCCGGCGGAAATTGGTCAATATTGGGAGATTACGCCATCTTGTTTGGAAGAAGCTAACCGACCGGCCAACTAGGCCAAGTAAAACCTGTCTTGTTGCGAAACCAAGAAAATGAACAAACAAAAAATATGTAGGTGACTCAACTAACCACTACCGGTTAGATTAAAAAAAAAAACAAAAAAAAACAAATATAAGATAAAATAAAAAGTGCAAACTCACAACATAAACCTAAAGCAATAAAACAAATATAAGATAGAACATGCAAGATTACAACAGAACTAATATGAGACTAAAAAAATAAATATGAGGTAGAACATGCAAGATTACAACAAAACTAATATGAAATTAAAGAATGCGAATAAAAATAAATAAATAAATAAATAATTATGAGCTAAACAAACCACTAGGATTATAACAACACACTATGAAATATAAAGTAAGAAAATAAATATGAGATAAACAAACCACTTAGATTATAACAAAACACAATGAAATAAGAAGCATGAAAATAAATATAAGATATAAAATATAAGAAAATGAAAGACTAACAATTCACCTTCTAAAGAAAGATTGAACTTTTTGATTTCCAAACTTCCTCTTGATCACCCTCAAGTGTAGGAAGTGTGTTCTCAAATCCTCAATTCGAAATTATGGAGTTTATGGAGTTTGTGGTATAGAAAGTGGCTAACTCTCTAGTTTTTCTCACTTTCAATCACTAAACACTCTTCCTTATGATCAAGGCAATTGATCTTTGGCTATATCAGAATTTTTGGAGTGGTTTTGGTGTATGGAAATGAGGAATTTCAGTAGCTATGGAAGGTATGGGGTGTATATGGAAGATAGGAATATTTTTGGCTCAAAAACTCAATTTTTCTCTCTTTTTTCACTCTTTTCTCACTCCTTTCTCTTCAATTTCGTGGTCTTTTTTTTCTCTCTTACAATATGATCATTCTATATAGGCAATGAGGGAGAGTAAAGGTCAAAAAGAAGGTGGGAGACAAGGTGGGAGACAAGAATGTGATAGGAGGGCAAATTTTCAAGGTGGTTGCATGGGATACTCCTTTATGAATACAAACAAAACCTCTTTTTGACAATGGGGGATGAGTAGGTATAATGGAGGATGAGTGGATGCACTTGAATGGCTCAGAAAATAGGTAAATGGGTTGTCCCAACCGAACCAAAACCAAGAAAAAATGGCCTATTGTTGTTTTGGGCCGAGTCAACAAAATCTGCTTTTTAAGTCCAACTTCAAATGGGCATATCTCCCCCATATGGACTTGGTTTTAGGCGGTTCTTGGGTCCAAATTGAAGCCCCAGAAGTCTACTTTCCAATGATGGTGGCCTCACATTTAAATTCCAAGTGTACAAAGAGATATGCCTAATTTAGTAAAGGCTGTCTCGGGTTGGGTCAACAAAATCTACTTTGAAGCCCAACTTCAAATAGGCATATCTCCCTTATTTGGACTTGGTCTAAAGTGGTTCTTGGGTCTAAATTGAAGCCCCAGAAGTCTACTTTCCAATGGTGGTGGCCTCACATTTAAATTCCAAGTGTACAAAGAGAAATGCCTAATTAAGTGAAGGCTGCTCATTTCCTTCTTAATGATTTGATACTCATTCTTTTCCTAAACCAGTCATATTTCCTTTAACTCCAAACCTATAAAGAAGATGTTTTTAAATATTTTTCAAAAAAGTTCACCTCCCTTCCATTTATTTCCACTTTGTCCTTACTCGGTTTACTGAAAAGTGCAACATTTTAATCGAAATAGGAGCTTCGAGACATTGTAGAAACATTAAAAAAAAACATATTTTGAAAAGAGGGTTTTAAGGTCTAAAATAGTTTGGCCAAAAAATGGGTGAAGGTTGGGATTAAAACTTAAATTCCATCTTTCTTACTGAGAATTTTGTGAGAAACACATTCTAATTGTCATCATCGGGTAATCAAAAGAAAGCGCCCAAGTCTTAGGATCGGTCAAAATGGGGTGTCTACACCCACCTACCATTATGTATATAAATGGAGAGGGTGAGAAAGGGAGAGATGTGAGCAAACCGAGAGACTAGTAACCAAAGAGTGCGAGAGATGTGAGGCGGAGAGACCGTCTCTCTCGGTGTGAGAGAGGGAGACGGGAGAGTGAGTACTGAGTTATATAGAGAGACAGAGAGTGTGAGTTGTGTAATCCTCCTCTTGTTGATATATAGTGATATCGCTCCCGTGGACGTAGGCTGGATTGCCGAACCACGTTAAAACTCTTGTGTTATTGCTTGTGTGTGTTTCCTGGTGTGCCCACGATCCCCAACACACCGCCCTCCCTCTCCTTCTCAGCCACCATCATCGAACAAACCCAAAAATGACTTAGGGATTAACTTCTTGCTATCGAGTTCTTTAACCAGATAAGCAGCTTTCTTTGTCTTTCCTTCCTTGCATAGTCCCAAAATCAGTGCATTGTAAGTCAAGATATCCTTCTTAATCCCATTCCTCGACATCTCCTCGTAAAGCCTTCTACCCATCTTAACATTACTTGCTTGGCTATACCTATTTATCAATGTATTGTAAGTTACAGTATTAGGAGACACATCAATCCCTTTCATCTCACTAAAAAGTTTGTTCGCTTCGTGTAATTTCCCTTCCTTGCAGAACCCATGAATGAGTGTGTTGAAAGTAACATCATTTGGGCATAACCCATTCTTCTCCATCAAATTCTTGAGCTTCAAAGCAGTGCTCAGAAGGCCATGGTTACAGTGTCCAACAATCAATGTATTATAAGAAACAACTGTAGGAACACAACCCATATTTTCCATCTCTCCAAACACCTCAACAGCCTTTTCTAGTTTCCCCAATTTACACAGCACTAATAAAAATGTTCAAAGTATAAACATTCGGCGAAATTCTTGATCTCTGCATTTCTTTATAAAATGCTAATGCGATATCTGCCCGATTCAAATTCATCAAAGAACTCAAATACGCATTGCAAGATTCAACATTTGGGACAAACCCATAATCCTTCATACGACAATAGGCATCGGTGGCATTCCTGAACTTCTTCATATGCGCATAGGTTTTGAATAGAGAGTCGAAAACATGAGGTGAAGAATCACAGACTCTGTAAGAGTTGAGTATCGATTCAAAGAGCTTAGAAGGAAAATCAATCGAACACGATTGTGAATCTTCATCTTTTTTTTACCCACAAACCCAAGAACTAATTTCATCATCTTGCGATCATCATCATCATCAAACCCAGAATAATCATCATCATCAAACCCAGAATAATTTCAATACCTAGTTGAAATCAATGTCCAGAATAATCATCATCATCATCTTTCTTTTTTTTTTTTCTTTTTTTTTTAATTTTTAAGAAACGCACAATCTAACAAAAAGAAAATATAAAAAACACTTTCAGAAAACGAAAGGCAATATGGATGGACCTTTTGTGTGGTGGATCAGCAGGAAGGAAAATTTGAAAGCAAAATGAATATGGGTAAACTTGTTATTGCTTTAGGAGTGAGAATAGATGAATCTGTGAGACGAAAACCAGCTATTGAGAGAGCTAAGTAGTGGCATGGAGAGAGAGAGAGAGAGAGAGTTATCAGTGAGAAGAACAAGAAAAAAAAAAAAATCCCTCCAAAACGACGTCGTTTTGGAGGGCGACAGGGACGCCCCGCAGGTAAGGACGACGGAGGATCCGGATTCGTAATTCCATGGGGGTTCTCCCCGTAAAAAAAATTCAGCTCCCCTTCAATCACCAAATTGCTGGAAGACATGTTAGATTCATCAAAATAATATATGAATTTTATATATTATATGAATTTTATATAAATTTTAAACATATTTAATAAAAATTTTAATAGAAATAGTTTTTACTCATCAATGCTCATCAAAGATATGCGTGATATTTTGTACAGTTGGGCCAAACGCATAAAATATCGGAAGCAACACGTGTCCATTCATTGAGCCCAATCTCCCGTACCCGTTCACGTGGCAGACACAAGGCTTCTATGCCGCACTCTCGAATTCCAGAAAGGCTCGAATCGGATTGCAAAAAGTGTTTCTTTTCACAAAAGTCGCTCATAAAATCTCTGCAAAAGGTCCCTCTTCTTTTCTGTCTCTCTCTAAATATACATACATGTGCCATGGATGCTCTGCTTTCACCACAGCAGGGCACAAAGATGCTCCACTCACCTCTTTGTGATTCTTCTATAAAGTCTAGTTCGTTTGCTTTTGCTGTTTCTAGAAATGTTCATCGATCTTTCATTACATCCTATCGTACCTCCCTCATGGGGTAACAATTCAACAACTTCAAAACATTATTAAACTCTCTGATTTTCATTAGAATTTGGCTTGAAGGAAATGGTTTCAGCAATTTGATGACTCAAATGTTAATGTTGCATCAGGTTGAAGTTAAGTAGAAGAAGGCAGAGTAATAACACTGAGCAAAGAGTTTTCAATAAGGTATGCTATATATATATTTATTTATTTATTTTATAAGGTTATTAATAATTTGTATTAACTTCCCCAACCTACCCTCGACTATTGGCTTGGCTTAGGTTAGACAAGGGGGCCGTGGCAAACATAAGACTGCTAATGTATATGGTCGCCGTGCAGAAGAACGTGTGCTTGAGGTACATTTTGTTTGTATATATGTTTATGGGGCTGGTTGTTATGGCTTAAAATCCGCGTTAGATTGTTTGGTGTAGCTTCTAATTATAATTATTAGGCAGAAATAACTTAAATAAGTTTTTTTTTTTTATTTGGAAGTTGCTGATGGATTCTTTCAGCTTTAAAAAAGCTCTAGTTTTGCATTTGACAACTTGGTTTCAAATATTTCTAATGGCTGCTCAAGGTCTTCTAGTTATAGGCTAGAAGGGGAATCACACACACATACACACACACACACATAACCTTTAATGCTTATTTATCTTTGTCAATATATCTTGTCATTGGAGGTAAGAGAAATGTTTAGGAAGGGTGTATAGGAAGAGAATTGTCAGTGGAGGATAGGAAGAGTGTATACAAGTACCTTTCAAGTTTTAATTGCTAATGAAGAAAATAGTCCCTTCAGGGTCAGAGTCTGGAGTGGAGGTGCTTGATGTTGGCTGCCCTGGTTTGGTTAGGGTCTTTGTTAGGCCTATCTTTTAATTAGAGTCCTTTTTTCTCCCCTTCTCCATTGCTTGTACTTGGGTGGTGCCCCTTGGCACCTTCTTCATTCTCATGTTTGATTACTTAAAAGGAGAGAAAAGTTTTGTGAGGGAATTAACATTTTTAAGTCCCTTGAAGACACAACAAAAACACACACACACACACACACATATATATATATTTATATTTTGACATTAATGGAATTCTCTTTTTAGGTTTGTGTGCAATTTAATGTATCCCTTGTTGAGAGTAAGTTGGTTCTTCGATCCTTCATTGTAATTAACCTCACTCTCGTCCTACGTTACTCAATTTACTGCATGGCTGGTCAATGTTGATGTAAATTTTAGTTGGCATTGATAAAAAGCTATACCAAGTACCAATTATCATACCCAAGACAAAGAGGGAAAATGGAAAACCATTTATGTGAATTTTGAATAACATCACAAATTATTGTTCTCTTAATTTCCGTTAATATGGATATCCCATAGTACAATGCAATTTGTCCATAAGATGAATCTGATTCTTTCATGGCTTTTTATATCTATCATTCCTTCATTGTGTGTACTGCCATTATCAACTGGGTTTTAGCTTCAATTATAGTAAAATTTTGTGACATGCACAAATAGACATTCATGTTTTCCGCTTCTTTATGTATGGAATTTATTAATTTTAGGAAGAAGCTCCTGAAATGTTAGAGAGCGGGCCGTTATTCAGAGTATTTCCAGGTCACGCATATCCACTTGGAGTCTCAGAACTTGAAAATGGAATCAATTTTGCTATTTTTTCACAGCATGCAACTGCAGTCACACTTTGCTTGTCACTTCCGGACAGGTTAGAATGCTATTTCTCTTATGTCATCAAGTTAAAGTCTAATCATGATTTATGCATTACATCGAAAATGTAAGAGAAACTTGACTTCTATTTAGTTTTCTACTCTCGTTAGTCTTTGGGTATTGTAATTTCATTGCCATAACTTTTCTCATCAAACCTTACTTTGCTTTTTGTTCCTAGTCAGTCTGACATGTGATTATTACAGGAAAACTGAAGTAAATGAAATTCAAACCTAAGATTTAAGAATATTACTAAATGAAATAGTGGACATGGACCAGTTTGTGCCTAGAGGGTGGAAATCCTCACTCTAATCTCCCCTCCTCGCAGCTCCATTACACTCAAGCAATGACTAGTGGATGGGTATGCAATGCCAACTGCCATGTGTTCCCCCCCCCCCCCCCCCCCCCCCCCTCTTTAAAAACCTCTTGAATTAAACTCTCAGTTTTGATCATGAAAAGTAAAAATTCATGGAATGAGAAGTTTGGGTTTCTAGAGAAAATGAAAAACCTCAAAACTGTGCTCTCTTAATGTTTGAGAAAACATGAAAGTATGGGCGTGTACTCGAGCCAACTTCTGACACACAACACGTGGAGCCCATTACAACAAATTCAAAGGTCAATACAATGGAGCCCAAGTTTTTGTCACACTGAATTGCAAACACACACTGCATATTGTAAGACCCAGTACGGTTTGGTCCCAAAAGCAGCATAACTGTATTTAATTACAAAGGAATTGTTGCAATGGCCTAGTTATGAGGAGGAGGAGGAAGATGAGACAAACCTTATTTTTCATACCTATTAAGAAATCTTCCAAATTGCAAAACATTAATTCGATCATTATTCCTCGTACTAGAGATGATTGGGTTCTTCTATCATTTCCCTGAACATAAGAATCAGTTTTGGACCTAGAATCATAATAATACCAGCCATCAATATACTCATCAGAGTTATAGAAACCCAAGAATAAACAAAAACCCCGTAACTGTTTGCTGGTATGGTAGTGTGAAGGATTTCTTCCAGTTGCATGAACAATAATTTCTAGTTTTATACTGTAAATCTATTGTAACATAACTTTTCCGTTACAATTTACAAATGACTGCAGAACTGAAATAGAATGCATGATGCTATTTGAAGTTGGGATTAGACTGTTATGATTTTTCTTTCTGAATTGAATTTGGAAGTGATATGAATTATTTTTTTCTTCTTTTTACTTGTTCTTTTTCTTGTAGTCTACTGTAGTTAGTTTTTCTATGATGTAAATGATTCATTATTTAGGGAAGAACATGACAAGCCAGACGGTGGAATGGTAGAGCTGAGACTGGATCCTCACATGAATAAAACTGGAGATATATGGCATATATGTGTCGAGGTAATCTTTGCTATTCAGATTCTATTAAAGCCACCTCTTTTTGTGATAACTTTGATTAACATGGATGGCATTCCTGATTGTTCAGCAAACTGTTTCCTATATGTACTTGTATTAGGTTAAAACTTCATATTTGCATTAACTTCAAACTGGAAAAAGATAAAAAATCAGGTAGGTTTAGGGTGTGTTTTATTTTGTTAAAGCAGATATGTTAAATCTATGTCTTTCTAGTTTAAAGTCATATTCAGGCTTCATTTATAGTAGCATTTTTTAACCTACTATTGACTCTGTACTTTCATTAATTCATCGTTACTTTCCATGTGCATAGCATTGTCATGAATTGAGTATTTTTAATTTATGAAAAATATGTATGCGTGAAATGGCCCAAATCTATAGAACCATAGTGGCAAAGTTGCTGGTGTGGCATCTAAGCAATACGTGTAAGGGTTTGAATCCTATCATTTATCAGAGGAAGACAAAAAGGAGAATTTTCTGAATTATGTAGTTCTGTTCACAAATAAAATATTATGTTACTCTGGATTTGTAAATAATTTGTTTCATGTTTAAATAAAAAAGGCAAATATATGCTCCATTTTTGAGTACTTGAAAGTTGAAACCATTCATCTGGGGGACTCCTTCAACCACATTGTGCAAGAGCATCATCTGAAGTCATTTTTAAAATGATCTAGATCTATTAGGTACTCAATAAATTGCTATTTTCTTGTTTTATATTTCAGAGAACCTTTCCGGTTCAATCTGAATTTCTAAGTCTACTCCTGTATCTTGGGAAAATTCTTATTTCTAAGCAGTCATTAGACAGTATATCTTATTTTGGGCTTGTTCTACTGGAATGCTTATTAGTATATTTTTTATTATTAGTGTTTGTGGCAGATTTAAAATTCTATCAGCAAAAGCAATACTTCTTTTCTAGTAATTGGAGATACAATTATTTTATTTATTAGAAGTGTTTATTGTTGAGTACAATTGAAGGTGCTCTTATGAATCCAGGATCTGCCTCGGAGTGATGTCCTGTATAGTTATCGTATGGATGGTCCTCGAGGCTGGCATCAAGGGCATCGATATGATGACAACATTATTCTAATTGATCCTTATGCAAAACTAATTGAAGGCCGCCGGTTTTTTGGTGATGCAAGTCATAAGATGGCTAAATTCTTTGGAACTTATGATTTCAACAGCTTGCCATTCAATTGGGGAGAGAATTACAAGCTTCCAAATATACCTGAGGTAAATATAGTGAGTTACTTAACTTGCATCAGTTTTGACTTATAAAAAGAGAAAGATTAATTGCCTAAAAGGTTGTCCCATCTTCAAATTGCTAGCCCCTCTTCTCCATATGTTCTCTTATTTCATTCCATTCTGTTGTTGGTTCTAAGTTGCATGATTGAATATTTTTGTGTTGGGTGTCTTAATTATTTTTACCAATTACCTAAGTACTTCTTTGTAATCTTTGCCTTTTTTGCTATTCTTCTTGCAGAAAGATCTTGTTATATATGAAATGAATGTTCGTGCTTTTACAGCTGATGAATCCAGTGGGCTGAATCCAAGCATACGTGGCAGCTACCTTGGTGTTATTGAGAAGGTAATTACTTATTTATTGAACTGAATACATTCTAAAAAATGCTACGAGCACCCACTCTTATAACAGTTTCAAGTTATTATCTTGAGAAAGGTTCTACCAATTGTTCCTTTTAACATTGGTAACTGATTATTGAATGACTAATAGATGCTTAAATTAATATGGTGTAATTCTCTTCTTGGATGATTTGCTTATATAAACAAGTAGTCTTGTTCCTGAAACTGAATCCACATTTAGCTAGCATTGTCCAATTCTAGATGAGTGCTTGGGAAACCATAGGGATCTACTCTTTCTGTCACGCCCCAAGCTCCGTGACAACGCCGCACACTCATTTAAGTGAGCATGCAAGGCTAAGAGTCCAATACATAACCAATAATGTAAAATACTCAAATTAAATCCTTAAATATCACAATGCTAAAAACCATACAAATAGATAATTCTTATCATATGAAATTGTCCACCAAGTCCATTAATAAAAATAATAATAATAATAATAATAATAATGATCCAAGTACTTAAATCATAGTCCTACTCTTGGCACTCCCACAAGTAAAAACCCCGCAGCTCTACTCCTCAGAATCTGAAAAATAAAAATAAGGGTAAGCTAGACAGCCTAGTAAATAACCAACCATCACTGTTAGCTGGATCAAGTATACAAAAAAAAAAAAAAATAGTCGATAACCAATAAATATATTTTTTGCTACCATTCAATAAATGAACAATTATTTTGTAAGATGGTTTCGTAGCTGAAAATAAACAGTGTAGCAATACATTTTAATTGAAAAGACAATGAGGTAATTCGATGAAATTTCGTTGTTCAAAATTGATGGTTCGATATTCAAATGGTTCAATGATGCAATTCACAAAACCCAAGTCTTGGTGACTACGGTCACTTAGCCCGTGACAAGGCCCAGAACCACACATAGGCCGGTGGTAAAGCCCCAAAAGAAACTATTTTCTGTGCCAATAAATAACCCCTATTGGCTAGGGTCCAAATCATAGTCAGACTAGAGTGATGTTCAAAATTCAAACAATACGCAACTTTTAAATAAAATATTCGATATTTTCAGAATAAACATTTAGTACAATTTTCATAATGGTTCCACAAAATATTCAAATAATTTTCATAATAATTTTCGATGCTGTTTTATACTTGACTCATATTTTATTTTAAGAGAACATGAAGGTTATAAATAAATATTTATGATTTTAAACGATTCAATAGGAATAAAAATGAACCAACAGTAATAGAGGGTTACTTACCTCAAAAGCTTAGAAATAACACTCCAACACCAACTCCAAACACCCAGTTTCACCACTTCAATCATACAAACCTAATAAATAAAACCTCAAATAAATTAATATTTTTTACATCTTACATACACCCACAAAAGCCCCACTATATTAGATTAATGTTGCTTTAATATCTAAGAGATCAAACCATTCAACCCAACTTTAAAGCCAAACACACCCTTACCCATGATACAAAACTCCATTGTTTCTGTTACCCACCCAAAGTTACACTTACACATTGCACCCAATTTTCAAAACCTAAGTAAGCACCTATAGATCTTCCAAATCCCCTTAATGCATTGATTATTAAATTCCTCAACATAAACTTAATAATTAACAGTAAAGACAGATTTTACTTTAACCAATGGGTGTTCCAAAATCACCAACGTGTTGCCTTCAATCCCTATTGTAGCCTCACTTGAACCTCTCTTCTCTTTTTCTTTTCTTTTCTTTTTTCTTTTACCTTCTCAAACCCTAGCCGCCTATGGAGCAATTCACAGCCTCTGTTTTGTTTGTTTTCCAAGACTTAAAGCCATAATAGGTGGGCTTATTAACCTAATTTCTCAAAGTTACAAAATTACCCATCTAAGTAATAGGAAATATAATGCCATCTCATAACTAATTCTTTAATATTAATAAATGACCCATATAAATTAATTTAATTACTAATCTATCCAATAAAATAATCCTACACACAACTTGGGTTTTACACTTTCAGAGGTTGGCTGAATGGGTACCAAAATCATTTTTGGGATAGGATCACTGTAAGAGTTTCTAGGACATGTTTGCGCTTACTTTCAGTTGAGCACTGTTATTTTGGTGATCAAAATAGAGAATCAGCATATACACATTTGTGGTTGGAGATCAAAAGAAAAATAGTTAGCATGATTAATCCTAATAATAATTGTATTTGGTAGGGAAGAATATGGAAATTGTAGTAGGAAATCCAAATTGAAGAGAGCAATCTCTATTATAGTTGGTTAATTGTTGTTATGATGATTGGAATGACAGTTTTAATCTATCACTTTGGTAATATTAGCGAATTGAGGATGTTTCTTAAGTTGTATAGGTTTTGATCATAGAATTGTTACATATTAATTTTATATACTGTTTTAAATTTTTGGTTCTAACTCTCCTTTCTTGTTAAGCTATCCCTGCTAGAAACATTTCTTATTACAATCTTGGTTAACAACACTTGGTTTGAAGTAAACATTGACCACTTTAAGCCACATGCAAGATTGGGAAACCATGTAGCTTCTTGTTTCAGTTCTGAGGCTATCTGTGGGTCATTGGTTTGGATACCTGATGTGCTTTGCCACATTCTTTTTATTGATTTTTGTTCTTTGAATCACAAATACAATGTGCCTTTATTGACTTGTTTCGCAAGATCGGTGAATATTTCTAGATCTCAATTTCCTACAGCTGTAAGTTAATATACAAATTCTGGACTTATAGAATTTTGACTTGATTTTTATAACTCCTATAGGCATAAACCCAAATGAAATCACTAAACTACATTCATTGATCAATAAAATTTCCTGCAAAATAAAGTTTAGTACCATGAATATGGGTCAGCTGAAATTTTTTAAAGGTGGGGTAATATTTAACATGGGTGCATATCAACTATCAGGGTGGTTTCACCTGATTTTTTTGAGGATTTGGAATACCACACATTGATCAATCAAATAGAAATTCAACAACTACAAAGAAAGATAGATTCTTGGGGATCCTTCCTTTCTTCAAACAGAATGAACAGAGATAGAAACTGACCAATTCCCAATATGCCTTTAATTAGAAATTGACCGATTCCCAATATGCCTTTCTGGATATTCCAATGTTATCAAAGAACTGCTTTGTTCTTTTTTTGGTCAATCACCAGATTCTCTAATGATTCTGCTCTGGTGCCTTATGTTTTATCTTGCATTCACTTCTGTTTATATATATATATATATATTTGTCCAACATTGGCTATGTTTTATCAAGTTTTTGAATACTTAAGTTTCTCCCTTTAATGTGTGGTTGTGGTGAGGAAACAAAGTGTAGAAAATTAATGTATTGATATTATTCATTGATTGATATCAATATTCACATTTATGAAGACCATATTACACTCCTTATATAGGAGAAAACAAGAGCTACTATTTGTGCCATTAAGAGCCACTATCACCACTAAGAGCCACTATCTATATCCTTACATATTATATACATCCACTACATCCACTATCTAGATCACTAACTACATCCACTATCTAGATCACTAACAATACATTACATATAATATACTAACAGCCCCCCTCAAACTCAAGGAGGATAGAGACTGCCAACTTGAGTTTGGAGAGAGTAACAAAAACAGGAAAATAAACTGAAAATAAAATAAAAGTGGATAGGAGACACTGTATGGTCGTGTCAGACCGTTGTAGAAGACCGTATGGTTATGGCAGACCAAGGTAGAAGACAGTTTACGGGGTCATGTCGGACCGTTGTAGAAAACAGTTTACGGGGTCATGTCGGACCGTTGTAGAAAACAGTTTACGGGGTCATGTCGGACCGTTGTAGAAGACACTATACGGCTGTGTCGAACCGTTGTAGCTGAGAACCGAAATCAATGTCGGAACAGTTTACCGAGTCTTGTCGGACCCATATAGGAGCTAACCGGAATCAATGTCGGGACAGTTGACCGAGTCTTGTCGGACCCATATAGAAGCTAACCGGAATCAAAGTCGGGACAGTTTACAGAGTCTTGTCGGACCCATGTAGGAGCTAACCGGAATCATTGTCGGGACAGTTTACAGAGTCTTGTCGGACCCATATAGAAGCTAACCGGAATCAAAGTCGGGACAGTTTACCGAGTCTTGTCGGACCCTCAAAAGGCGTGCCCAATCTTATCAAAAGGCGTGCCATCAAAAGGTGTGCCCAACAGCCATCAAAAGTCGAGCCATTAAAAGGCGTGCCATCAAAAGGTGTGCCCGACAGCCATCAAAAGTCGAGCCATCAAAAGGCGCGCCGATTTGTCGTCTGGCGTTGAGAGGCGCGTGATACGCGTGTCGGCCTTGCCTATTTAAACCAAGGCGAGGCTGCCGCTGATGCTTAGACAAAAAACCTGTTGAAAAACTCCGAAAAACTCTTCGTTTTCTGAGAGTTGTATTGCTGAAACACTCTCCAACCAACTCTGAATATGGCCTCTTCTTCCCGTTTAGCTACCCAGAACATAGCCTCTTCGTCCCGTGGTCTCACTCTCTTTCCCGACCTCAACGAGTCCACAAGAGAGATGGCCGGGGCAGGTGCCCTTGAACCGCAACCAAGCGCCCCTGGACCAAGCGCCCCTGGTTTTGCGCCTTTGAATTTTCTGATGCTGTCTGTAGAGCAAAGAATGGCTGCACAATCGGATATTGAGGCGAATTATTACACACTGAAGTCATGTGTTGAGACCATGACTGCGGTCTCAAACCTGTCGCACCGGCTTCAGAGTAGGACAAATGAGGTGCAGCAGTTAAACGCCCAACTGGCTCTGCTCCAGGGCATGTATAAGGATGCCCGAGCAGAGATATGTGGGCTGAAGGCAGAAAACAAGGAACTGAAGCGGAAGGCCACCGTGATGCTCAGATTTGGAGGGCCGCCATATGTGATGGTTGAGGAGCAACGGGAAGTTAACGTGCTCGGCGGCGTGGGAAACACGGAGGCAGCACCGGCAAGGGAGGCCCAAGACAAAGGCAAGAAGAAGAGAACAGCTGAAGAGGCGAAAAAATAAGGCCGGTTGTTGTTGTGTGAGTTGTGGTTGATTTGTTTTTGTGAGGTTTTTTTTTTTTTTTTTTGGTGTAAAAATGTGATCGGGGTTGATCCCCGAGATGAATAAAATAAGGTGGTGGTGAAACTGTTTTGAAAGACAAACCAAAATCATTGCCTTTATCTTCAGAAAGCTTTTCAACTTTTTCTTGTTCTGCTTCTAGCTCAACTTGCAATACTTTGGACATGTCAGCAGCGGCCTGTTTGGCATTCTAAGCATCGGTTGATTCTTGAACAGTCAGGGCATTAAGAGCCACTGTTATAGTACTCTCCTCTGCTGAGTACAACATCTTCACAAGAACAACTAATGGAACTTTGAAATAGTAGTCATCATTTGAATGTAGAACATTGGAGAGAACCAGAGCAGCTGATTCCCACAATGCATGGGGTGGTTGAGGTTCATCTTGAACGACAACCTTTGAAATCTCAAATATACCCCCAGCATCAGCAACTGCCTTTGGCCAGCTTACAGAGATTGATGGTAATGTACAGGACCAAGAGTCCATTAGCAGCAAGAAGAAAGCCCATAACTGCACCAGATCTAAATGCAGTGATAAAAGCTTTCCCAACACCTTTTCTTGCTTCTAAAGTTGTCCTTGCATTTGCATAGGTTGCGATTTTCATCCCAAGGAAACCAGACAAAACTGAGGTGATAGCACCAAGCAAGGACAAAGTGCTGAATAAAGCAGTGGCAAGTGCTGGTTTGCACATTTTATGTGGGTTATAGGTGCAATGCTGGCTCTTTGTGCTAAAGCCCTCAACAGAGCCCAAGAAAAGAAATATTAATATTGCAAAAGCAACCATGAAAATACCCACAGCTGGCCCAGACAGCGCATAGACAACACCCATTTCACCAAACTCTCATATACAGCGGCACCGGAAGACAGTGGCACCGGCAAACGCAGAATCCCCAACGACGTATCTACCGTTGGCAACTAGCTACGTAAACAACCATCTCTTCGATGAACTTCAACAACCTCAACACAGGTATTGAGAAGACAGCAAAAGCTTTGGTTGGAGAGCTTAAGCTGATGTCTAAAGAGGTAGAAGACAGTGAACTAGCAGATGTTGCTGCAGTTAGTGCTGGAAACAACTATGAAGTAGGAAATATGATAGCTGAAGCCATGAGTAAAGTGGGTCGGAAGGGTGTGGTGACCCTTGAAGAGGGTAAAAGTGCCGAGAACAGTCTTTATGTTGTCGAAGGGATGCAATTCGATCGCGGATATATTTCACCTTACTTTGTCACAGATAGTGAGAAAATGGCAGTCGAATTTGAGAACTGCGAGTTGCTACTTAGACAAAGCAGATAAAGAAGTCCTGGGTCATGCTGCTAAGGTTGTGCTCACCAAGGACTCGACGACAATTGTTGGCGATGGGAGCACTCAGGAAGCAGTAAATAAACGAGTTTCCCAGATTAGAAACCTCATAGAGGTTGCAGAGCAAGATTATGAAAAGGAAAAACTTAATGAAAGAATAGCAAAACTGTCTGGAGGTGTTGTTGTCATTCAGGTTGGAGCACAAACTGAGACAGAGCTCAAAGAGAAGAAATTGAGAGTAGAAGATGCTCTTAATGCAACAAAGGTATGTGTAGCAACACAAGCGGAATAGGTTGAGGTCCGGCGGGCGGCCAAGGAAAGGTTGCCGCCCGCCAGAAGGCGAAGAACACTAGGAGCTTAACCTATTGCTCTGATACCATGTAGAAAATTAATGTATTGATATTATTCATTGATTGATATCAATATTCACATTTATGAAGACCATATTACACTCCTTATATAGGAGAAAACAAGAGCTACTATTTGTGCCACTAAGAGCCACTATCACCACTAAGAGCCACTGTCTATATCCTTACATATTATATACATCCACTACATCCACTATCTAGATCACTAACAATACATTACATATAATATACTAACACAAAGAATGATTGTTGTTGAATGTAAATGTAAAAACTCCACCAATTCCACCAACTCCACCAACTTCACCTACCACAAACTTCACCAACTCCACCAACTCCACCTACCACCAACTCCACCAACATCACCTACTCTCCACCCATCTCTTTAAATAGAATCATTGTAAACATCAAAGGACATAGATCAATCAATAATATCTATACATTAATTTCCTACATGGTATCAGAGCCAAGTTAAGCTCTTGGTATTCTTCGCCTTCCGGCGGGCGGCAACTTTGCCTTGACCGCCCGCCGGACCTCAACCAATTGAAACCTCCATCAACTCCAGCAAGACCTCTCTGATGCATGACTGCGGTGAGCAGCCTTTGACCAGTCTCCAGTGACAAAGCGACCACAATGTCACCATCCACACCACCACTTAATTATCTTCTCGTGACCATTACAATGCTTGGAGGGGCGGCTGCAGCTGGTGCTTATACAATGGGTATGATTGCCGATGCTTTCAGCTCTGTGGTTTTCACTACTTTAACTGTATTAGTCAGTGCTGCTGCTGCAATCCTTGTGGGATTTCCTATATTGTTCCTTCCACTCCCTTCAGTTGTTGGTTTCTATTTGGCTCGTTTCTTTACAAAGAAGAGTCTGCCATCATATTTTGCCTTTGTTGTGCTTGGGAGCTTGATGGTCACATGGTTCGTGCTACATAATTTCTGGGATCTCAATATTTGGTTGGCAGGCATGTCTCTAAAGACCTTCTGTAAGCTCATTGTTGCCAGTGTTGTCCTGGCAATGGCTGTCCTGGTTTAGCTCTACTTCCACCAAAACTTCATTTCTTAGTTGAGGTTGGCTTGATCAGCCATGCACTGCTGTTATGCTACATTGAGAATCGCTTCTTTAATTACTCAAGCATATACTACTATGGATTGGAGGATGAGGTAATGTATCCAAGTTACATGATTGCCCTGACTACTTTTGTGGGTTTGGCTCTGGTGAGGAGACTTTATGTGGATCATCGAATTGGACCGAAGGCAGTCTGGATTCTGACTTGCTTGTATTCTTCAAAGTTGGCAATGCTGCTTATAACATCAAAGGATGCTGTATGGGCATCTGCTGTTCTTTTATTGGCTGTTTCTCCTCCATTGCTGCCTACCGCAAATGGTGGAACCATTGAGCTGCTTTACATGCAGCTCTATGCACCAACAACTTTGGCACCTGCTCGTGATTTCTGCTTGTTACGCTATACTTCTGTTATGGAGGATGGCAGTCTCGTGGTGTGTGAAAGATCACTTAGTAATACTCAAAATGGTCCAAGCATGCCACCAGTTCCGAATTTTGTGAGAGCAGAAATGCTGCCGAGTGGGTACCTGATTAGACCTTGTGAAGGGGGTGGCTCAATCATCCACATTATTGATCATATGAGCTTGGAGGCATGGAGTGTTCCTGAAGTGTTGCGTCCATTGTATGAATCATCAACTGTACTTGCTCAGAAGACAACAATGGCTGCTCTTCGCCAACTGCGGCAGATAGCTCAGGAGGTTTCTCAGTCTAATGCCACCAACTGGGGCAGAAGACCTGCAGCTCTACGAGCACTTAGCCAGTGGTTGAGTAGGGGTTTCAATGAGGCTCTTTTCTTTATCTATTTTTTTTTTCTTCTTGTTATTATTAACCAACACAAAACCGCCCCCACACCAAAACCATGAGCTGGTTTTAACAACCCCACAAATTTCATACCAACCATTCCAATTGCTGCAAGCCATACCACTTTGCACAATAAACTCATTTTATTTATGTTGGGGATCAACCCCGATCACAATTTTACGCCAAAAAAAAAAAAAAAAAAAAAAAAAAAAAAAAAAAAAAACAACTCAACAACCACAAACCACCACAACAAACATAGGCGTTATTTTTTCGCCTCTTCAGCTGTTCTCTTCTTTTTGCCTTTGTCTTGGGCGTCCCTTGCCGGTGCTGCCTCCGTGTTTCCCACGCCGCCGAGCACGTTCACTTCCCGTTGCTCCTCAACCGTCACATATGGCGGCCCTCCAAATCTGAGCATCACGGTGGCCTTCCGCTTCAGTTCCTTGTTTTCTGCCTTCAGCCCACATATCTCTGCTCGAGCATCCTTATACATGCCCTGGAGCAGAGCCAGTTGGGCGTTTAACTGCTGCACCTCATTTGTCCTACTCTGAAGCCGGTGCGACAGGTTTGAGACCGCAGTCATGGTCTCAACACATGACTTCAGTGTGTAATAATTTGCCTCAATATCCGATTGTGCAGCCATTCTTTGCTCCACAGACAGCATCGGAAAGTTCAAAGGCGCAAAACCAGGGGCGCTTGGTTGCGGTTCAAGGGCACCTGCTCCGGCCATCTCTCTTGTGGACTCGTTGAGGTCGGGAAAGAGAGTGAGACCACGGGACGAAGAGGCTATGTTCTGGGTAGCTGAACGGGAAGAAGAGGCCATATTCAGGGTTGGTTGTAGCGTGTTACAGAGTATCTCTCTCAAAAGTGTTACAGAGACAACGAAGTGTTTCTCAGAGGTTTTTCAGCTGGTTTGTTATGCATCAGCGGCAGCCTCGCCTTGGTTTATATAGGCAAGGCAGACACGCGTATCACGCGCCTCTCAACGCCAGATGACAAATCGGCGCGCCTTTTGATGGCTCGACTTTTGATGGCTGTCGGGCACGTCTTTTGATGGCACGCCTTTTGATGGCACGTCTTTTGATGGCACGCCTTTTGATAAGAGTGGGCACGCCTTTTGAGGGTGCGACTTATATGGGTCCGACAAGACTCTGTAAACTGTCCCGACTTTGATTCCGGTTAGCTTCTATATGGGTCCGACAAGACTCGGTAAACTATTCCGACATTGATTTCGGTTCTCAGTTACAACGGTCCGACATGACCCCGTAAACTATCTTCTACAACGGTCCGACATGACCCCGTAAACTGTTTTCTACAACGGTCCGACATGACCCCGTAAACTGTTTTCTACATCGGTCCGATATGACCCCATAAACTATCTTCTACAACGGTCCGCCATGACCCCATAAACTGTCTTCTACCTTGGTCTGCCATAACCATACGGTCTTCTACAATGGTCTGACACGACCATACAGTGTCTCCTATTCACTTTTTATTTGTCAGATTATTTTTTCCTGTTTTGTTACTCTCTCCAAACTCAAGTTGGTTAGTTCCTAACCCCCTTGAGTTTGAGGGGGGCTGTTGAATGTAAATGTAAAAACTCCACCAACTCCACCAACTTCACCTACCACAAACTCCACCAACTCCACCAACTCCACCTACCACAAACTCCACCAACTCCACCAACTCCACCAACATCACCTACTCTCCACCCATCTCTTTAAATAGAATCATTGTAAACATCAAAGGACATAGATCAATCAATAATATCTATACATTAATTTCCTACAATTGTACTACTGGAATCATAATTTTTTTAATAATAAATTTGCAAATTGCTTAGTTGTTTGAACTAATTTCACTTGAAAAAATTTTTGCTCAGGTTTTCTATTATGCACTTGTGATGAGATTTATGTATGTTATATAATTTTAAGTCAGAATTGACCATGGATGTAATCGTTTTTATATATCATGGTTTTTATAACATTTATTTCCATTTTAAGATACCACATCTTCTCAAGCTTGGTATCAATGCTGTGGAGTTGCTGCCTGTCTTTGAGTTCGATGAGTTTGAGTTCCAGAGGCGTCCAAACCCTAGAGATCACATGGTAATTCTTTACCTTTTTTGTTTTTTTGTTTTGTCTTCTTGTATAGTGTTACTTGGATTTATGTTATGATATTTTCTTTATGAAGATTACAATATTTTTCTCTGTCAGTTTGCCTTCTTGAAAGCTCTTTTATCATCTCATCCTATTTAAATATATCTTCCCTCTTTTTTGATCTCTCTTAGAAGGATTTTGGTTTATTGACTTGGAATGAAGCCTTGTAACTTTGGGGATATTTCCCTTTACGTTCCGTTTTTTTCAGCGGAAAACATTTTTTTAGAAAATGTTTTCTACAAAAAACTTTTTTTCAGAAAAATATTTTTCATAGAAAACGTTTTTTTATGTTTGGTTGCGTTATTGAAACTAATGTACTAATGGTTGCATTAGTGGTGGTTACAACTTGTAAAAAAAATTGATAATCCTGGTAAACTTCACTTGTTCAGGCTTTACCCTTAAGGAAAAAATTGTTTGTGAGCAATCTCTAAGTCTGTAACGTGTCTTGTCTTATATTATTACTAAAGCAACCTTTCCTGCACCAAAGATGATGCATGAAGAATCCAACTAAGAAATGTCTGCATGCAAACTGTGAGGAAAGTACTTTTACGACAATCTGAGAGTTTGATGCTCGCATGAATAAAGGAGATATGATCATGTGCTTTCACTACATAAGTTTCTTGACAAAAATCTTTTTCATCTGCTCTTTGCAATCTACTTTATAGGTTGGAATAGAAATATTTTGAATTTTACTTTTCATATGTGCTAGCAGTTTAGCATTGTTTCATGCCTTAATTATTGACATGGCCTTATTTGGAAAATCCAAATATGTATTATGCTTGGGGACATCTAACCACCAAGATCAACACCTGGGGCTATTCAACAATTAATTTCTTTGCTCCTATGAGTCGCTATGCAAGTGCTGGTGGAGGTCCTGCTAATGCTTCCAGGGAGTTTAAAGAAATGGTTAAAGCCTTGCACGGTGCTGAAATAGAGGTATTAAATGCATTTTTCGCACTTCCAATGATTTTCTTTTTCTTGTTTCTCTACCAGAAGGTTGAAGCTTTTGTTATTTCAATATGGCGATGCTACTCTTTTTAACAGGTCATTTTGGATGTTGTCTATAACCATACTAATGAGGCTGATGATGACAACCCTTATACGACTTCCTTTCGTGGCATAGATAACAAGGTGATTTGCAATAAATTTTTTCAAGTTAAATGCAATGCTTTCTCTCTCTCTTCAAAGTATTTGGTGACACTACTTGGGGATTATTATCTTTATCTTTTAGTTAGATGAGATTGGGGGGGATTAATTGAAGTATATAAAATTATCTTTTCTGGATATATATTGCTGTCACCTCAAATTAATAACTAGTTAATGAGCACTGCCCTTTGGAACAGTTAGAAATTGCTAAAATTGAATAACTGCATAATCAGAGCTGTCATTTTGTAACATTCTGGAATTGCCTGAAGATAGAATATCTATGAAGCTGCAAAGGTCATCAATTTTAGGGTTGCATGCAATTAGAACACTTGTTCTCTTTTTGTTTGGCATTGATAGAAAGCTTTTGGGTAATATGTTATGGAGGATATGATTGTAGTGAGCTAATCAATGATGATTTGCTTGCTGCCTTATATTTGCCCCAAGTTTGTAAGCTAGATAGGTGACTTCTAAAGCAGTCAATTCTTTGCGGAAGAGATGATTACGGGAGCTTCTTTGATATTGGTATTTGTCTTATTGGCCATGTAATGCATTCAGAACTCCTGGGCTTGGGCTGGAACAATGCTATCTGCATGGTTTTAACTAATTTACCTGGCACAGTAAACAAGTATCTTGAAGATTATCAAACAAGGATTTGTATTACTTAAAGGCAGCTTGTTCTCATTTACCACCCAAAAGAAATGCAGCTTGTTCTCTTTTGGTTTTTTTTCGTGACATTTCTTGAAAAACAGAACCATATTTGAGCTTCATTTTATAGGTCAGATGGATATTGGGACTCATGCAACTTGGCTCTAACACAAGTTTCGCCAAACATGTAGTAGACTGATAAGCTGTGACGATTTTCTTTATAGAGAAAGGAAGAGAGGAGAAAAGAGAAAGAGGAAATAAATTGGAGAGGTATATCACAACTTCGACTGCCATGCCTCCCAAATTTATAAGTAGAGATTCGACAAAGATAGATAAGAGACTAGAAGATGGAAAATGGAGAGAGAGAGAGAGCTCAAACCCATCAAAATATTTTCTTTGTGAAACTTTTATTTATCTATATGATTTAATACCATTTATCTATGAGATTTAATACCAAGTATTTCCGAGAAACTTCTATTTATTCATCTAAAAGGTTCGATAATAGGTAAAGTCTATTTCTAGGCCTGATGTATTAGAACTTGAATGGGCCTTGTAGGACCCCCAAAACATGCAGAAGTGGAACAATTCATCTATTTTATTAAAATTCCTGATGTTGCTTCATATCATCTGCTGGGTTCTACATTAAATCTATCACTAAAAGTTTGTTTCCATAGTGGAGTTCTTGATGATTGAAGGCCTGTATTTTAGGATGAATTGGGAACTTCTTCTTACATTGTTTTCTTAGGTCTTTGTGGACATAAATTTATACAATTACCGTTTACCAAGATACCTTCAGGCAGAAATGTCAGGATCCTAAACTTTTCCTATGGAGAAGTACTCTTTTGGAGTGGCTTTCAGGGATATACTATGAATTATTTGATTGTGAATAAAATTTCCAATATGTGCATAGTGAAAAAGAAATTCTACTCCACCAAGTATTTGCAGTAATTTAAAAAATAATATACCTTTTTATTTTTTCTTATGGTATTGGGAATTCAAAATCTGTTTTCAATTCATATCTCAGTTTGGACCCCTTTCCTTTCTTACAAATTGTATAGTACTAGTTATCAACTGGTACTAAATGCAGAAAAAGTTTACGCTCAGAAAATGAAAATCCTGGACTGATCGTTAATAATCCTGGAGTCTTACATCCCATCATGAGTTAGTGATGACCCTAACATTCCGGTGTATTTCATTTGCAAGTTATATCTATTGCAGTCATAGGGAGTTCAATAAGATGTATATACATCCTAGTTTTATTCTTTCAACTAGTAATGTTTTTCTGTTACTCCTTTTTTCTTTTTTTCAAATTATAATGTCACTAAACCCCGTCTCCAGGTTTATTACATGGTGGATCTAAATAACAATGGCCAGTTGCTGAACTTCGCGGGCTGTGGTAATTTCGATAAACCTTTCTTGACTTTTATTGCCTTTTGTTTGCTGTATATCTCTCTTCAGACATATTTACTGAATTTTAGATCCTCTCATCATTATATAAGAATAACTTTGCTTTTGTGTTTGATGTGGTAATCTAGGAACTGTTTCTGAAATGTTATGTACAGATTTGTTTCCTTACTTTTGTTTGACTAAAGTTTTTTTTCCCTTTATGAATGAGTTCAGAAAGAGAAGCAGATCAGAGACTATGTTCTTGAGGATATACGCAATGACAAACTGTTAGTACACCAATTGTCCCAAAAGCTTAAACTGTTTGGAAATGTGTCCAACAATGCATATCAAGCCATCCAATGGCTTTCCTCACATGCAACCCTGTCTTGCACATAGAGATGTGAATAGACATACATAGAGAATTGCATCTTCTATGTTGACTGTTATTCTCTCTATAGGGCAATACTTCTGTACTATCACCCTTAGCAAATGGCAGAGTGCACAATTTGCAAGATAGCCCCCCTCAATGACCATTGTAATAATCAACAAATCAGGCCTATGATCTGTGACCTACCAAAAATCAATTACAGATAAATACAAACATCAAATTGTTAGTCGACATTGATCCCAGTGTATATAAAAAAAACAAACATCAAATCTAAACTTCTTAATTAGATACCTCATCCGAAAATTGAATATCCAAATTCTGCTCCTGCATGAGCACAGCAGAGCAACAAATCAGAACTAGCAATTATCATAAGCCTACCTTTTGAATGTAATTAGTGTCATGAGTAATTATGTTGAGCCTCGAAAGTGATTTCAGATGAAGTTTTCTGTTGATATGCAGGAAACACATTGAACTGTAACCATCCTGTGGTCATGGAGCTTATACTTGACAGCTTAAGGCATTGGTATGGATACAATTCCTTGAATTCTTTGGACAACATTTTAGTTTGCATATTCTTGTTTTATGATTCAGACATCAACCTTGAGAGATTTATTATTGTATAAATGTGATCCAACAAAAGCCTTGCCAAATATGGCTGAATAATTGTTATTTACCAGTTCTTTTATATGAACATCTGTACACTATGCTGGAGTTGTTTGTGTGTGTGTGTGTTTTATACATATATACATATATATATATATATATATATATACTATTCATATATATTTTTTGTGCAATAGGTAATATCCAGTTGACGGTGCCACTGCTTTAACCATGTCATAAATGGATACAGTTCATTTTGAAATCATTGCACGTATTGTTTCTTTCTGTTTATTTTTGTTATCATTGATTACCTGTATTTTTCCCCTAGATATGTTATATATTCTTTTAACCTACTGAAGGGTTGTCGACTATCATGTGGATGGTTTCCGGTTTGACCTTGCCAGTGTTCTTTGTCGAGGAACAGATGGTTCTCCACTTAGTGCTCCCCCAATTATTCGGGTGAGTCATTTTTGCATACATTTATCTATATATGTTCTACAGGGATTAATGCACACAGCATCCTTTTGAAAGTAATGGAGATCTTAAAAGAATGCTAATCAATTCATAATCATGATTCAATCTAACGGAGGTGGGTGTTGTAACCCCAGGTTGATCAAATTAAATCAAAGAAATATCCTCCTATAACAAATTAGACTTTGGTAAATGAAATAGAGGAATTGTCACACCTTAGATATTTATGCATCTTGGTGTGTCTGTATGTAAGATGGTTTTGCTTTTTCTTGTGAAATTTGTGAGAGAATGAATTCTTGTTGAAGTATCTTTAATATGTGGATTATTATTGCTTTGTGGAGCAGGCAATTGCCAAGGATCCCATTCTATCAAGGTGTAAAATTATTGCAGAACCTTGGGACTGTGGAGGCCTTTATCTTGTTGGAAGATTTCCAAATTGGGATCGGTAACTCCTGTTTAACAGTTTCCCTTTTTTTAGAGTACATTTGACATGAATCATGTAGCAGTGCAGAGAATATTGATCCTTGCATTAATGCTATGCGTCAGGAAAAAAATTTCATTGATCTATATCTAGAAAATTCTGTAGGTCCCATGTCACTTCATCTGGGCACATAAACTATATAGTTGGAAAGGTAGGTGAACTGCTAGATTAGGTTTACTACCAAGCCCCTTCTTCAATGGACTTCAATTCAGTTGTTGATTTCAGCTATTGAAGATAGAGTGCACAAATCACATGGTGTCACACTTTTGGATCATATGAAAATTGGTGGGACTTTATCTAAGAAACCTCCCTTTCAATCCATGTAATTCACTTGTTGAGATGAAATTAGATGCACTCTTTACAAATTAATGATATCGATAATAAAACTTGTTTATGATAGGTATCATTTTTGTGGGTTAAAATGGAATGGGAACTCAATGTGTATGGGTCAAGAACATACATTTTCTAAGTGATGGAATCATGGCCCCATCTCTGATGGGCAAGAAGCATATGCCAAAGTTAAGGCACATTTGGTGATTTTATCTCCCCAAAATGGCATGGCAAATCCTGTGAACAAAGCGTGGTAGAAGAATTGAAGAATTTTGTTTACAGAGTGAAGATTTATGCCCAACCACTTTCTAAAACAGTTTGAGAGATTGCTTTTAGAAGCATGCATGATGCATAATCAAAGCAGAGGAAATATCATTTTGGTCTAAAGTCAGTTGTCTTTTCATTTATATGATTGGAAAGGAAAACATCTTTGACGACCAAAGTGTGGATTATTTGTTCAGCTTCATGGGCTATTGCAAGATATACACCTTATCTTTACTATTTATTTTGCAGGTGGGCTGAATGGAATGGGAAATATCGTGATGATATAAGAAAATTTATAAAGGTGATATTAACTGGAAAAACTTTCCAAGTTATTACAGATTTATTAGAAGATCATTCACATTATTTCATTCTTAGGAGTGGATATGGCCCATAGAAACCAATCAAATAGCCACAAAATTACCGAAGAAGGAAAAATAATAAAAATAATTGCATGCTAGTAATCTTGCATTTAACCCCCCCTCTATTTTTTTTTTTTTTTTTTTTTTTTTACATCGTTCAAAATATAGGGTGATGCTGGTATGAAGGGGAGTTTTGCGACTCGAGTTGCTGGTTCTGCTGACTTATATAGAGTAAGTGCAATAAATACCTTAAATCTTATATATCATGTCCTTGTTCTTTGTTTCTTGTCTCATCTTTTTGTTAATCAACTAAGTTATTGAACTTGTAAGAAAATGATATATACACACTTGGCTAGGTACTCCATTCACGAAATTAAGCATATTGTTCCAGAATTTAAGGTGTCCATGGATTAGATTGGTTAATGAGATGGGGGCTTATTGTTAGGAAGCTGAGTCTCTGTGCATACCTTCTCAGTATGTTTATAATGGTTTGAGGCCATAGTGAGCATTGGTCTTTAATTCCTCCTATCCCTATGTAGTGGAATTCAATGTCACATTAAACTGAGGTCGATTAGCTATGAAGCACAGACACTTCAAAATAGGTGCCGTAGCAGTGTCAGACATGGGGACATGTACCCTTTAATTTTATTATTATTATTATTTTTTTTGCACGGGACATGGTAGGGCATGCCAGGGACACGTGTGTCCAAATCTGGACACATCAAGGGACACAACACGCTAAGAACACGACAGGGACATGCAAATTTTACTTTTATTTTTTGCACGGGACATGCGTGTCCAAATATTGATGATCTATTAATTTGTTTAAATGTATTGGCTTATATATATATATATTGAATTAATATTAGTTTTTATTAATTTTAATTGTTTGGTAACATAATATTAATTTACATAGCAAATATATATTAAAAAAAAAAAAAAAATTTGCCGTGTGACACGCCATGTCCGTGTCCCCATTTGTTTGAAATCACCGTGTCCCGTGTCAATGTCTGTGTCCGTGTCCGTGTCCGTGCTTCATAGTCGATTAGTTTAAGGAGATTTCATATCCCTGTAGTGATCTTTGTTGTGCTATCAGAATCTGACATTATGAACTTCAATCTCTTAAGAAACAAAAGACTGCCGTAAAGAATTACTAGGTTTCACATAAGAGAGAATAAGTAGAAAAGGAGGCAGAAGAGCCCCATAAATGTATTGAATGATCGCCTGTCAATAGTAGGCCAAAAATAGGGAAGGCATGGATTGAACATGATGGGTTCAAAAAACAAAGTGTTGATGGTGAAATTGGTGGATGCTGAAGACAAACATGACATCATTATTAGGAGGCCTGCTGGTTGTTACAAATTTTACCATCGTTTTGGGATTTCTCCCCTTAGTGTGATATATCTTTCTGAAGGGGTGGATGTGGATTGGCTCGTCATTTTTTATTGTTTCGCCTGGTTCAAGAAGTTATTTGAGACTAGACCACTTTCACCACCAGGAGCATATATATCCATCATATGTTTTCATTCATTTTGCTGGAACCAAGTTCCCTAAGCCAGTACATCTACTTTATCGCTTGTGTCTGAACAATCCTCAATGTACAGATCTTGCTCTCTCTGTCTTTTTATTTATATTTATTTAGCTGCTGGAATTCTTGTTTTCTGTTTTGTCACCTTGATATTAACTGATTACTCTATGCAGGTGAATAAGCGCAAGCCATATCACAGTATCAATTTTGTTATTGCACATGATGGGTTTACACTGTACGACCTTGTTTCATACAATTTTAAGGTGTTCACAAATTCAGATAAAACCATCTAAACTTGTTTTTAGAACTTTGGATTGTGTTGTTATTATCTCAGTTGTTGGTATTGTAGCATAATGATGCTAATGGAGAAGGTGGCAACGATGGAAGCAATGATAATTTTAGCTGGAATTGTGGTTGTGAAGGTAGGATCAAAATTTGCTACTTCATGCTATTATATGATACTATATTAAACATATTACTACCGGTTTATTTGCATTAGTTTTAAGCATTGCATTACATGCTTGGTTTAGTCAATAGCAAGATGCCTACTTGAGGAAATCACAATTTAATCCCCACGCCACCTGTCCAGTCTGAATTTTTTCTTACTTCATCCTCTCTTTGTGTGTCTGTGTGTGTGTTGAAGAGAGTGAGTTTATGGTTCAAAGTTGGTAAGAATAGTTTCTGAGGCCTATTAAGTGATGTCAAACTTACATCCTAAATTTGCAACTGAAGTCTCTCTAATTTGGATTACTTGTTCTGGAGAGTCTATTTGGTGATGTAGCATTGGTCTCTGATCTGTTTAGTTTCTGTTATACTTATCAGCAAGGTGAGTCATTTCTTCTGTATGTATTTATTGGACAGGCAAAACTACCGATACCAATATTAAAGCTCTACGCTTCCGGCAAATGAAAAACTTCCATTTGGCACTAATGATATCCCAGGTATATTTATTAGACAACCCATTTTTATGCATTTCATATGCAACATTATCATTTGTTATCTCCTTTTTGTTGTCTGAAGCATACTTTTATCTAAATTAGTTGTTTTAGGCATAAAGCTTGAAAATTTATCTCATGGATTTAGTTAGCTTAGGAGAAACTGCTTTAACTTTTTCTTTTATCCTCAGGGAAACCTGTCCTTGGGAAGAAATCTTCATCATGCGTATGAAGTTTTAACAACTCGTCCTTTCATCCTCTCAAATCTAGCAGATTCATGACTATAATTTGCGGATTTAGTTGCAGGGAACATTGAGTCTGATTTATTAGGTTTTGCATTTGAAGATGTGAATTACCATTGATAAACATTAACCTATCAACATCTATCCCAAATGGATGTTTATGAGCTTTGTTATGAAGTGTGTACATATTCATGCAATTCTTTTGTTCCCAGTTACTTGAAGTATTATTAATAATGTATTTTGATTCATAGTGATCTGAAAAGCTCTCCTACAACTTTTTTCTGTACAAGCCAAAAAACATGCAGCTCATTCTGCAAGTACTATTGGTCCTTTCTTCTAATGTCACAAAAGAATTTTATTTTAGAATCTTTTTACTGACATTTAATCCAAAACCCAGTCATGTTTGATTCAGAAAATACGTGATTTTATTCTTCCATCAATTTTTGACTGATTTGTTAGTCACTGTATCACTGCTTGGCACTTACCATTTGTGATAAACTAGATTCATGTAGTTCTTCTCTGTTTATAAATTTCCTCTTTTTTATCTTGCTATATCATCTTAGGTATTTTCTGACCAAATATAGTTCTAAATATGATGTGGCCAACAGCCTTCTGCTATCATGCAAAATGATGTCACTATGCAGTTAATATTTTATACTTTATAGGAAGATAAACTCCTAGATTAAAAATGACTTTTTAAACTATATAGTAGTCCCCTCAGACTTTTTTAAACTATATAGTTTATAGTTTTTAATTGTTTTATATTTTTGTTTAATTTTAAATCTTTTAACAGTTTACCCTATTCAACTAGAAAAATTATTTTGAAGTTCATTACACCCTCTTGAGTTACATGGGTTGTGTGGTTGCATGTAATCAGGGAACACCAATGATGCTAATGGGAGATGAGTACGGGCATACTCGCTATGGAAATAACAACAGTTATGGACACGATACTGCTATGAACCATTTTCAGTGGGGACAGGTTTGTGATATCTTCTATTTCATCCCGATGACATTTATCCAAGTAATTGACTGAGGACATGAACTTCTGATAAGACAGTTAGAGGCAAGGAAGAATGATCACATGAAGTTTTTCTCAGAGATGATAAAGTTTCGCAAATCGCGTCATGTATTTCGACGTGAAAATTTTATTGGCCAGGTAAATCTTTCTAGCTTCTCTGTTTCTAGAGATACTCTTTCATGTACAGTCATTTTAGTGCCTGTTTACTAATTAGGTGTTTATTTAAGCACTGCGTTTGTTCGGTCTTATGTTGTCCCTTCTTGAGTTATAACCTTGAGTTCAGTTCTTGTTACTTTGCAATATCCCTCATTCAAATAAACATCTATGCAACAAAAAAGCAAACCAAGAAAGTTTCTTTAAGGTTTGACAGAAATTATTGTGAATATTTTTTGTGCTTATATTGTGAGTACATGTTATCCCTTCTGTTTGATGTACTAACCTATTGTGTACATATCCTTACCAATGCCTAATGTGTCCAACATGATTTTTCTATTGAAGTTGTCCTTGCAGCCATTTATTCTTCTATCCATAGGGTTGGCTTCTTGTATGGCTTATGAAATTCTTTACTATGCAGAATGAGGTGACATGGCATGAGAGCCAGTGGGACAATTCTGAGAGCAAATTTCTTGCATTTACGTAAGAAAAGTACTCTTATGCTCAGTATGGTCTTTTTATTTTATCTTGGTAGTCTGTGTTAGCATTGGCATTCACATTCACGTCCTCGGCTCACTTAGATCAAATCAGCAATGCAGTTCTAGAAAAAATTCCCAAGTTTGTTTTCTTTCTTTTGTTTGAGTGTGTGTTTATTATCCCCACCCCACCCTCACCCCCTCCTCTTTTTTCTACTCAAGACCATGTAACATGGTCTCTCATCACCTGAGTACCCAGGGATGGGTAGGGTCTGCATGTACCTGGTCTGCATATTGCAGATGCTACTGAGTAAGCACACTACACATGAGGGAGGGTGTAAAGGGAAGTATGAAGGCATGAGGGCACCCTCACCTCAAGAACTAGCCTTTGGGGTTGGGTTCTATTCAAGACTCTGTATATTAGTTGCATGTTGTAGTTGAATCCTTTGGCATGGCATTTGACAAGCCACAGGTTCGAGGAACTTGGCATGCTTATTCATCATGATAATTAATATTTAAATTAGCATTGGTGTTTTTTCTTTTAAATAAAGCCATGGTTTGCATCTAAACATAATATGTCTAAATGGTTGGGCTTGTGGTAATGACAAGGTAGATTCCAGGTGAATTTCTGTAATGCTAACAAAATACAGTTTCCTCTTATCTGAAACATTTGACATTGTTGATTTTTGAAAACCGTGTTTCAACTCTTGGGAATCACTTATACTGAAATATTTGTTTTGTAGATTTCATGACAAAAATGGAGGAGATATCTATTTGGCTTTCAATGCACATAGCTATTTTATTGAAGTTGCATTACCGTCACCACCACAAAAGAGGCGTTGGTTCCGAGTGGTTAGTTTTCTTTCCTCATTGGATCCAGGTTTATAGGTGCTTCTGTTCTTTGCATAATCTGCTTATATCATGCATCTCAGAACAGTGCTTGCTTGTTTTTTCGTTGTTCCAGAATTTTTCACTTCCACTAATCCTGTTTTAGGATTTTGCCAAATATTTAGTCTTGCCTTTCATCTTAAAGTCGTCGTGTATTTGAATTTCAAAACATTTGTTTGTAGTATTTTCATTTTCTTATGTGAACGTATGCTTTTGATGCCAGACACTGAAATCTTGGTCACTCACACACACACACACACACACACACACACACACACACAAGGATTAGTGGAGTGGTTTTTTGTTTTGCTTGGGATGTGCCACTACTGAGTGATTCCCATTGAATCTAAAGCATATACCGTGCCAATGCCTTTCTAACCAGGATGTTCTTTTGCTCTCTTTGCATTTTTCTGATCTGGAACGTTTGTTCCAGGTCACTTGAAAATTTCCATTTAAGTTCTGAGCCAATGTTGTTTAATTTTAAATTTGCAGGTAGATACAAATCTCGAGTCTCCTCATGATTTTGTACCCGAAGGTGCCCCTGGCATCAGAAAGACATACAATGTTGCACCCTACTCTTCAATTCTTCTTGAGGCAAAGCCATGAGAACGCTTCCGAGTCTGCTTATAGTTGATTATATCCTAAAAAATGTGTTCCATCCTAGGGTATACTAGGTAGTTGGTAAGAGTCCAAGTTCCATCTCTTTAGAACATTGCTAAGATTGAAGTTGGTTAATAATGTTCTACACATATATAGTATTCACCCTTTCCCTAATAAGAGGAACTGTAATGTAGAATTAAGTTGCAAATCTGTGCAGACTAAAGATTGATGAATAATTTAAATTATCATCTTAAAAGTTACATCATCAGTCAGTAAATATAGTAATTTTGAAGGGAATACATATTGTGTTTGGGGGGAATCCAGATTATCTGTGCCCCTCTATGCACCTTTGTCTGTCTCCTTGTATTTTGTTCATTTATGGGGTTGTCCATGTTAATAAAAGCAATGCTATGAACCAGTTAAATTCAAGGAGACGGAGAATAAAGAGTAGATAACCTTGATTCTGTTTGGGGGAAACTTCTGTCTTTATAACAAATGCCTATGCTAAAAAAATGCTCCTTTCAATTTCAAATTCAGAAGACAATGTTCTAAATTATTTATTTATTTATATTTCATTAATGAATTTGGTTGAAGAAGTTGAAGGAATTATCATTTCTAATTATTTCACTTTGAACTGAAGAACAAGTTTGTTTGGACGGACTGGATAAGGAGATATTGTAATTCATCAGATTGTTAGTCTTGAGATATATTATACGCAGAATATTTGGATTATTTTTAATTAAATAATAGACTATTAGTTCGGATGAATTATTAATCTATCTCATGTTTGAATTCTTCCAAACAAAAGGTAAGAAAGCAGAGTGAGTCCGCAGGCACGCACGCACGAGGAAGCCTCAGTTAAGTTTCCTTTTGCTTTTTGATAACTAGTACTACCTTTCCTGGTTGGCATATTGTAGTCGCGGAATTGTCAACCCAACACAAAGACACCTGTCTCATATTTTTTTGACATTTCTTTCCCTCTTGACGGGTGTGATTGCACATGTTTGTTGGAATATATTCCAAATCAGAAATTTCTCTGTTGTTACGCGTTGATTGACGGGAAAGGAAAGGAAGAAAATAAAAAAGTTTCTCAAAAGAAAATAAAAAAGTTTGTCTTTCTAGTAGTTATGGGGTCTTTTGAGAAGTGAGTTATAATTTACTTCTCAGATTATAATCCACTTCTCTCTTTTATAAAAAAAATTGATTATAATCAATTTTTAACTAAAAAGCTGATTATAACCATCTTCTCAAAATAGCCTTATGTTTTAGTTGTTGCCAAAATAAATAAAAAATTCTATAACTATGTTCTTGAGGAAAATATTATAGAAAGTAATTATTTCCTATTAACAAAACAATTAATTATTTGATTTTTCATTTAAATTTTATTTTTTTCAAAAAAATATGTTCGTATGGTTATGCAGATAACTCATTGGACTGTCAATAAGATGAAGAAAATGTAAGAAAAATTAAAATGGTCATATAATTTTGGGAGCTCGGGGCAAAAGTTCAAAATTATATTTTTTTTTGTCCAAAGATTTGCAAAAATAATTTGGCCATAGGAATAAGTTGAAGCAAAATGACCAAAATATCAATCTATATATATACCAATCAAACCCTACCTACCATCCGTCTCTCTTTCTCTCACATCTTGATCTAAACCTTATGTGCGTCGTTTCTGCTATCGCCATCAATGCATCCCCTCTGCCTCCACCGTCACCGCTTCATCGCCTCAAATCGTCGTCGTCATCAGATATAGAGCCAACACTTTGCTAACTTTCGTTGTCACATTGCTGGCTTTAATCTACGCCATGTCTTCACTTTCCGACAATCTCAACTCTCCCTCTCTCTGCTCCCATGTCACGGTCCTCTATCTCTCTAGATCCTTTATTTGTTCAATCATTTCCTCATTGATTTGATTGATTTGATTGATTCATTCATTCTTTTGTGTTTTTTGATTTTAGGTCTTGAACATTAATTTGTTCCAGAAGTCTACTCAAGGAAACGATGAGATGTTTCAATTCCTACAAAATTTTGTCTCTCTGTGTGTACTGAATGCTTGCCTTAATTTGATTGCTTGCTCAAATGTTGTACGCCTCAAACCGCCGTAACATTTCAGAACATTTCGAAAGAGGTCCTATCTATCTATCTATCTTCTCACTCTTCTAGGAGTAATCTTGGTTCAGATTGTTGTTGTTGTTGATGATGATGATGATGATGATGATTGCAACAAATAACAAAAATCTGTGGTGCAACACATAAAAAAAAAGATCTGTTCAAAATTTGAACAGATAGTGGCTTGGTGATTTCAATAAAAAAGATTTCAACAGATAAAAAAATAACAAAATAGAATTCAGGAAAAAAAATTGAACAGATAAATAGAATTGAGGAAAAAAATTGAACATATATATATATAATTTAGGGGGGAAATTGAACAGATAGACAAAAAATTTGAATAGATAGATATAAATTTGAATAGATAAACAAAAAATTTGAATAGATAGATGTATATTTGAACATATAATCAACGAAAAGTCAAACAGATAAAAAAAAGTCAAGGGGTAAAATTGCAAATAAAATATTCTCCAGGACTTCTTGCCAAATTATTTCACAAAGTGTGGATCACTCATCAACAAAAAAATATCCCTTAGACCTAATGCTTTATACTTTCCTTATATTGGATTTATAACCAATTATCCAATTAACCCTATAATTTTTATAGTTTATCATAAAATATTTTTACATATATGATATTTTTTTACTCTTTTTAATATATTGTTACACGTCTACCAGTCTATTAATGTTATTAATAGTGTAAATGGTTGTCGTTTTAAAATTTGGAAAATGTCATTGATGATTGTTTGTTTTAAAAGATTAAAGCACTTAAACTTCTCAACCACTCCACAATTTAAAAAAAATAAAATAAAATAGAAAGGGAAAAACTTCTCAACCCCCTAACCTACTCCTCCCAAAAGTGTTAATCTATGCTTGTAAACTGAATCAAGGACATTGTTCATTTTTTATGGGTCATTTTTTCCTACTTGCATAATTGGTAAGAGAAGAAAATTAGAAGGAAAAAAAAAGTGAGTTTATTCTATTAAATCCATATAAAATAACTTGTCAAAGTAGAGATTGACACTTTCTAATCTAATCCACAGCTACCCTAAAAAATTGCATTGCAAAAAAAAAAAAAAAAAAATTCATAAAAAAAAAAAAAGTTGCAAAACTCTCAACCATCATGGCAAACAACATTTTCATTGTGTTAGAACATTGTGAAAATTGAAATTATAATAATAGAAAAATGATTCATTCACACAATTTCTTTCCCTTACAATTCCTCTAATGATGTGACAAGCAAAATTTGAAAGGTTACCCACATTTAAGTGTTTCCTTAAAACTTTTCTTACATGCATTTTGTCTTGCCACCTTTGAATATTTCCTCAAAACTCTCTGTAAGGTCCCAGTGTCCGACATCGGTAATGGAGGGGGAGTTCCTAGGCTATAAAAGTAAAAACCTGGACCCTTATAGAGCATCGAGACCTTTTCTCGGGTGGTGAAATCCCTAGCAGAACTCCTCAGTTAAGCGTGCTTAGACTGGAGTAGTTCTGGGATGGGTGACCTACTAGGACGAACAAATCCGTACGAGCGTGGCCCAAAGCAAACAATATCGATGAGATGTGAACGGTTGGGGCGTTACAAATGGTATCAGAGCTGACTCTCTGGAGTACCGAGTGTGGGCCCCTGGCGTCTCTCGGTGCATGTGGGCGTGCTTGTGAGCTAGCAGGCTACTGCACGAGGACGTGCAGCCTTGAGAGGGGTGGATTGTAAGGTCTCGGTGTCCCACACCGAGAATGGAGGGGGAGTTCCTGGGCTATAAAAGTAAAAACCTAAACTCTTATATAGTATCGAGACCTTTTCCCGGGTGGTGAAATTCCTAGTAGAACTCTCCAGTTAAGCGTGCTTAGGCTGGAATAGTTCTGGGATAGGTGACCCACTGGGAAGAACAAATCCTTATGAGCATGACCCAAAGCGGATAATATCGATAAAATGTGAAGGGTTGGAGCGTTACACTCTCATTACATGCATTTAAGTTTATAATTTATAATTTCAATACACTTTCATATGTCAAAATAGTTTTTCACATTTCAATATAGTTTAGAGTAAATTACACTTTATCTCCTTTATGTTTGGCCATTTTTATATTTTGGCTCTTCAAGTTTTTTTTTTTTTTTTCTCCCCACTTTTGCCTTTCATGTATCAAGTTTTTTTTTATTTTTATAATTTACTTCAAAAGTTAACTTATGTTCAAAATTAGATAAAAAATAACACATTGACAATCACATGGCATAAAAATAGTTATTATGTAAAACTACATCTTACACAAATCTAAACTATAATATAATAATATATTTTTTATGTTATGTGACAGTTTAACATGATATTTTTTGTCAAATTTTGAACAAAAATTAACTTTAAGAGTAAACTGAAAAAAAAAAAACTTAAAACATAAAAAGTCAAGATGAAAAAAATAAAGGGTAAACTTTTAAAAGGTAAAAGTAAAAAATTACTCATACATAAAAGAGATAAAATGTAATTTATCTTATATTTTAATATATTTTTTACATAAATTTTTAATATTAAAAACACTCTTAAAGAAAAAACTATTCAATGCTCTTATTTGTTAATTTTAACATTTTTTCATAATAAAAAAAAATAACGAAGTGTTAGATCAATAGCAACTTGTGGAACAATTGAGACGTAACCTGCAATTTTTTACAATTATGCTACGTAACTCGAATCCTTTCTTCCCTCGAATCCCCCGAACTCAAAACGACGTCATTTCGTCGTTTTGAATTTTTTTTTTTTTTTTTCAATCAGAAAAGAAGAAGAAGAAAGAAGAAGAAGAAAGAAGAAGAAGAGAAGAAGAAGAAAGAGGCAGAGGCGGAGGCGGGGCTGCGACGATCGGCCAACGAGCTGTGACGAATCTACGATCGATCGGAGGAGGCTGCGATCGATCGGCGGAAGCGGAGGGGCCCTATCTCTCTCAATTCCCTCTTCCCCTCCTTTTTCTCTTCTCCTCTCTTCTTCTCTCTTCTCTCCCTCTTTCTCTTTCTCTCCTTCTGTTTCAGACTTTCAGACTGCATAAGGAGAAAAAAAAGAAAAAAAAATGTCCAAAACGACGTTGTTTTGGATAGTCGAGAAATTCGGGGGAACAAAATTCAGGGTAAAAATCATTTTTCAATTTTTTATTTAAGAATCATGCATTGAAATAGTTTCCAATTTTTTATTTTTATTTTTTCTTTCTTGGACTCTTCATTGAAATAGTCTGAAAAAAAATAATAAAAAATGAAAAAAATTGAAAACCTAGAACGTGTCAATCATAACGGTAGCCTGGAAGTTTTGTTATTAATTAACGACTATGCTACGTAGCTCGAATCACGTGGCTCGAATCGCGGCTCGACACCAAAACGACGTCGTTTTGGTGTCAATTTTTTTTTTTTTTTTTCCTGGCCTGGTTTTGGTTGCAGAACGAAGGGAGGAGGAGGAGGAGGAGGAGGAGGAGGAGGAGGGAGGGAGGGAGGGAGGGGAAGGGAGGAGGAGGAGGAGGAGGAGGAGGAGGAGGGAGGGGAGGGGGCCATAAATCGGCTGGAGGAGGAGGCGGGGCGAGGCGGTGGCGGTGGTGCGACGATCGGCGAGGAGCAAAGGTGCTGCGAGACGTCGGCGGCGAGGCGACTGTCTGAGGCGACGAGCACGGCGGGCAAGCAGCGATGAGCACGGCGGCGAGCACGGCGGGACTGGGCTGCTTCTCTCTTTCTCTCCCTCTCCCTCTTCTTCTCTCTTTTCGAAATCGAGCCATTTTCGAGCCCTTTCATTCGACCACTTAAACATTTTCCATTAATTAATGATCAAACAGTGTTGAAGAAAGAATCTTTCCCTCAACTTTCCAATCAGGATTTGACCTGGCCATGTGATTGACGATCATAACACCTTTCCCAAATCGTCATTTAATTAGAAGACAACGGACAGTTCAGATTAAGGGGTGTTTTGGGAAGATGGTTATAATCTGATTTTTGGTGAAAAGCTGATTATAAGCAGATTATAATCAGCTTTTCTGTGAGAGAAGAGGTTGGTAATAATCTGAAAATCAGATTATTACCATGTTGCCAAAAGAGGCCTAAATATACATGTTACATGGACGTTCAGGATTGTATGACGCGCAAATAAAAAAACGTACTCTATCTGTCACAAAATATTAATTCTTTATTTTATTTTTAATTATTCTAAAATATTAGCCACTCTTTAAAAATCAAGTACAAAAATAATATAAATTTCTTATTTTATCCTTATTTTAAATTAATAAATAATATAAAAAGTACAATTATACCATTGATATTCTAAAAAAATGTACTATCAAAAAGGTAATTTTGAAAAATCAACTTTTTTAAAGTGTAATAATTGTACTACTAAAAAAAAGTTAAATTCCTTAAAAGGGACCATTATTTGGGACAGAGAGAGTACAAGTTATTGAAGAGATCAGGAACAAGAATCATAGAGTAGTGGTAAAAATCTTGAAAGTTTTATTAAAAATTTTATTAAATGTCTTACATGGATGTAAAACTCACATTATATGAAATTTATGTGAATCTAGTGAGATATTTAGTAGAAATTTTAATACTCCATCCGTCTCATAATATTAGTCCCTTATTCTATTTTTTATTATTCCAAAATATTAGTCCATCTTAAAAAATTAAGTACAAAAATAATATAAATTTCCTATTTTGTCTTTCTTTTAAATTAATAAAAATATATAAAAAGTACAATTATAATATTGATATTCTCAAAAAATGTACCATCAAAAAGATAATTTTAAAAAATTAATTTTTTTAAAGTGCAATAATTATACTATAAAAAAAATTAAATTTCTCCAAAAAAAACCATTATCTTGGAACAGAAGGAATAAATTTTTTGAAATTTCTAATATTTTTTAGAACCACAAAGGGTTAGGATTTTACCGACGGTATATATCGCTGAGTTGTCACTTAATGATTAGTTTACACACTTAAAATTAATATTATTATTTCTACGAATTAATTAATTGTCCTTAATACCCTCAACGCTGTCCCTTCCGCCACTATAAATATACGGCGTTTCTCTAAGGCTTCATATCAAATAACAATCTCTGTTTCCCTCTCTCAACTTCTCTAAAAACTCTCTTCTATCTCTCTCTCTAGTCGGAACCTTCATCGATTTATATTTCTATTCCTTTCTATTTTTCGAGAAGAGAGAGTGAATCGACAAGAATGGCATACTCGAGCGCACTAGTGTTGGTGTTGATGTTCGCTATGGTCGCCGGATCTGTATACGCTCAGGCTCCGGGAGCATCACCGGCGAAGTCTCCGGTAGCATCGCCTCCTAAGGCGATGGCGACTCCTTCTCCAACTCCGTCTCCGTCCATGAAGCCACCGACAACAGCTCCTACTTCCGCCCCTACCACCGCACCACCAACCTCTGCTCCTCCCTCCGGCGCCGCCCTTCCTCCCTCTACGATCTCAGCTCCCGGCCAGTCTCCTTCCTCTACTCCTTCTAGCACCGGCGCTTTGAACAGAGTCACCGTCACTGGATCCGCTGCGGTAGTATTCTTCGCAGCGACATTGTTGTTTTAGATCTGATATGGAGTTTACTCACTTCGCCGGAGTTGAAAAAAGTGTGTTTTTTTTAGATAGGTAGATTTATGTTTAATTTAAATTTTCTTTTTTATTCACTTGCCGGTGGTGGTTCATACTGATTGATTTTACATTATCCTTTTTACAGTTATACTTGTTGATTCTTTGATATTATTTATAATAAATGAGAAGTTATTCAAAAATTACATCCCTCTCATTTTATTTGTTCATTATTTTATTTTTGGTTGTCCAAAAAGATCGACGGTATGCCCAACTTTGACGATTGTATAATTTGTGGGACTCACTTCGAGTATAAAAAATAAATAAACTGACCGAATATCAATAAATTTAAAAAAACTTAAACTTTTCAAAATTGGACAGAAGGATTATACTTTTGTCAATTTAAATTAGCAAAAAATGCTAAGATATATTTGTAAATTTTTAATTTTTTACAAAAATACGTATAAAAAAATAGAGAATGATCATAGTTCTAAAATACCGACCAATACATATTGAAAAATCAAGGCACGAATACGAATACGACCCGATATTGCAGTGTGATTGAAAATTACCGGCGCATCAGCCGATTCTCATCATTTAACGGATCGTAACTATTTTTCAAGCCGTTGTACAAGCTGTGATGGCTGATACTCTTGTAAAAATGGTTAAGAAATTTCATGGTTGCAACACCCAATTTTCGATACATACTGGCTGATACTATTTATATTGATATTTCACGATCGATACCGTTACGTTACACGATATCGCGATTTAGAACCATGAGAATGATTTGACAATTTATGCTTTTTTGGCTAAAAACGAAAGTTTCCAAACAAATATCAAGACATAGGTTACGAAGTTAAACTGTGCATTTTTAACATGAAAATCATATTTAAAGATTGTTAATCCTAAAGCATGTTGCTTTCAATAAATAAAGTAAAATAAACAAATAAGCTAATAGCATGACAAAGAAACATATATCAACCAATCTAGTCATGAAATAGATCACAAAACCTAAGTAAACTTGTAAGAGAGCTTCAAGTAAGCTCACAAAATAAGTTCACCAAGAACAACTCAAAAATGGATTAATTATTAGGGGAAAAATAGTGTAGTGGATTAATTATTTGGGGGAAAAAATAGCATAAATTATGAATCAAGCGGCAGGAATTGCTAATTCAATCTCATGAATTGGAACCTTGCATGTAATAAGGCTTTTTATATAATTTTGTAATTTAATTTCAATCAATTAATATTAGGGTAAATTATGCAAATGATCTATGTAATTTACATGATGTGTCAATTTGATCCATTTAGTTTTAATTTGCTTGATTTTGCTTCTTTTTTTTATTTTTTATTTTTGATCGGCAAAACGAAAGACTTTATTGATGCTAAAATCAACAAGAAGAAGCATACATCAATAAAGAGGAGTTTGGAGCTAATCGAAGCTCCAACCTTCTAGTTGGTGAGAAACCAACAGAGAAACAAAAGATTACAACAGATCAATAAAGTCCAAATAGCAACAGCCAGAACAGAACACATTAGCAGGAAGAAGAGAAGCTCTAACAGAGCAATCAGCAGCAACACAACAACACAATTGCAGCAAGAAGAGAAGCTCCAACAGATCATGCTCCAACCTCAGCAGAAGAGAAGCTCTAACAGAACCTGCTCCAACCTCAGCAAATCATCAACCCCAGCAGAGCATTATACATAAAACAAATAAACCAGATCAGCAACCCCAGCTGATCTGCAGGTAGACAAATAAACCAGATAGACAAACAACCCAGAACATATTAGCAGTTCAAACCAGAACAAAACCCTTTGCTATTTTAACCCAGAACCGATTAGCAGTCCAAATTGCAATTGAAAGGTGATAAAGCTCTAGAGACAACCAGCCAGCCCATCTAATTGTAAACCCAGCTCTGATTTGTCTCCAATTGAAGGTTAAGTCATCAACTAAGAAGGGAAGGTCCTTAATGGTTGCTTTTAGCCATAGTGCAGCTCTGATTTTGATAGATTCACTCATATCTGAAAATTTGGTTGAGCCTCTTCGAAAATACATTCGTTTTTACATTTCCACAACAACCAAAGAACAATGAGTGGGATAGCTCTCCAAATTAATCTATCAAAGTGCTTGAATTTACACTTATCCACCATTGGAGAAGGCCATCAACTGAATCTTGAATGCACCAAGAAAGCCCCCATTCGTGAATAATTGAAGACCAGATCAGCTAAGAAAAGGGGCAGTGAAGCAAGACATGGGAAGCAGATTCAGAGTCATAGTCACAGAAGGTGCAACTGATGGAGACAGAAGGGTCTAAAATACCAATTCTGTGCATAAATTCTACTGACTTAATTTTGTTCTTCTAAGCCAACCAACAGAAAAAAGAAACCTCAGGGGGGACAGCTCTATTCCAAATATGATTACAGATTGGAAGATGAGGACCAAGGATGGAATTACTGAAAGAATATATTGAAGAAACAGAAAACTCACCAGTGCTTGCAGTATCAAAAGCCCAAAAATAACAGTCAGCTTTTTGAGGAGATAGAGAAGGGGCTGAAGATAGGGCTCCAAGCAAACTAGATTCTTCATCCAATTCCCAAGTAAACATCACTCTTCTAATGGGAAAATTCCAATTGTTTGGGTTGGTTTTCCTTGCGAAGTATTGATGAAGAGAACCATCTTTATCAGTTGAGAGATTGAAAAGGAGGGGAAAATCATTCTTAAGGCAAGTGTTGCCACACCATTTGTCATGCCAAAACTTAATTCTATTTCCGTCTCCCACTTTAATTTGACAATTATCCACATAAAAATTGAAAATATTACTGCTATGATTCCCGATAGATAAGATGTCTTTCCAAACTCTGGAGTGTTTGTAAGAGAATCTTACCGGTGGATTCCAACAAGCTTCATCTATCTTGTATTTGCTACATATAGCCCTCCTTTAAAGAGAGTTAATTTGAGTTCCAAATTTCCACCACCATTTAAGCAATAGACATGCATTTACATCTCTGATTCTTCTAATGCCCACACCCCCTTGATTAATGCTTTTTGTGGCCTCCCCTCATTTCACTAAATGGATTTTTCTTTTTAGGTCATTACCACCCCATAAAAAAGCTGATTCAATCCTCTCAATTTCTCTGGCCACACCTTCTGGCATCTTAAATAAAGAGAGAAAATAAACTGGTAAACTAGATAAGGTGGACTTGATTAGAGTTAATATACCTGCAAAAGACAGCAGTTTTCTTTTCTACCCCGAGAGTTTCGATCTGAATTTGTTAAGCACAGGTTTCCATATAGATTTTCTCCCGGGGTTGGCTCCAAGAGGTAGACCCAGAAATTTTAGAGGTAGGCTATGAACTTGACAGTTGAGGAGCTTTGCAAAGGAGAGCAAGAGAGCATCATCCACACCAACACCACACACCACACTTTTGTGATAATTTATTCTAAGACCAGAGAAAACTTCAAAGCATCTTAGAACTCTTTTAATAAGCACCATCTGATCCCAATCTGCTTCAGAAAAGATAATTGAGTCATCCGCAAATTGCAGATGAGACAAAAGAACATCCTTTGACCCAACGAGCACTCCTTTAAGTATGCCAAGATTAATTGCTCTGTCCAAAAGAATGTTAAGACCTTCAAATACAATATTAAACAGAAAAGGTGAGAGCGGGTCACCTTGTCTAAGACCTCTTTGTGGTGAGAATTCGGTAGTTGGTGAACCGTTCACAAGAATGGAGATTCTAACTGAGGAAACACAAGTTTTTATCCAAGAGATCCATTTATTTCCATACCCAAAATTGGACAGAAGAGAAAATAGAAATTCCCGGTTCACAGAATCAAAGGCTTTCTCGAAGTCTAGCTTTAAGATTAGACCAAGCTTCTTGGACTTTTTCCATCCATCCATCACTTCATTGGCAATGAAAACCCCATCTAAGATGTTCCTCCCACCTATGAAAGCAGTTTGTGTTTCACCAATGATGGAGGGTAGAACTTGTTTCAATCTATGTGTTAATACTTTAGCTAGAATTTTGTAGATGGAACTTACAAGACTGATGGGTCTGAATTCAGACAGGCCAGTGGGATTGTCCACTTTGGGAATTAGACTAATAAAAGTGTTGTTGATGTCATAAGTCAGTTTGCTATTTGAATGGAAGTCTGCAAAAAATTGCATAATCTCAGGCTTCATTTTTTTTTTTGATCAACAACAAAGAACCCTTTATTGATGATGGAAAACCTTACATAAAGGAATAGAACATCAACAAAAAGAGAGGGATGACGCAAGCCATCACATGGCAGCACCAAACCAGCAAGACCCTGTTGGTAAGAGACCAACAGAGACAACAACCTAGTCAATACAGCAACCAACAAAATAGAGGCTTGCAACCTAATCCAAATACAAACAAATCAAATATAGGCATGCAACCTAGTGCTAGCAGAGGCCAAAACCAGCAGCAGATACACAGCAGATTAGCAGATTAGCATCAAAATCAGATTAGCAGACCAGCCACACAGCAGCAGAAAAACTGATACAGAGTAGCATATTTGCATCCAACAGATAATAGATCCAGAGTAGCAGATTAGCATCAGCTACAGAGTATCACCCAGCAGACCCAGCAGATTATCCCCCATCAGTTCCACAAACAACCCTCAGCAGTCCAGAATCCATTCCATACAGATTAGCAGATTATCACCCAGCCCTCAGCAGATTATCAGACCATACCCCCCAAAATCAAAAGTTCAAGAAAGAAAGGGGTATTACCACCGTAACAATTTTCTCAGCTTCCTCTCTGGTATGGGAATATATCAGTTTCATGGCAGCCTCCCAGATTATCACACAGCAGCAGAGAACCAGATTAACAAAAAATCAGATTATCACCTAACAGATACAGAGTAGCAGATTAGCCTCAGATACAGATTAGTAGACCAGCTACACAGCAGCAGAAAAACAGATTAACAGATAATCAGATTAACACCCAGCAGTCCCACAAATAACCCTCAGATTATCAGACCATACACCCCAAAAACCAGATTGATCAAAATCCATGGCCCTTCTCAAATGCATTCCTTAATCTTAGCCAAATTGATGATTAAATCCAAGATAGAGTACATGATCCTTTTTACAGAAGCTTTAACCCATAAAGAAAATCTAATCTTTATCAGTTCACCTAACTCAGATGCACAAGGTTGCACTCCATTAAACAAACATTCATTCCTTAACTTCCAAATGGACCAAAGTATAATACAGGGCAACGCTCTCCACAATCGCCTAGCTAATTTCTTATACTTCCACCCAATCCACCAATGAAATAATCCATCAATATTCCTTGGCACCACCCATAGATACCCCCACCAAAGCATTACATCAGACCACACCTGCCATGAAAAAGGACAATGTAGCAATACATGCATATCAAATTCATTCTCCACTTTACAAAAAGCACAAAACACAAAAGCCTCACTGTTCAAAACACCTATATGTTTTAAGAAGACCCTTGTTTTCACTCTATTCCTCCAGGCCAACCACCCAAAAAATTGGACTTTGGGGGGAATGTCATTATTCCACACAAACTTACAAATTTGGAGAGAAGGGCCCAAGGGGGAATCACTAAATCGATATATATCTGAGACCTTAAACTTGTCACCAATAGATCCATTCCAAACAGGGCAGTCTTCCTCATTCAGTCTTATAGGAGGGGTCACCAAAAGCACTGCTGCCAACCTGTTAGCCTCAGCCTTTTCCCAATCATATAATGGCCTCTGGAAACAAAAGTTCCACTCCCCAGAGCTGGATTTCCTTTCAAAAAAATAGGATAATGAGCCATCTTTTACTGTTGACAAACTAAATAATCTAGGAAATTCATCTTTAAGACAACTACCACCAACCCACTTATTAAACCAAAACTTGATTCTGCTCCCATTGCCTGCCTTTATCTGATATTTCTCCACAAAGAACTCCACCAGAGGTTGATTCAGACTAGCAACTGCAAGAATATCTCCCAAGATTCTAGAAAGTCTAGCTGATGAGTTTAAAGGTGGAAGCCAGAGAACTTCCTCAATCATATACTTGCTGCACACCATTCTTCTCCAAAGAGCATTTATTTCACTTCCAAATTTCCACCACCATTTAAGAAGTAAGCTTGCATTGACATCCTTAATTCTTCTAATTCCCAACCCTCCTTGGTTCAGACTTTTAGAAACTTTAGTCCATTTCACCAAATGAACCTTCCTCTTCAAATCATTCCCACCCCAAAGAAAAGAAGCTTCAAGCCTTTCAATCTCTCTAACCACACCACAAGGCATTCTAAACAAAGACAGATAATAAATCAGAAGGTTAGATAGAACGGACTTAATCAACGTTAATCTACCCGCAAAGGAAAGAAGCCTTCTTTTCCACCCAGTCAACCTAGACTTTATTGTATCCAGAACTGGCTTCCAAGTAGATTTCCTCCTTGGATTAGCTCCCAACGGAAAACCCAAAAATTTAAGTGGCAGTCCATGTACCTTACAATTCAATATATCAGCATAAGACACCAATATTTCCTCCTCCACTCCAACTCCACATACCACACTCTTATGGAAATTTATCCTCATGCTAGAAAGAATTTCAAAGCATCTTAGTATCCGCTTTGTGAACACTATTTGATCCAAATCTGCCTCACAAAAAATTATGGAATCATCTGCAAATTGGAGATGTGAAATCACTACCTTATTTACTCCAACTTTTACCCCATTGATAATACCTTTCTCATAAGCTCTGTTCATTAAAATATTCAACCCTTCAACCACTATATTGAAAAGGAAAGGAGAAAGGGAGTCACCTTGTCTGAGACCTCGTTGTGGTGAAAATTCCTCTGTAGGTGAGCCATTCACTAGAACCGACAACCTTGTTGTAGCGATACACTCCTTCATCCATGAAACCCACTTAGAACCAAACCCAAAATTATGAAGCATAAATACCAAGAATTCCCAATTAATAGAATCATAAGCTTTCTCAAAATCAAGTTTAATAATCACACCTTTTCTTCTTGATTTTTTCCATCCATCTACAATTTCATTAGCAATAAACACTCCATCCAAGACACTTCTCCCCCCTAGGAAAGCAGATTGTGTTTCACCAATAATTGAAGGAAGAACTTTCTTAAGTTTAAGAGCCAGAACCTTAGAGAGAATCTTGTACAAACTACCCACCAAGCTAATGGGTCTAAAATCTGACAACCCAATAGGATTATCGGTCTTAGGAATAAGGGTGATAAAAGAGCTGTGAATCCCATAAGAAAGTTTGCTAGTAGCATGGAAATCTCTCAAAAACAACAAAACCTCCTGATGAACTAACTTCCAACATTTCTGGAAAAATAGAAGATTAAAACCATCAGGGCCTGGAGCCTTATCGCCATTACAATCCATAACTGCTGCCCTTATTTCAGCTTCAGAGAAAGCAACTTCAAGATCATGACAAACAGAGCTATCTTGAATTGATTTAAAAACACCATCTAGAACTGGTCTTCTGGCCCAACTTTCTGAATATAGCCTCTTAAAGTGTTGTAGTACCTCATACCTTAACTTAGCTGGCTCCTCAATTATCTCACCTTCAATTATCTCACCTTCATGACCTTCCAAAATTTCTGATAGCACAGTAAGTTAAAACCATCAGGGCCTGGAGCTTTGTTGCTATTGCAATCCTTAATTGCAGCCAATACCTCAGCTTCACTGAACTCTGAGACAAGGTGATGAGAAACATAGTCTGCCCCAATGGTCTTGAATACCCCTCCCAGGACAGGTCTTTTAGCCCAAACCTCCGCAAACTATTTCTTGAAGTGTTGATTGATCTCAAGTTTAACCCTGTTAGGATCCTCATAAGATACCCCATTAACTTCAATAGAGTTAATCATGTTCCTGCTCTGTCTGGCATTAGCAAAAACATGGAAAAACCTAGTATTCTTATCCCCATTTAGAGTCCAGTTCAGTCTAGATTTTTGGTGCCAAATCCACTCCACCATCCTGTGCAGCTTCCACATCTCTCCTCTGACCACTCTTCTTCTTGCCATTTCAGCTTGAACCAGAGGTCTTTCTTCTACCAAGATATCAAATGCATCTAATTCCTCTTCTGAAACTTTGAGTTTGGATGAGACATTGCCAAATACCTCAACATTCCATTTCTTTAATTCTAGCTGCTTTAGTTTTTGAATAAGTATGTAGCCAGCCCATCCAGTGATTGAAGTGCTGCTCCAGATATCGACAAAGAATTTGGAAAAGCTTGGATGAAAAGTCCAAGCATTAAGAAACCTGAAAGGTCTGGGTCGCCAATCTCTTTCCTCTTCCATCATCAATAGAGGACAGTGGTCTGAAATTAATCTAGGCAGTCCCCATAGCTTCATTCTGAAATTAATCAGCCACTCAGGTCCAAGTAGAACTCTATCTATACGACTCAATTTCTCAGATTCCTGCGCATTACACCAAGTGTATTTCCTTCCATGAAGAGGTAAATCATTGAGCTCACATTTCCCAATAAACTCATTAAGATGATGCATCCCCCTATCCCTCCTGGAGCAGCCTACCCTTTCTCCTATATGCCTAATTTCATTAAAGTCTCTACCCATACACCAAGGAGCAGGGAAATGGTCTTTAAGTTTGAGGATATCAGCCCATAGAGTTAATCTAGCACTGATATCATTTGGTGCATATATGTTGATCAAAACACAATCAAAATAGTTGTACAGGGAGCCAGAAAGCAAGATGTACCTCCTATTACAACAGCAACCAGAGAGTTGGAAGACAGCAGGGTCCCAGATACATAGAAGCCCACCGGCAGAGCCTTTAGGATCCACAGACATGTATTCCATATTTCTGCATCCCCAAAGCCTTCTAACAGCATTATTAGAAACCACTGCTTTCTTAATCTCTTGAAGGAAAACAATATCAACATGCTTGTCTTTTATAAGACTTTTGATTCTGCCCTTCTTCTCAGGTTTACCCAAACCCCTAATATTCCAAGATAATAGCTTCATAAGTAAACAGAATAATACACTCATGTCACCCATCTGCAGTGTTTTATTTCTGAGCTTTCCCCTCTTTAGTGTTTCTGGCTTTATCCTTCAGCTCTAGGTCAATTATCTTGTTTAAAACCACATCCTCCTCTCCGTTGTAGTTAACACCCAATGATTTCCCCAATTGTATAGTAGCTTTGGCTTCTTCAAGAAGATAGTTGTTCGAAGATGAGCCACTTTTAGATAAATCAGACTGAGCAAAGGTAGAAGCTGCCGGTCTAAAAATGACTGACTTGAAGGAATTCTTATGAGCTGCTGCAGTTCTGAAGCCATGGAATCTAGCAAAGCTGTTGAATCCCTCTATATGAGCCTTTTTCTTCCATTTTTTCCTCTCAGTTTGCAATGGTTCTGGATAAGGAATAAGAGATTTAACTTGGGCTGTTTGATTGAGATTTACTAAGCTTATTTCATTTGGCCCTAACTTGTTTGAACACCCAACAGATTGCAAAAGGGCTATATGACCAGATTCAAAGGCCCTATTAGAAGAGCCACTGGCTAGGGACCTGTTCGGTACATAGGCCAAATTAACCTCCAAGTTGATACCAGGCCTAATGCCAGGCCCAAGGTCTTCAATAAGTTCGTTGGCTAAAATGACATCCAAATTTATACCAGGCCCACATCCATCTTTAGATTTGCCAGATGAGGGAGCTTGCTGAACACACCTCAATTTGCTATCATTATTTTTTGAATTTTGCCCTGACCCTTCTATTAAAGTCCCCTTAACGCATGCTCCCTCTGTCCTGATGGAGCCTCCAACACAGAGAGTCTCTTCAACCACAGTTCCTATTTCCTCCCTTATGTGACTGCAACTAGACTCTTTCTTTTGTTCAATCCCGTTAGTGCAAACCAGGTCAGTGCCTAACAAAGCTCTCATTTGTGCCACCTCATCACCATCGTTTTTGTCTTTTACAGCTGCCTCTGGAGTGTTTCTAACCTCTTTACTGTTACTGGCTTCTGTAAAGTTAAAGTCTTCCATTCCTGATATCTTCAACCTACTAGAATCTGCTAAATGATCTTCGCATACAAGAATGGAATAAGAGATGCCCTTACACTCCAAAAAAATGGTTTTGTTGATAAGTTCCATGCACGTAGTAGCTACTCTGATTCTAGTGTGAGAAAAAGATTTAGGATGACAGATATCACCATCTAGGCTGAGAATGGTGCCCCATACCTTACCAATGCTGTCAAGTGTATTCCTATTCCAGAGATGCAGGGGTATACCGTAGCACCTCAACCAAACGCACCTCTCCTGCTGCAGATGGAGATTTGGCTTCCAACCCATCACAAATTGGCTCCAGCCCTTGAACCACTCTCTAATCTTGCCAATGTTTGACTGTAAATCATTGGTAGATTTAAAGGGTAGTATTATATCTCGACCTCCCCCTTTCCTAATTTCTCCCTGCTCCAACCCTTTCTCTTTCAGAGCTTTCATAATGCTGTGTGTGGTAAACTCTGTGTTAAATCTAACTATTGCACTATCATAGAGCCAACCGTTGCCCTCTTCATTAGCTTTTATAGTTATATTTAAGTTCTCATCCAAAACAGAGGTATCTCCTTTTAGTACTTTAGCAAAAGATCTGTGGCCCATATATGCAGCACTGCCCCTGATATTAGTTGTATCCATGCTCCTTTTGGCATCCTGAGACCTTCTCTTGCTCTGTTCAGATCTGTTATTCCTATCATAGGTAGCCATTTTAACCACAAGCATCATGTCATCCACAAAAAGGCCATTCGCTTTTTGGATGGCAACAGATGCTGATATAAGACAGTCATAACAGACAAACCCGAACCTTGAGTTCGTCACTTTCCTTCTTTTGAATGGGATGCAAGCATCTTTCACGATCCCAAACTTGGTAAAAAGTTTGTACAGAGTTTTAGCGTCTATTACTGAAGGGATGTTATCAACGAATACAGTAAAGAAACCATTGTTTCCTTCCTTACTCTGAGCGCCACCGCCTCTCCACTGTCTCATCACTGGAATCCAACCATTGTTTCCTTTCTTCTCTCTTCTATCTCTCTTTCTCTCTTCTCGCTAAAAAAACTTCAGATTATCCATATGATCCTCGATTTTGCTTCTTAATTTAACTGATTGTGCAATATTGGTCCAATAAATAATGACTGTTAGGTTCGGTAGACGGAAAGTCATCACATGCTCAAAAGATGTGTCAATTTAGTCATTGTTATTTTAATTTGCTCGATTTTGATAGGAATCAAATTCACACATCGTATAAACTACATGAATCAAATTGACAAATTGTTTGAGTTTCCGTTCATCAAACCTAATGCCCGTTATTTATTGGACCAATATGACACAATTTATTAAATTAAGAAGCAAACTCGAGTAAATTAAAATAATAAGGACCAAACTGACACATCGTGTAAATTGCAGTGTCCATTTTCATAATTTACCCTTAATACTATATAATTTATTTTATATATCTTAGAGAAAATGGATAAAAGATTCCAACCAAAAAAGGGAGATTTTTTTTTTTTTTTGAGTAAAATTCTACAAAATTAGATCATAGTAAGATTCATGAAGAAAGTCTTTGTATATTCCTAGTCATCTAAATAAGTCATTTAATATGTAAACAGTCTTGTTAACAAGTGTCATTAGTGTGTGAGTGATTTTCTGACCACACTGCCAACTTAGTATTTGGCTGGAGAGTACTGGTAGAATAGATGACACCTGGCTGACCTGTAACAGAAATAGAAGATTCCGGCGGTGGTTCGTCCACCCGGGGGCACTCCGACGATCAAGTTAGTATATCTCTCAAAGATAATCAATGGCTAAACTCACTATTCTGAGTATAAATTGCGCACCTTAGACTCGTGGGGGTGCCTCTCTTTTATAGTTAACTCAATCCTTGTCCCAACAGAAGTCTAGCTTCAATGGACTTTAGCTCAGTGCTTATCCAGGACTCTTCAATAGATAGAGATAAACTCCCTAAGAGCTTCATCTTTATCCAGGCTGAGTCCCCTCATCATTCTAGGACTCTTGTGCCTTATCCGATTATCTTGGACTCCGATATCTTCGGAGATAACCTCGGCCTTACCAAGATAACCTCGGCGTCATGACCAGGACACGTGGCACCTCGGCTGACACATCGGTGTCACCTTGGCCACGTGTTGGTACTCAGAAAATATATCCCCACAACTGCCCCTAGGTTCTATTACCTCGGCATTCTGAAGTGATGGGACCTATATCGGTACTTCCTACCCGTACATCGGTTTAGAGATTCCCAATCGACATGTCTCTTTAAAGATCAAAAATTTCAAGAGCTCCCTCATGCGTATAAGTTGTCAAGCATAATACATCAACCGTCTTAACCACGCATTTTCCCCTTATTAGATCGTACTCCGTACGCGCTTGTAAGTCATCTCGCGCCTGCGTGCGCCGTCTGACGCATACGGCATTTTAGGCGCATTAATTGCTTTCTTTTTGCCGTCGTTTCAAGTTTTAACAAAAGCCTCTTTCTCCTTCCGTCTCTTCACTTTACATCGTTTCTGAAGCTCTCTTTCTCTCTAGCTTTCTCAAATCCTCCATTGTTCAAACTTCCATAGCTCTGCAACTTGCTCCGTTTACCCCTTCCGACGTGATTTTCACCGATCTTTCGCCTTTGCAACCGTCGTCAGACTTCGACAATCCCCATTCCGGCTTCCCTCTTTCTGGTAAGCCACTGTTCCTCCTGGTTTTATTTCTTGTTGCTCTCCAAGAAGTTTTGCTTCATTATTAATCGCTATTGCTGTTTTACTCAAGTATTTGATTTATGAGTCATGTATCTAAGTGTGTTTATTTCACGACTTTGCTCTTTGCCCATATCTTGAATACACGCACTGCTCACAACCTTCCTGCACTTTTGCCACTGTTCTTGACCTTTATACCCTTTGTACTTACAATGTTCTTGATAGTCCATCTTTGTTCTTGATTCTGAAGCGCATTCTTGCTTTTCTATTTTCCAGATTCGTGCCTTCAATCTTCGTTTCCATAGATCTAGGTTTGGGATTTGTTTGTAGAACTCAAAACAATTGTTAGGGAAAATTGAAACGATTCCCCACAGATTCTGTGTATTTTTAAGCTTTAGCCGAGGTCCATAAAACCCTTTAGAAACACACCCTTCTGAAATCCAACCCCTTTAGTTAAGCCGATATCATGGGTATGTAGAAGTATAGGGTTGACACCCCGACAAAGTTAGAGCACTTTAGGAGAGAGTTCGACATCCCGGCCGACGTCCATCTGAGGTTGGCTGGGGATGATGACTCTATCATGCCTACAACTGATTTTATGCCTTTCCCTGTGATAGCCTTCATTGAGTGCGGACTTCGGCTCCCACTCAACACCCTTTTTCGTGAGATACTTCACTATTATAAGTTGAACCCGATGTAACTCGCCATCAATTCCTATCGAGTCATCAATGGTATCATAGCCTTAGCCAGACAAGAAAACGCTAGGATTACCTTAGCCGATATCCAATACTGCTACACCATGGGTGGCCTCAAAAAAGATACGGGCTACGTTTACTACCTTAAGCCGAGGTCCATAGAGTACAAAATTGTTGCCGACCTCCCTAACTCTAACAAGGGAGCTGGGGATGACTATTTCATTACCTCGGGGAACTGGGAGTTCGTTCCAAACGAAGACCTCCATCTCTACCCTCTTCCTCGATTAGTTTTTGTAGAGGGCAATGGTAAGAGCCTTGTGTTCATACTAACTTGTTTTTTAAAATCTTCAATACTTTATTTGTTCTAATGTCTGTTTTTTCTTGCAGCTCTTCCTCAGCCACCAAAGGGCTTCCGTCAGTCTTTCTTTCCCTGCAAAGACTTGAGGAAACTTTTGAATCTGCCAGTCCACAAACGGAGAGCCCCTCTAGTACTCAATTTCATCCCAACCTACAAATCAGCGCTGCCGGACGTCCCAAAGAAGAAGAATAAAAGCTAGTCACCTTCTTTTGCCACAACTCCTCAAGCTGCCTCCTCATCTCAGCCAGATCAAGGATCGACCTCTTATCCAGCTGAACAGCCGTCTACCTCGTCTCTATATCTGATCCCAATATCCCAATGCCAACGTCGTCGACAAACTATTTTTTCTGCCGAGATGGGCCGCCAAAAAGCAGTTGCCAAAGACCTCTTAGCCAGCATCCCTACCAACGTTGACGCTCAGCCAACACAAACCCAGCCTCAGCCAAAGCAGAAGCAAAAAAGAATCAAGAAGGCCCAGCTAAAGGCAAAGGTGACTCAGGTTGACACTGAGGACACCTTGCCAATCTCTAAATTGGCTGAGAGCGATAAATCCCATTCCGCCGCCGAGAAGAGGCTTGCCGAGGACCAACCATCCAAGTCTACCCGATCAAAGGGGCCGAGGTCATCCGCTACAACCGCCTTGGGGTCTCTAAAGCACGATACCCCCTGGGTCCCCCAAATCACACTAGAAGATAAGCCAATTAGGGCTAGCAATAGTGCCGACGATATCAACGTCGGCGTTGCCCTTAGTACCGCTCTGCTTCTTCTCGGCGATCTCAACCGGAACGCCGAGCTGAGCGAATATGAAAACTATGCTCTGATGCTCCAACGCTCTGTTCAAGTAAGTCTCTTTATTCGGTAATTTTTCTTTCTTTCTCTTCTTTTCATACTTATAATATTTTCTAATAACTTCTGTTCACTTTCAGGCCATCCAGCATGCTCATTCTTTCTCAGTGCAAGCCTTTGAGAATCGGCAGGAGCTGGCCAACAAGAAGAGAGAGGCTGCTAGTCTGCAAAAGACTAATAAAAACTTGCAATCAAAGATGAAAACCTTGGAGGATCAAGCCGAGGCTGCTATCAAAGCTCAAAATGACGCTGAAGAAAAGACGGAATCCGCTGAGGCCATTAGGAAGGTTCTTGAGGCCGAAAAAAGAGAGGCCGAGGAAAAGATGTCCTAGGCCCAGAAAGAACTTCAGGATGCCCTGGCCACCAAAGATGCCGAGATAAAGGCAGTTGATGAGAAGGGCTATAACAAGGGGGTGGCCGATGTCACGGCGAACTATGAAAAGCAAGTGAGGCAGGCATGCAACAAGGGTTTCACCCTTGGTTGGATGTCTCTTCTAAAAAAGCTTGAAGTCCCCGAGGACTTGCTCCTCAAGAACACCGACGTCATTCCTCTTTCATTCCCTCCAACTCCAACTCAATTCGACGACGAATTTGAGTCTGAGGAGGAGACCTTGGTGAGGAAATCAAAGGAGGCTGCTGGGACCAAGTCCCCTTCTCTGAATGAGCAAGTCCTGGACTTGACTCAAGATGAGGAGGGTGAGGAAGTCCCCAAGGATGCCACTCTTGAGAAGCCGTCATCGGACGTGCCTCTTGCCGATAAGAGCCTCGATCTAACCCTTCAAGAAATTGACGCTGAGCTTGCGGCTGAGAAGGCCGCCGAGATGTCTTCTCAGCAGTCCTCCGAGGTCCAAACCCAGCCTGCTAATGATGCTAAAAAATCTTAATTTCATGTTTTTCTCTTTCTTCTGTGCTCTGTACTTTTGTTTTTCTTTTGAAACAGTGTAAGCTCCTCATATTGCCGAAGTGCCTTCTTATAAATACAGCTTCTTTGTTTTGAATGTTTGTATGTTTGCCTTCTCTTTACTACTCTTGTATGATTCCATACTTAGAATTTTTTGCATATCTTTCACATACACTTCAATCTTTGTGCAACCTTCTCGGAGTGACACACCTCGGTTATACAAACTGATGATTTACCTCGGCAAGTACCCAACTACCTTTCTTAGCATAACCTTGGTTTCAGCTTGTAAATTTTTTCATAAAATTTCAACAAGTGTTTAACCTTAGTCTAACTTCAACTTGTAAACTTTTCTCAAGTTTCAACAAGTGTTAAACATAATCTCGGTTTAACTTCAACTTGTAAACTTTTCTCAAGTTTCAACAAGTGTTAAACATGATCTTGGTTTAACTTCAACTTGTAAACTTTTCTCAAGTTTCAACAAGTGTTAAACATAATCTCGGTTTAACTTCAACTTGTAAACTTTTCTCAGGTTTCAACAAGTGTTAAACATGGTCTCGGTTTAACTTCAACTTGTAAACTTTTCTCAGGTTTCGACAAGTGTTAAAACCATTTTTCTATTCTCTACCCCCCCAATGTGAACCTAAGTTCCACTTGGGTTCTTATTATACATGTGTTCCAGAAACAAAGTTATGTATTTTTATCAGTCACAAATGTATAACAAATAAATCAAGCTAAAACTTTATTTATTTACTTCGGCAAAAAGAACAAAAAATTCTAATGATAGAAAAATTTCAAATTGCAAGTATTCCAAGGTCTTGGCAACTCTTTGCCTTATTATCTTCAAGTCGATAAGCCCCATTGCCCAATACCGAAGTGATGATTGTAGGGTCCCTCCCAATTTGGGCCAAGCTGCCCTCCTAGGATCCTTCTTGTTGCCGACGACTTTTCTCAAGACCAGGTCGCCGACTTGGAACTCCCTTGGGTTAACCCTCTTGTTTTAAGTCCTGGCAAGTTGCTGCTGGTATGCCGCTAGTTGAATTGCAGCTCTCTCCATTCTTTCTTCTAGTAGATCCAAATCTCGGGCTAATAATACGTCATTGGTCCCATTCTCCACTCCTTGGGTTCTGATCCCTGGGATGCCGACTTCCAAAGGAATGACTGCTTCTGTGCCATAAGCCATGGCAAATGGGGATTCCCGCGTTGATCTTCTCGGCGTAGTCCGATATGCCCAGAGTACATTGGGCAATTCATCCACCCACTTTCTTTTTGCTACTTGGAGCCTCTTCTTTATCCCATCCAGGATCACTTTGTTGGATGCTTCTGCTTGTCCATTGCTTTGGGGAAAGCTTGGGGTTGAAAAGTAGTTCTTGATTTTGAACTTTGCACAGAAGCTCTTGATTAGCTTACTGTCAAATTGCGTTCCATTATCTGCAACTATTGCTCTTGGAATCCCAAACCAGGTGATGATGTTCTTCCATATGCAGCTCTTCACATCTACATCTCGAATCTTGGCAAGGGGTTTAGCTTCTATCCACTTGGTGAAGTAATCTGTTGCCACCAGCAGGTACTTCTTTTGTCCAGTTGCTTGGGGGAGTTGTCCAACAAGATCCATGCCCCATTGGTCAAACGGCTAATGACTAGATATTGGGTTCAGGTCTGCTGCTGGTTGGTGTATCAAAGGTGCAAACCTTTGGCATTTTTCACACTTCTTCACATAGGCTTCTGCATTTTTCTATATGTAGGGCCACCAATACCCCTGGGTAATAGCCCTATGGGCAAGTGATCTGCCCCCAACGTGGCTTTCATATATTTCTTCATAGATTTCATATAAAAAATCTTCAACTTGTAAAGGATGTATACACCTCAAAAGGGGTCCAGTGAAGGATCTTCTGTAGAGATGTCCTTCTGCTGTTAGACTGAATCTTGCCGACTTCAATCTGATCTTGTGTGCCTCCTTGTGGTCATCTGGCAGCTTTCCTTCTTTCAGGAATGCAATAATTGCATCCATCCAGCTTGGTCCCATGTCCACACACATTGCTTCACGCTCTGTGGTCAGTGGTTCGATACTCGGGCCTGACAAATAATCAACCATTATTGTCCTTGCTTTTCCAGGTTGTTGTGCACTAGCTAGGTTGGCCAATGCATCGGCGTGACTGTTATCATCTCGGCTAACCTGAAGTAGTCGGCAGTTCTGAAACAAGGCTGCCAACTTGATGACCTCCTTTGCGTAGGCCAACATCCTTTCATCTCGGGCTGCAAACTCTTCCATTGTCTGGTTGACTATAAGTTGTGAGTCATAAAAGACTATTACCTCATCTGCTTGTACTGCTGTTGCCAGTTTCAATCCTGCAATGAGTGCTTCATACTCTGCATCATTGTTTGAGGCCTTGAACCCCAAACGAATTGATTGTTCTAGTACCTGCCCATCTGGGGATATCAGTACTACTCCTGCCCCTGCTCCTTGTCGGTTTGAACTCCCATCAACAAACAGTCGAAAGGAGTTGCCGATGTAAATGCTGCAGGGTCTGAGTTTTTCTTCTTTCCTTTGTTCTTTCACCTTTGGCTGGGCTCCTCTTTGCTTGTTTGGACATCGTTCATCTTGGCTCAACGGAACCCGATGTTTGATGGATTCTGGTGTGAACTCCGCCATGAAGTCGGCCAAAACTTGGCCTTTGATTGCTGTTCTGGGTCTATACTCCAGGTCATATTGGCCCAAGGCGACTGCCCATCTGGCTATTCTTCTTGTCAGGTCTCCTTGTTGCAGCAAGGACTTCAAGGGGTGTTCAGTTAGCACCACAATTTTATGGGCCTGGAAGTAATGGTTCAGTTTCTTTGAAGCCATTACTAAAGCCAGTGTCAATTTCTCTAAGGGTAGATACCTCATTTCTGCGTCGGCCAGGGTTTTGCTTACATAGTAAACAGCCATTTTCTCCCATTTTTCTTCTCGAATTACCACCACGCTTACTGCGTGTTCTGAAACTGCTAAGTACAAAAACAACTCCTCTCCAGGTTCTGGATTTGAGAGAACTGGAGCCGTGGTTAAATACTTCTTCAAGTCGGCCAAGGCGGCTTCGCACTCCTCGGTCCATAAGAAGTCTGTGGCTTTCTTCACTAAGTTAAAGAAAGGTTTGCATTTGTCTGAGCTTCTGCTTATGAACCTATTCAGGGCTGCGGCCCTTCCAGTCAACATTTGTACCTGTTTTGCCGACGTCGGACTCTTCAATTCGCCTTAATTTAATCTGGGCTGGCCTCAATGTCTAGGACAGACATTCTAGGATGGCCTTAATTTAATCTGGGCTGGCCTCAATGCCCCTTCTAGTCACCAGATATCCCAAAAACTTTCCAGATCCCACTCTAAATGCACACTTCGATGCATTGAGTCGGAGCCGATATGTTTTAAGGATGTCAAAGACTGCTTTCAGGTCGGCCAGATGAGCTTCAGGTTCCTTGGTCTTCACGACCATGTCATCGATGTAAACTTCCACCGTTCCGCCAATCAGGTGTTTGAACATCTTGGTTACCAGTCTTTGGTAGGTTGCTCCTGCGTTTTTCAACCCAAAAGGCATCACTCTGAAGCAGTACAGCCCTTTGGGAGTGATAAACGCAGTCTTCTCTTCATCTGGGAGGTACGTGGCTATCTGATGGTACCCCCTGTAAGCATCCAGGAAACTCATCCTTCCATGCCCTGAAGTGGCGTCTACCAGTTGGTCAATCTTGGATAGAGGAAAGCTGTCTTTGGGACAGGCCTTATTCAGGCTGGTAAAGTTCACGCAGACTCTCCATTTACCATTCTTTTTCTTCACCACCATTGTATTTGATAGCCATGTTGGGTAATTACCTCTCGAATGGCCCTGGCTTCCAGTAGTCTGTCTATTTCCTCTTCCACTGCTTCGACGTGCATCAACGTCGGTCTTCTTGCTCGTTGAATTACAGGTTTGGCTGACCTGTCAACGTTCAGTTTATGGCAAGTGACCTCGGGGTCAATGCCAGGCATTTCGTAAGACGTCCAAGCAAACACCTCAATATTTGCTCTCAAAAAAGCTTCCAACTCTTTTTCCTCTTCTTCGGCTAAGCCCGAGCCGAGAAGAAAGAAGCGTTCTTCATCCCCCTCTTGGACGAGGATTTTCTTCAGTGCTTTTTCACTCTTCTCGGCTGGCTCCTTGCCGATATCCTCTAGGACTTCCACGTCCTCGCCTTCGATCTCTGCCTTCTGTGGTTCTCGAATGCTGCAGGTGGATTTCATGGCTGCCATGGAGCAATTCTTTGCTTGCAGCTAATCTCCTCTAACCTCCTCTATCCCATACTCTGTTGGGAACCGTAATAGTTGGTGCAATGTTAAGGGGACAACCCCCATTGCATGCAACCATGGCCTTCCCAAGATAATGATGTAAGGGGAGGGTGTGTCGATTACGGTGAACTCTGTTGTTATCTTCTTCGTGCCTGCCTGCACATCTAAGCTTACTGCTCCCAGTGGCCATGTCGGCGTTCCATTGAACCCGACCATCGGGCCGTTGGATTGCTCTATATCATCAGGGTGAAGGCCCAGTTCCTTGTAACATCGGACATACATGATGTCACAAGAGTTGCCCTGGTCGATGAGGATGCGCTTCACTTGGCACTCCCCAACTTGGAGGGATACTACCAAGGCGTCGTTGTGCAGATGTTGGACCATCTCCAGGTCGGCTTCAGTAAAGGACACTACTGGGCGCCGGTACTCATCTGCCCGATGTCTCTTCTCCCCGACTTGGTACACATGTACAAGTGCCTCACCTTCTGGGTCTCCCCCCGTATTTCGTTTTCGTTGACCTTCGAGTAAATTACATTAATCACCCGAGGTCCGCCTGCTTGCGGCTGCTGTGTTGAGGGAGGTGGACCTACTGGTGCCTAAGGCAGTTTTGCTTGCTCTTCCCTTGTCCTGGCCTCATCTACAAGGTCCCTCAAATGGCTTTGCCTTACCAGGTCTTCTAGGTGTACCTTCAGGGTTCTGCAACCCTGGGTTATATGCCCATCTTCGTTATGGTAAGCACAATGCTTACCAAGGCTTCATCCCATAAACTCTCCTGGTACCCTTGCTGGTGTTCTGAAATAGGGTTGGGTTTGGATTTTTTCCAGGACTTTGTGAATGGGGATCCAGAACACAGTTGTGACTGCCTGTGCAGCCCTTAGTCCTACCTCCTGTTTGTTGGTTCCGTTGTTACCTCGGCCTCGCTTCGGCGAGCCGTTTCCTTTTTCTTGCTTTATCGCCGTTATTCCTGGCGTGTCTTCCTCAGCTCTAGCATATTTCTCGATTCTGGCCATGAGTTCTTCCATACTTTTTGGCAATGTCTTTGCCAGTGATTTTCGGAGTAGGCAGCCATCTTTCAGGCCGTTTTTAAATGACACGACAGCCACTTCTTGGTTGCATTCAGGTATTCAGTTGAACACCTTATAATACCTCTTGGCGTAGGCCCTCAGGCTTTCGTCCTCACCAATCTTCAGAGCCATTAGGGCGTCTACCCTCAAGGGCTGTAGTTTGTTTGTCACGAACTTGGCCACGAAAATCTCGGCCAGGCCTTCCCAGGTCTTCACACTTCCTTTCGGCAGTTTGTGAAACCAATCCGATGCAATCTCCCCGAATGATGAGGGAAACACTTTGCAGAGCAATGGCTCGTTCCTAGTGTACAACGCCATCGCGTTCAGGTATAATCCGACGTGAAAGTTGGGGTCCGACTTCCCATCGTATATCTGGAACCTCGGCATGCTGAATCTCTTCGGAACCTAAACTTTGTCTAGCTCTACCGAGAATGGTGTTCTCGGTTTAATAGTTAAGGTTACCTCGGTATGATCTTGCTTCCTCTTGAGGTAATCTCTCAAGTCCTCTTTGGTCCGGCTAGGAGCTCGGCTGTCTCTTGATTTCAGTCTTTTAGGTGCACTACTTTCAGCTTCGTTGTGAGTCCTTTTTGACCTTTCTCCATTGGTCGCATCGAAGCACAACTCCTACCTTTGAACATGACGATGTTCTTTGGGGTCTGCCTCCTTGGTGCGGTGTGTCCTTCGGGATTCTTCCCTTCTTGGCTCTCCTTGCCCGACCTCCCTTGAAGGCCGATGAGAATGTCTTTCACTCCTGGCATGCTGGAGGACTGCAGAGATAGATTTCTGTCCTCCCTTCTGGGCGTTGGCCGCCGGAATCGGTGTGTCTTGCAGCGGGAATAGTGGCTGCATGACGTTATTTTGCATCATGAAGTTGACGACCGATTGCAGGTCCACCAACTTGTTTGCCATCTCTCTCACTTCTTTGTCCCTCCGTAGGCATCTATCTTTCCATACCTGGAGGTTACTTTCGTTGTAGTATCCGCTTTGATCTGCTTTCTTTGGTACATCGCCTTCCTGGCCGACGTCTTTCATTCCGTGATTCTGGTCTTCGTTGCAATTGTCCTCCTCGACGTCAACGTCAACATGTCTTCCACTCCCAGTAGGAGTGGTATCCCCAACCTTCTCATTCTGTCTGTCGTTGGCCATCTATTCTCCTTTCTTTTCCACAGGCGGTGCCAAATTGTGTGAGTGATTTTCTGACCACACTGCCAACTTAGTATTCAGCTGGAGAGTACTGGCAGAATAGATGACACCTGGCTGACCTGCAACAGAAAGAGAAGATTCCGACGGTGGTTCGTCCACCCGGGGGCACTCCGACGATCAAGTTAGTATATCTCTCAAAGATAATCAATGGCTAAACTCACTGTTCTGAGTATAAATTGCGTACCTTAGACCCATAGGGGTGCCTCTCTTTTATAGTTAACTCAATCCTTGTCCCAACAGAAGCCTAGCTTCAATGGACTTTAGCTCAGTGCTTATCCAGGGCTCTTTAATAGATAGAGATAAACTCTCTAAGAGTTTCATCTTTATCCAGGCTGAGTCCCCTCATCATTCTAAGACTCTTGTACCTTATCCGATTATCTCGGATTCCGATATCTTCGGAGATAACCTCGGCCTTGCCGAGATAACCTCGGCGTCATGACCAGGACACGTGGCACCTCGACTGACAGGTCGACGTCACCTTGGCCACGTGTTGGTACTCATAAAATATATCCCCACAATTAGGATACAAGAAAATGGTAAAAAAAAAAAAATTATAATTTTAAGACACTTATCACTAAATTCAATACATCTTTTATAAATTTCAAAACATAATTTAATCTTCTTATACTTTTTTAAAACACTTTTCTTATATTTTCAATATTAACAAATGTCCTCTGGTCACTTGTTACCATTTGTGTAAAAACACTTGCATGATAGTTGGAGCCAATTTTACCTTATGCGATGATCCAAAAAGAAAAATTATTTGTGACATAAAAGAGAGGAAAAATCATCCGTGTGAGAATTGGTGGGAGTTTTAAAAATTGCAAATTTTATTTAAAATTCAAATTTCAAAGCCATTTAGGGACTTTCCTACAATTATACAATTTCATGAGCCTGTAAATGCAATTAATTATTCTTAATCTACATGAACAATATAATATTAAAGTTTAATAATATTATTAATAATATTAACACAAAAAATTCAAATACTAGCCTTGGAGACAAGAAAGAAAACTAAAAAAAAGAGTTTATACATATTAACTTCTCAAAGTAGACAATATCACTTTCTAATCTAATCCACAACTACCCTGTAAAAAATGCAATGGAAATAAAATAAATAATTTGCAAAACTCTCAACCACCATGGAAATAAAATTATTTTTGGTTTTAATTTTATAATCAAAATTTTAATTTTTTTTATTTTGGAAAAAAGAGAAATTAGTTTGGCAAAAATAAATTCTAAAATCATATAAAATGATGAATGCGTTTGAGTTATTATATCTTCACTAAATTAATATTTAATTAAAAAAAAAAATTGCAAAAACAAAATTTGAAAATAAACCAAACAGAATGCTTTCCAAATTTTATAAGCATTACAAATTTGAGGAAATTGAAAATATAATCAATATACATTATTCTATTAACAGACATTGTCAAATATTTTCAAAAGTCATATATTATTGGAGGGCTACAATTAGAAGTAGACTTTTAGAGTAACAATTTCTAAAAACATAAAGCGCGTTAGAACAATGTGAGCTGTGTTTCTAACACAACAATCAAACACATAACATAATAGATCACAAACAGTTGTATACTTGTACATTTTATACAGTGTAAACCACACAACCTTATAATTATCAGTGATTCATTCATATTTTTATTTTTATTTTTTTGAAATAATGAAATAACTTGTTGGGCAATTGAGGTGTAATTTTTGAATTGAGAGTCATTTATTGAAAAATAGTTCTTAAGACTGTATTTTTAATCATATTTCATAATTTTTTTTTTAATTCTTCTTAAACCTCTAAATTTATGATTCAAACCTAAAATTAAAAAAATAAAAATAAAAAAAAAACCTCGAACGTGTCAATCATAACGGTACCCTGGAACTTTCGTTATTTATTAATAATCAAACAGTATGAAACAATCTTACTACCTTCTTTCTCTCCCTCAACTTTCCACCTACTATTTGACCCGGCCGTATGCTTGATTGACAATCAAAACCCTCAACGCTGTTCCACCTCCGAATTAATTGTTCTTAAACCCTAACGCTGTCCCTTCCGCCCCTATATATATACTCCGTTTCTCTAAGGCTTCATATCAAATCCAAATCTCTGTTTCTCTCTCTGAAATTCTCTACGAACTCTCTGCTTCTCTATTTTATAGTCGAACATCCATCGATTTATATTTCTATTCCTTTCTATCTTTTGAGAAGAGAGAGTGAATCGACAAGAATGGCTTACTCGAGCGCACTAGTGTTGGTGTTGATGTTCGCTATGGTGGCCGGATCAGTCTTCGCTCAAGCTCCGGGAGTATCACCGGCGAAGTCTCCGGTAGCATCGCCTCCCAAGGCGGTGGCGACTCCTTCTCCAACTCCGTCTCCCACCATGAAGCCACCGACCACCGCTCCTACTTCCGCCCCCACCACCGCACCACCGACCTCTGCTCCAGTTGCTCCTCGTACCGCTCCCGCCTCCACTCCCTCCGGCGCCACCGTTCCTCCATCCGCGATCTCAGCCCCCGGACAATCTCCTTCTTCTACTCCTTCTAGCACCGGCGCTTTGAACAGAGTCACCGTCGCCGGATCCGCTGCTGTAGTCTTCTTTGCCGCGACGTTGTTGATTTAGATCCGATCTGGAGTTTACTCACTTCGCCGGAGTTTAAGATTAAGTGTGTTTTTCTAGGAGATATTATGTTTAATTTTATTTAATTTTTGATTGACTTGGCGGGGGTAGTTGATACTGACTGTTACGTATTTGTTGATTTTTGATATTATTTATAATAAATGAGAATTTATTCCACAATTATATTTTTGTCTCTTTTTTTTTTTTTTTTACTTTTTCTTTTTATTATTTAGCCAATACAACCAAATGATTATCAAGAAATAGGTTACAAATTTAAATTGTGCATTTTTAACATGAATATCATATTTAAAGATTGTTAATTCTAAAAACATGTTGCTTCTAATAAATTAAGTAAAATAAACAAATAAACTAATAGCATGAAAAAAATACATATATCAACCAATCTAGTCATCAAATAGATGACTATCACCCTAGAATAATAATTTGTGGAAAATAGCATATGATTAGTAATCTTATGTGTTTATAAATCTTGTGAAAAAGATGGAGGATTAGGATAGTTAATTCAATCGCTATTTAGCCTTCCTATAACCTTGTACCTAATAGGAAATTTTTTTTCGGATGAGGGATCACTGCTGTCCCTACCGTGCAAACAAAACTGCAGCGTTTTATGAGTTATTTTTTTTTATTTTTTTTATTTTTGGATGAACCGGGGCTCTTTTACTCTTTTTTTTTTTTTTTGAATTAAACCCTAAAATAAAAAAATAAATTTTAAGAATTAGACCCTAAACCTTAAACCATAAATCTTGAAATAAAAAAAAATTAAAAATTAAGAATTAAACCCTAAACCCTAAATCTTAAACCATAAATCCTAAAATAAAATAAAAATAAATTTTAAGAATTAAACCCTAAACCCTTAAATAAAAATAATAAATTACATAAATTTTAAGAATTAAACCCTAAATCCTAAAAGGAAAAAAAAGAGTATAATTTATCACCTCAAAAAATATAGTGAGAACATGAAAAAAAAAAAAAAAAAAGGGACTGAACGGCACAGCAGGGAACACTATTACGTAATAGGATAGAGAAAAGTTTCAATTATGGATTCTTACAGAGAGAGGGAGAGAGAGCGCCATGAAAATGAAAGACAATTTTTAAAAGTTTTGCAAAATGTGTCAAAGTAAGATTCAGTCCAATTTATATACATCAAGCCAATCTTTACATATTTCTAGTCATCTAAATACATCATCTAAATATATAAATATGATTAAAAATTTTAATTATATATATAAAAGTGTTGTTCCTAAAGCACAAGAAAATAATGAAAAAAAAAATAGATTTCAAGACACTTAATTACTAAATTAAATATATTTTTTTATAAATTTCAAATCACTTTTTAATATTTTATAATTTTTTAAAATACTTTTTCTCATATTCTTAATATTAACAAATGCCCTTCACACACCTATTACCAGTTGTTATATATAAGAAGGAAATTGAGTGGGAGCTCTAATTAGAGCTAATGTGGCAGTGGGTCTCACCCACTGCCACAGTTTGTATTGTGTTTTTTTTTTTGCTTTGCCACCTTATTAGTGGTGGATTTAGAGTCACTAAATTAGTAGTATCTAGCACAACCGATATAAAAACGCTTGTCACAATAGTTGCAGCCAATTTTACCTCATTTATGCCATGATCCAAACAGAGAAGGTAATGTTAGAGAAAAACCAGCCATGTGAGAATTGATAGGAGTTTTAAAATTTGCAATTTTTGTTTTTGGTTGTCAAAATCCATGTCTCAAAGCTATTTAGGAATTTTTCAGCAATTATACAAATTTATGGGTCCTTAAATGCAATTAATTATTAGGAAAATTATTTATAAGTCCTATTAGGAGACTTATGCTACATATGATCCTACTAGAAAACTTATGTTCCCATAAGTCCCGTGAAAAGTTTGTTGACACATTTACCCTCAATATTAGTTGTTAATATCATAAATAATAGTAAAATCATATATAGGAAATTGAATGTTACCATAAATCATATCTATATGAATATGAATTTGAATTTCAAAATACATATTTACCCTCAATATTAATTGTTAATATCATAAATAATGGCAAAACTATATATAGGAAATTGAATGTTATCATAGATCATATCTATATGAATGTGAATTTGAATTTCAAAATACACGAACAAACAATATTTTCACATTCAATTTAAAAAATCAAAAACTTAGTAAGTTTGCGAAACGTAACATGACACGTACGTAAACATTGAATATAATAATGTCACAACACAAATTCAAAAAAAAAAAAAATACAACCGAATGTAACACGTACAAAACATGACAACATTATATATGTGGGTTACTTGAAAGTTGAAAAAAAAGGCAAATATATGCTCCATTTTTGAGTACTTGAAAGTTGAAACCATTCATCTGGGGAACTCCTTCAACCACATTGTGCAAGAGCATCATCTGAAGTCATTTTTAAAATGATCTAATCTATTAGGGCCAAGTTTGGGAAGACTAAATAAGTGTACTTTTTGACTTTTTATGAAATATGGGTTGAGTTTGGGTTGGGTTTGAAGTAAACATTGACCACTTTAAGCCACATGCAAGATTGGGAAACCATGTAGCTTCTTGTTTCAGTTCTGAGACTATCTGTGGGTCATTGGTTTGGATACCTGATGTGCTTTGCCACATTCTTTTTATTGATTTTTGTTCTTTGAATCACAAATACAATGTGCCTTTATTGACTTGTTTTGCAAGATTGGTGAATATTTCTAGATCTCAATTTCCTACAGCTGTAAGTTAATATACAAATTCTGGACTTATAGAATTTTGACTTGATTTTTATAACTCCTATCGGCATAAACCCAAATGAAATCACTAATGCTGTGTTTGGTTGGGGGGTTTGAGGAGGGATTTGGAAAGAGATGGAAAAGCTAGGTGAAATGTGAATAAAACATGTTTATATTTCACATAGTTTCACACACCTTTTCTCTTTCCCTTTCCAAATCCCTCCCCAAATCCTCCAACCAAACACAACATAAACTACATTCATTGATCAATAAAATTTCCTGCAAAATAAAGTTTAGTATCATGAATATGGGTCAGCCGAAATTTTTTAAAGGTGGTGTAATATTTAACATGGGTGCATATCAACTATCAGGGTGGTATCACCTGATTTTTTTGAGGATTTGGAATACCACACATTGATCAATCAAATAGAAATTCAACAACTAAAAAGAAAAATAGATTCTTGGGGATCCTTCCTTTCTTCAAACAGAATGAACAGAGATAGAAACTGACCGATTCCCAATATGCCTTTAATTAGAAATTGACCGATTCCCAATATGCCATTCTGGATATTCCAATGTTATCAAAGAACTGCTTTGTTCTTTTTTTGGTCAATCACCAGATTCTCTAATGATTCTGCTTTGGTGCCTTATGTTTTATCTTGCATTCACTTCTGTTTATATATATATATATATATATATTTTTGTCCAACATTGGCTATGTTTTATCAAGTTTTTGATTACTTAAGTTTCTCCCTTTAATGTGTGGTTGTGGTGAGGAAACAAAGAATGATTGTACTACTGGAATCATAATTTTTTTAATAATCAATTTGCAAATTGCTTAGTTGTTTGAACTAATTTCACTTGAAAAAATTTTTGCTCAGGTTTTCTATTATGCACTTGTGATGAGATTTATGTATGTTATATAATTTTAAGTCAGAATTGGCCATGGATGTAATCGTTTTTATATATCATGGTTTTTATAACATTTATTTCCATTTTAAGATACCACATCTTCTCGAGCTTGGTATCAATGCTGTGGAGTTGCTGCCTGTCTTTGAGTTTGATGGGATTGAGTTCCAGAGGCGTTCAAACCCTAGAGATCACATGGTAATTCTTTACCTTTTTTGTTTTTGTTTTTGTTTTTTTTTTTGATCAGCAAAGAAAAATTTCATTTAATAGCATGAAATTAAAGGTACAGGAAGATGACATGCATCGAGAGAGATTCGGAAGTATAAAAATACCCCTACTACTGCTACTCGCACCCATACAACTAACCCCTAAGCCTCTCGATTTTTACACAACAAAGTTAAGAAGAATTTAACTGAAAAAATAAACTACATGAATCCCCACATAATCATCCCACCAAATCACCCAAAACAAACTAAAGTACCTAACCAACACCCCAGCAGCCCCAACCACCCATAACAAAATCTAATCTAATCTAATCAACCCACCAAATCAACACAACAGTCCACGCCTCTGCCAAGACCCACTCCACCTGCTGCTACAACTCCCAAAGCCCCACGCCTCTGCTGCTAGCCCACGCCACCCCTAGGCTGCTACATCTCCCACCTCCCCATGCCCACATCGGCCGAGAAGACTCCATAGCCACCACCGGGAAGACTCCATGCTTCACCACCCCTACTGCAACACAAGAGAAACTCCAAGCTGCTGCAACTCCGCTGCTGAGGACCGAGCTACACCCACTGCCAGGAAGACTCCACGCATCCACACCCACTGCCGAATACATCCCACCCACAGATCTTCACCCCTTGCTGAAAACACAACACCCACTGCCACCAAACCCACTGATCATCTCCCACCAGTTCTCCAAACAAATGAAAAGAAGATCATCCCTTAAACTCTTACACGAAAAGGAACGCACGAGTGACAAACCGGACAAAGCAGGACGACCCCTCAAACTCTGAACCAGAGTGCACCCCTCAAGCCCCAACTCGCCAAAAGCGCACGAATGAAATACCTGAATGACTGAAAACAGACCTGGGCGGCCTCTGAAGAAGACCCTGGACAGCAACGAAAAACACACCTAGGTGGAGAAAATGGGGGACTCAAGTTTATTGAACGAAATAACTAGCAGGCAAACCGAAACGAGCTAGGCCAGCCGACCGCCATAGCCAAAGGCGGCGGCCAGCTGGCCAAAAAAGAGGCCGGGGAAGGAGGTTTTTAGAGAGAGAGAGAGAGAGAGAGAGAGAGAGAGAGAGAGGAGGTTTTCTCCAGGAGAGTAGTTATATTCGATTTTTTGTTTTGTCTTCTTGTATAGTGTTACTTGGATTTATGTTATGATATTTTCTTCATGAAGATTATAATATTTTTCTTACCGTCAGTTTGCCTTCTTGAAAGCTTTTTTATCATCTCATCCTATTTAAATATATCTTCCCTCTTTTTCGATCTCTCTTAGAAGGATTTTGGTTTATTGACTTGGAATGAAGCCTTGTAACTTTGGGGATATTTTCCCTTTACGTTCCGTTTATTTCAGCGGAAAACATTTTCAAAAAACTTTTTTTCGGAAAAATATTTTCCATAGAAAACGTTTTTTTATGTTTGGTTGCGTTATTGAAACTAATGTACTAATGGTTGCATTAGTGGTGGTTACAACTTGTAAAAAAAATTGATAATCTTGGTAAACTTCACTTGTTCAGGCTTTACCCTTATGCTGTGTTTGGTTGGGGGATTTGAGAAGGGATTTGGAAAGGGAAATGGAAAAGGTAGATGAAATGTGAATAAAACATGCCTATATTTCACCTAGTTTCACACACCTTTTCTCTTTCCCTTTCCAAATCCCTCCCCAAATCCCCCAACCAAACACAGCACTAAGGAAAAAAGTGTTTGTGAGCAATCTCTAAGTCTGTAATGTGTCTTGTCTTATATTATTACTAAAGCAACCTTTCCTGCACCAAAGATGATGCATGAAGAATCCAACTAAGAAATGTCTGCATGCAAACTGTGAGGAAACTACTTTTACGACAATCTGAGAGTTTGATGCTCGCATGAATAAAGAAAAAATGATCATGTGCTTTCACTACATAAGTTTCTTGACAAAAATCTTTTTCATCTGCTCTTTGCAATCTACTTTATAGGTTGGAATAGAAATATTTTGAATTTTACTTTTCATATGCGCTAGCAGTTTAGCAGTATTTCATGCCTTAATTATTGACATGGCCTTATTTGGAAAATCCAAATATGTATTATGCTTGGGGACATCTAACCACCAAGATCAACACCTGGGGCTATTCAACAATTAATTTCTTTGCTCCTATGAGTCGCTATGCAAGTGCTGGTGGAGGTCCTGCTAATGCTTCCAGGGAGTTTAAAGAAATGGTTAAAGCCTTGCCCGGTGCTGAAATAGAGGTATTAAATGCATTTTTTGCACTTCCAATGATTTTCTTTTTCTTGTTTCTCTACCAGAAGGTTGAAGCTTTTGTTATTTCAATATGGCGATGCTACTCTTTTTAACAGGTCATTTTGGATGCTGTCTATAACCACACTAATGAGGCTGATGATGACAACCCTTGTACGGCTTCCTTTCGTGGCATAGATAACAAGGTGATTTGCAATAAATTTTTTCAAGTTAAATGCAATGCTCTCTCTCTCTCTTCAAAGTATTTGGTGACACTACTTGGGGATTATTATCTTTATCTTTTAGTTAGATGAGATTGGGGGGGATTAATTGAAGTATATAAAATTTTCTTTTCTGGATATATATTGCTGTCACCTCAAATTAATAACTAGTTAATGAGCACTTGTCACGACCCAAACCCGCCCCTATAGGTTTAGCATCGTAACCGACCAGTAATCCTGGATTACCGAAGGCCTCTGAGACAAATTAACATAATATAACGGGCTAGCGGAAGCAAATAACAAATATACAACGTCCATTGAGCTGTGCAAACTTATATGAGACAGAAAAATTTTAAACTTTTTATATACGTATATACACATCATCCCCACGTCATAATATATATACAGAACAGACAAAAAGACTTAGCCCCTTTTTCAAAATACACAAGACTTGTTTAATCAAACAAAAAAACAGAACTTAAACTTTAAATCACATAGTGATAAACACTTGACATATCCGGAACCTCCACGGGAGGCACATAGGTTGGCTGACAAAACAGATTCTAGGTAGATGCCTCTAAGCCTGGTCACGAGCCTGATAATACAGTGAGCTAAAGCCCAATGAATAATAACAGAGTAAAGGGTTTTAATGAATGATGTCCATATCGAATTCAGAAATCAGATTTCAAATCTCTTATCAAATCAGAAACATAGTCATATTCATGTTCGTATTCGTATTCGTATTCGTATCAGAAACATAGTCATATTCATATTCATACTCAAATCATGTGTGGTACTTCCTTTAGCGTAACATATCATGTTGGTCAAGCATATCAAGTTCCATAATGGAACCTCCGGTACCGGGTAACATATTTCATACATCGGCCACGGTATTATTTCCCCCGGGCAAGGGCTTGGGCCACGGTATTGTTTCCCCCGGGCGAGGGCCTGGGCCACGGTATTAACCCCCGGGCTAGGGCCTCATGACCATAAGCCACAGTATTATGTCCCTTGGGCGAGGGCCTCTGCTAAGGATACCATAGTTACATTTCAAAGAAAATTGGACAATCATTCATTCATACAAAACATAGCATTTCAAAAACTTATCATCTCATATCATCAGAAAATAATTAAAGTTAAATATAACTTTACAGAGTTATTACTCACAGATGGTTGTAGAAGCAATCAGACAGACTGGACATATCAGATAAATTAGGCAGACAATGGCGCGTGACCTACACAAGTACATAACATATATATATTGAAATACAATATTACTCCATTGATCAAACTTGACTTTCCTAGTCTTTTCCCGTCTAAACAGTTCGAAGTTCTACTATGCTTATTATTTCTCATTCAAATAAACCGGGTTCTTATTTCACATATTCTTTCATTATTAAGCCCTCATTTTCCAAATAGATTGATCTTTTACTTGGCTTTTTAAACAATTACCACTAGATCAATGATTCACTCATTAACTAACTAATCTATGTTGATTGGTAGCTTATTAATCTTTATTGAATCACAAATCATGTCTAGAGTGCTTTGGAAAGAGATGAGAATAAAAATATGAACTAAATGCAACTTTCCAAAATAAGCTGAAAATGAGTCTCCGCTTGAGCGCCACTTTGGTCGCTCGAGCGGACTGTAAAATTTGAAAACTACTGGGAGCTCGATTTTCATGCTCGAGCGAGACTTTCCTCGCTTGAGCAGACAACACAAATTTTGAAATTTCCAAAATTGTAATTGAAGTTCATATTTGATATTCAAAACCTCAAAACATGTATTTTTTGTACACAAAAATGGAAAACTATTGTATAATTAAGTAAACACTTTCAATTAGAAATCATTCATTCAAAATCATGCTCCAATTGTCCAAATTTAGTTTTAACTCATCTTCTCCATGTCAAACCCAATTTCAAGCCCACAAATTTTAAAACACGAATTAAACTTTCAAAACTCTTGGAAAATTCATAATGTACGTCCAATTGGAACTCAATTTCATGTTAGGACAAATAAATTCCACCCAAAGTAATTAATTTCTAAATTAATTTTCATACATTTGATCATAGCTTCAATTTCTCATTTTCTCTTTAATTACATAAAATTGGCCTCAAGTTCTTTCTATTTTCCTTGAAATCATGAAATTGGAGTCATGAAACTTCTTATAAATTTTCCAATTAATTTCCATAATCTTAAACTCAACTTAATTTGTAACCTCAACTTAATTCATAATCAAAATATGTTTAATTTAAATAAAATCTTAAATCACACTATATGCATGGATTAAAAATCTAATTATAAAATCAAAGCTTTAACTAGCATTAGGATTAATTCTAATTTTTCATAAACTTGATGTTCATAAAACATTTTCTTTTTCTCTTCAAAATATGAGATCGAATTAATCCAAATCCTTCAAAATCCATGATGTATGTATCAATAGAGTACTAAACTTGTAAAATTTATTCATGCATGTAACAAATAGAACTTAATCTCATGCAAGATTACAAAATTAGAGTCAAAATAATTGGTTACTAATTTAATTTCCATAAATTGAACATAACTCCATTTATTCATCATCTTGCTAACTTCATCTATTTATATGAAATTGAACCCAAGTTTAACAAATTTAAGAAATCAATAATTCATACTCTTGGTCTTAACTTGATTTTACATGCAAACCCAAATTTAATCTCATAAGTCTTTTTACACATGAATTAAATCTAAAACTTTGAAATTCTAACATGCATGTGGGGATGAACCTCAAATTTATGAAGAATAATAAAAATCAAACTCAAACTAATTAATTTCTAAATAAATTTCCATAATCATGAATCTAATTTAATTCCATCATCTTCTTGCTAATATCTTTCCAATTACATGAAATTGAACCAAAATTCCTTTTGATTTCAAGTATTAGGTGTAGAAGAATTAAACAAAAAATTTACCTCAACTTGTTGAATTTTTGAGCTCTCTCTCAATCTTTTATTTTTCCTTAAGCTTTCTTTTCTTTATTTCTCCTTTGCTTCCTTAGTTGTTCATCTTGCATTTCACTCTCCAGCAACTCTTTTCCAGGTGAGTTCTCTCTCTCCCTCCCGGTTTTCTTTCTTTCTTTTTCTTCTCTGTTTGACCTCTTGGACTTAATGGTGTACTCTACCCTTCAATTCATCACACACATATTATTCACATGTCTTATTTTTGACCTCATAACACGTGCACACATGCACTCTTGTAACACTTCTAGCACAACACATGTACACACCCACAGAAATTTCTTTGCACACCCACACCCCCATACATTCTTAATCCTAGATTCAATTTATGTTTAGGATTTATTTAATTAAGCAACACTTAGCTTTAATAAATTTCAATTAGCACATCAGTAAATTAATTATAACAAATCATAGATCTCTCATAATTTAATTAATCTAATTGATTTCCATTAGAGCCTAATTAATTATATTTAATTTTATTAATTCGAATCAGATTTTTAGTCAAACTCCCAAAATGCTCCAAATATTAAATTAAATTTATTATCATTATCAATTTTGATCTCCCAAATCATCTAGGCCTTCAATTTCTGATCAGACTCAAATTTTTATCAATAAATTACATATTCAAATTGGGCACATCATAATTAAATTTAATTTATAATAACCACAATCCTCAATCCTCATGACTTAATCAACTCCAATTAGGACCTAATTAATCGAATCTCAATTTCACTAAACTGAATCGAATATTTAATTAAACTTCCAAATGGGTCCGTAATTAAAATTAGATTGATTCAACTTCTTAACTTCACTTCCTTAAGCCATTCAGACACTTAATTTCTAATTCCAAAATAACTCTTTAATAGAATCATATACGAGTTAAATCCCACAAGTCTCATAAATCCCAAATTAAATTATAATACTCGGCAATTAATTTCAAATCCTCTTGATTAATCAAGTACTAATCATTATACGTGATGGGGTCGTTACAGCACTGCCCTTTTGGAACAGTTAGAAATTGCTAAAATTGAATAACTGCATAATCAGAGCTGTCATTTTGTAACATTCTGGAATTGCCTGAAGATAGAATATCTATGAAGCTGCAAAGGTCATCAATTTTAGGGTTGCATGCAATTAGAACACTTGTTCTCTTTTTGTTTGGCATTGATAGAAAGCTTTTGGGTAATAAGTTATGGAGGATATGATTGTAGTGAGCTAATCAATGATGATTTGCTTGCTGCCTTATATTTGCCCCAAGTTTGTAAGCTAGATAGGTGACTTCTAAAGCAGTAAATTCTTTGCGGAAGAAATGATTACGGGAGCTTCTTTGATATTGGTATTTGTCTTATTGGCCATGTAATGCATTCAGAACTCCTGGACTTGGGCTGGAACAATGCTATCTGCATGGTTTTAACTAATTTACCTGGCACAGTAAACAAGTATCTTGAAGATTATCAAACAAGGATTTGTATTACTTAAAGGCCGCTTGTTCTCATTTACCACCCAAAAGAAATGCAGCTTGTTCTCTTTTGGTTTTTGTTCGTGACATTTCTTGAAAAACAGAACCATATTTGAGCTTCATTTTATAGGTCAGATGGATATTGGGGCTCATGCAACTTGGCCCTAACACAAGTTTCGCCAAACATGTAGTAGACTGATAAGCTGTGACGATTTTCTTTATAGAGAAAGGAAGAGAGGAGAAAAGAGAAAGAGGAAATAAATTGGAGAGGTATATCACAACTTCGACTGCCATGCCTCCCAAATTTATAAGTAGAGATTCGACAAAGATAGATAAGAGACTAGAAGATGGTCTAGTCTCCTAGAAACCTCCACCCCGGGCCTCACTTTTGGCTGGCCAGCCGCCGCCTTTGGCTATGGCGGTCGGCTGGTCCAGCTTCCTCTTGTGTTTGTGTGCTGGTTTTTCATTTTAATAACTTGATTCCCACATTGTTTTCCCACTTAGGTGTGTTTCAGTGCTGCTGGACCAGCTCCCATTGGGGTTGTTTGTTTTGTTTTTCCAGGGGGTGCTTGGTTTGGGGGTCTAAACAGAGTAGAAGGTGGTCGTTTTTGAAACCGGAATAGAGGTTGTTCTAATCTGGTTTGGAGTTTCATTCGGGCGCTCCTGTGTGAGTGGGGTTTGAGGGATGAACTCTGGGTCGGATCTATGGTGATGTTTCGGTCCAGATCTAAGATCTAAGTGTTCAGATCTAGATCCAGATTTTCGATCCAGATCTAAGAGTTCATTCGAGCGCTCCTTATCGAGTGGGTGTTTGAGGGGTGAACTTCATCCTGATGTATGGATGTGCCTCGGAGGTTGTTCGTTGATTTTGGGTTGTTAAATTTGCAGCTTCTGCAGTGGTTGTGTTCGGAGTTTGGATCGGAACAGAGGTGTCCGACCATGGAACTGGTGATGGCAGTGGGTTTTGAATTAGAAAAGCAGTGCTCGGTTGCTGTGAGTGTTCGGAGGTTTGAATCGGAAAGCAGGTTTCGACCGTGGAAGTGGAGATGGGTGTTCTATCGGGGGCAGAGCAGAGTGGAAGAGCAGAGTGGCAGGAGCAAGGTGGTAGGTGAGCCCGCAAGGGACAGAGCAGAGTAGAAGAAGAGGCTGTATGGTTTGGGTGGGCATGGGTCTTGGTATTGGTGGCGTGGGTCTTGGTTTGGGTGGGCTGCTGAATGGTTTTCTGGGTGTGGGCTTTGGGAGTTCAGCACAGGTGTATTGGGTCTTGGTTGGCAGCACAGGTGATTCGGGTGTGCAGCAGCTTGGAGTGTAGCAGCTTTGGGTGTTAGTTTGTTAAGCTTGGTTGTTTTTGGTGTTGTTTATTGGGTTCGGGTTGTGTGGGTTGATTTTGTAGGGCAGACTTGTATTTTTTTTAGTTAAGTTCTTCTTAACTTTTTGTCTAAAAAAAAAAAAAATCGTGAGACCAAGGGGTTGGTTGTATGGATGCGAGTAGTAGTAGTAGGGGTATTCTGTACTTTCCGAATCTCTCTCGATGCATGTCATCTTCCTGTACCTTTAATTTCATGCTGTTAATGAAATTTTTCTTTGCTGATCAAAAAAAAAAAAAAAAAAGACTAGAAGATGGAAAATGGAGAGAGAGAGAGAGAAAGAGAGAGAGAGAGAGAGAGAGAGAGAGCTCAAACCCATCAAAATATTTTCTTTGTGAAACTTTTATTTATCTATATGATTTAATACCATTTATCTATGAGATTTAATACCAAGTATTTTCGAGAAACTTCTATTTATTCATCTAAAAGGTTCGATCATAGGTAAAGTCTATTTCTAGGCCTGATGTATTAGAACTTGAATGGGCCTTGTAGGACCCCCAAAACATGTAGAAGTGGAACAATTCATCTATTTTATTAAAATTCCTGATGTTGCTTAAACCGCTGAAATCATATCATCTGCTGGGTTCTACATTAAATCTATCACTAAAAGTTTGTTTCCATAGTGGAGTTCTTGATGGTTGAAGGCCTGTATTTTAGGATGAATTGGGAACTTCTTTTTACATTGTTTTCTTAGGTCTTTGTGGACATAAATTTATACAATTACCGTTTACCAAGCTATCTTCAGGCAGAAATGTCAGGATCCTAAACTTCTCCTATGGAGAAGTACTCTTTTGGAGTGGCTTTCAGGGATATACTATGAATTATTTGATTGTGAATAAAATTTCCAATATGTGCATAGTGAAAAAGAAATTCTACTCCACCATGTATTTGCAGTAATTTAAAAAATAATATACCTTTTTATTTTTTCTTATGGTATTGGGAATTCAAAATCTGTTTTCAATTCATATCTCAGTTTGGACCCCTCTCCTTTCTTACAAATTGTATAGTACTAGTTATCAACTGGTACTAAATGCAGAAAAAGTTTACGCTCAGAAAATGAAAATCCTGGACTGATCGTTAATAATCCTGGAGTCTTACATCCCATCATGAGTTAGTGATGACCCTAACACTCAGGTGTATTTCATTTGCAAGTTATATCTATTGCAGTCATAGGGAGTTCAATAAGATGTATATACATCCTAGTTTTATTCTTTCAACTAGTAATGTTTCTGTTACTCCTTTTTTCTTTTTTTCAAATTATAATGCCACTAAACCCCGTCTCCAGGTTTATTACATGGTGGATCTAAATAACAATGGCCAGTTGCTGAACTTCGCGGGCTGTGGTAATTTCAATAAACCTTTCTTGACTTTTATTGCCTTTTGTTTGCTGTATATCTCTCTTCAGACATATTTACTGAATTTTAGATCCTCATCATTATATAAGAATAACTTTGCTTTTGTGTTTGATATGGTAATCTAGGAACTGTTTCTGAAATGTTATGTACAGATTTGTTTCCTTACTTTTGTTTGACTAAAGTTTTTTTTCCCTTTATGAGTGAGTTCAGAAAGAGAAAAGCAGATCAAAGACTATGTTCTTGAGGATATACGCAATGACAAACTGTTAGTACACCAATTGTCCCAAAAGCTTAAACAGTTTGGAAATGTGTCCAACAATGCATATCAAGCCATTCAATGGCTTTCCTCACATGCAACCCTGTCTGGCACACAGAGATGTGAATAGACATACATAGAGAATTGCATCTTCTATGTTGACTGTTATTCTCTCTATAGGGCAATACTTCTGTACTATCACCCTTAGCAAATGGCAGAGTGCACAATTTGCAAGATAGCCCCCCTCAATGACCATTGTAATAATCAACAAATCAGGCCTATGATCTGTGACCTACAAAAAATCAATTACAGATAAATACAAACATCAAATTGTTAGTCGACATTGATCCCAGTGTATATGAAAAAAACAAACATCAAATCTAAACTTCTTAATTAGATACCTCATCCGAAAATTGAATATCCAAATTCTGCTCCTGCATGAGCACAGCAGAGCAACAAATCAGAACTAGCAATTATCATAAGCCTACCTTTTGAATGTAATTAGTGTCATGAGTAATTATGTTGAGCCTCGAAAGTGATTTCAGATGAAGTTTTCTGTTGATATGCAGGAAACACATTGAACTGTAACCATCCTGTGGTCATGGAGCTTATACTTGACAGCTTAAGGCATTGGTATGGATACAATTCCTTGAATTCTTTGGACAACATTTTAGTTTGCATATTCTTGTTTTATGATTCAGACATCAACCTTGAGAGATTTATTATTGCATAAATGTGATCCAACAAAAGCCTTGCCAAATGTGGCTGAATAATTGTTATTTACCAGTTCTTTTATATGAACATCTGTACACTATGCTGGAGTTGTTTGTGTGTGTGTGTGTTTTATACATATATACATATATATATACTATTCATATATATTTTTTGTGCAATAGGTAATATCCAGTTGACGGTGCCACTGCTTTAACAATGTCATAAATGGATACAGTTCATTTTGAAATCATTGCATGTATTGTTTCTTTCTGTTTATTTTTGTTGTCATTGATTACCTGTATTTTCCCCCTAGATATGTTATTATCTTCTTTGAACCTACTGAAGGGTTGTCGACTATCATGTGGATGGTTTCTGCTTTGACCTTGCCAGTGTTCTTTGTTGAGGAACAGATGGTTCTCCACTTAGTGCTCCCCCAATTATTCGGGTGAGTCATTTTTGCATACATTTATCTATATATGTTCTACAGGGATTAATGCACACAGCATCCTTTTGAAAGTAATGGAGATCTTAGAAGAATGCTAATCAATTCATAATCATGATTCAATCTAACGGAGGTGGGTGTTGTAACCCCAGGTTGATCAAATTAAATCAAAGAAATATCCTCCTATAACAAATTAGACTTTGGTAAATGAACTAGAGGAATTGTCACACCTTAGATATTTATGCATCTTGGTGTGTCTGTATGTAAGATGGTTTTGCTTTTTCTTGTGAAATTTGTGAGAGAATGAATTCTTGTTGAAGTATCTTTAATATGTGGATTATTATTGCTTTGTGGAGCTGGATATTGCCAAGGATCCCATTCTATCAAGGTGTAAAATTATTGCAGAACCTTGGGACTGTGGAGGCCTTTATCTTGTTGGAAGATTTCCAAATTGGGATCGGTAACTCCTGTTTAACAGTTTCCCTTTTTTTAGAGTACATTTGACATGAATCATGTAGTAGTGCAGAGAATATTGATCCTTGCATTAATGCTATGTGTCAGGAAAAAAATTTCATTGATCTATATCTAGAAAATTCTGTAGGTCCCATGTCACTTCATCTGGGCACATAAACTATATAGTTGGAAAGGTAGGTGAACTGCTAGATTAGGTTTACTACCAAGCCCCTTCTTCAATGGACTTCAATTCAGTTGTTGATTTCAGCTATTGAAGATAGAGTGCACAAATCACATGGTGTCACACTTTTGGATCATATGAAAATTGGTGGAACTTTATCTAAGAAACCTCCCTTTCAATCCATGTAATTCACTTGTTGAGATGAAATTAGATGCACTCTTTACAAATTAATGATATCGATAATAAAACTTGTTTATGATAGGTATCATTTTTGTGGGTTAAAATGGAATGGGAACTCAATGTGTATGGGTCAAGAACATACATTTTCTAAGTGATGGAATCATGGCCCCATCTCTGATGGGCAAGAAGCATATGCCAACGTTAAGGCACATTTTGTTAGGGAAAATCGATGTGATTCTCCACAAGTAAATCAATCAATGGGAATAAAAACTAATGCAGAAAAATTAAATCAAAGGCAACACAAGAATTTTTACGTGGTTCCCTCAATGTGAGGTACGTCCACGGGATCGAAATCCGATTCCATTATCAACCAAATAAGTTCCAAATGATTACAAACGAGACACTAATGGTCTCACAAAATCACCCTTAGGTGAATTCCAAATAATCACAAATAAACAAGAGGAAAGACCTCACCAAATAGATGAATCAAAATCTTCAGAACCAAAGTTGTAGAAGACCCAAAATAACGAACCAAACTATCTTCAAAACAGAGACTGAAACAGCATCAAAATTACTCACAAAGAACCCACAAATTTTGATCAAAACCTGCTGCTCTATACACTAAAACCAAGCTCACCAAATAATTAAATATGTTGTAGCCGCCACACCTTTTTTTGAAGAACCAAACAATATATATATATATATATATATATATATATTGTGAATCTAGGGTTTTATAATCAAACCCTAATTGTATCCAAATTGGATTGGGCCTCCACAAATATAATATATAAAAATATATTATACCTAAACCAAGTCAAATTAAACTCTTTTTTCAAAACCAATTGGGTCCCACACTCCAATAAGGAGGTATACCCAACAATTCTCTCCCTACCGACTTAGGTGGAGAGATCAACCATACCCGCCAAAGTTCGACACTTTAAATGTTTGTCCTTCGACAAAGTCTTTGTCAATATATCTGAAATATTATCATCTGTGTGAACCTTTTCGAGTTGTAACAATTTCGAATCTAACACATCACGAATCCAATGATATCTCACATCAATGTGTTTCGATCTCGAATGAAAAGTAGAATTTTTACTCAAGTGAATAGCACTTTGACTATCACAATAAAGCACATACTTTTCTTGCTTTAAACCCAACTCTTGCAAAAATTTCTTCAACCATAACTCTTCTTTGCAAGCTTCTGTAATGGCAATAAATTCAGCTTCGGTAGTTGAGAGAGCAACACATTTTTGTAATTTAGATTGCTATGCCACAGCTCCCCCTGCAAAAGTCATCAAATACCCCGAAGTAGATTTTCTAGAATCAACATCACCAGCCATGTCAGAATCTGTGAACCCATCAAGCATCGGCTTACCATCCCCAAAACACAAACACACCTTCGAAGTCCCTCGAAGATACTTTAGAATCCATTTTACCGCTGCCCAATGTTCTTTACCCGGATTAGAGAGAAAACGACTCACCACACCAACTGCGTGAGCAATATCCTGCCTTGTACAAACCATGGCGTACATCAAAGAACCAACTGCTGAAGCATAAGGAACTTTCAACATCTCTTCTTTGTCTTTCTCACTTGTAGGACATTGATTCGAACTAAGCTTGAAGTGACCCGTAAGTGGACAACCAACCGACTTTGCTTTATTCATGTTGAACCTCTCAAGAACTTTCTCAATGTAGCTTTCTTGAGATAACCAAATCAGCCCCTCTTTGCGATCACGAACAATTTTCATACCAAGAATTTGCTTTGCCGGTCCCAAATCTTTCATAGCAAAAGACTTGCTCAACTCCAATTTCAACCTGTTAATTATGGTAGAATCTTGACCCACAATTAACATGTCATCAACATAAAGCAAAAGAATAATAAATTTGCCATCCGGGAAATTTTTCACAAACACACAATGGTCTGAAGTGGTTTTAGAAAAACCATTATTCATCATGAAAGAGTCAAATTTTTTGTACCATTGCCGTGGAGCTTGCTTGAGGCCATACAAACTTTTCTTCAATTTGCAAACAAATTTCTCTTTTCCTTTTTCCACAAAACCTTCCGGTTGCTCCATGTAAATTTCTTCTTCAAGATCACCATGAAAAAATGCGGTCTTCACATCAAGTTGCTCAACTTCAAGGTTCATATTTGCAGCCATGCCAAGTACAACCCGAATAGAAGACATCTTTACAACCGGTGAGAAAATCTCGTCAAAGTTAATACCTTTCTTTTGCCCAAAGCCTTTCACAACAAGACGTGCTTTGTACCTCAGATTATTCCTATCATTCTTCAATTTGAAAACCCACTTATTTTTCAGAATTTTCCTCCCTTTAGGCAACTTCACTAAATCATAAGTCTGGTTTTCAAGCAAGGAATTCATCTCCTCTTCCATGGCCTTTTTCTAATCATCTTTCTTTGCATGCTCAATTGCTTCTTGGTAGCTGTAGACACCCCATTTTTGACCGACCTTAAGACTCAGACGTCACCGATTGAGCACTCGGTGATGTTGCGTACTGTGCTCGTTCAGAAATCTCAGAGTCGCGGCCGTGAGCCCTGCCTCCGGACTTCCGAACCCTCTTCTGTACCTTGTCTCGGTTTGCGAACCAGACTCGGTTTTCTTTGTTTCTTTTCCTGAAGGGAGGGAAAGGTCCTGTAGACCATCTCTCAGTGGCCGTGGGCTACATTTCGTGGCCGTAGGCCATTTTGCCCATTTTGGAGCCCGGTTCCCGGTTTTCGGAGCCGTCAGGCCGTGTGCCTCGGTTTGGGACCGTCTAACCATCTCCGATTCCTCCGGTTTTTGGCATACATCTTATTTACTCCCTTTTTAGGGACACTGAGGTCTGAGAGACCCACTTCGTGGTCGAATGCCACTTTCGGCGCTTAACAGCCTATTTTCGGGACCCCAAACTGCGTGTTTTGGTCCCCGAGCATTCGTTTTGCATCGGTTTTCGTTCATTTTTGGCAGGTACCTCTGTTTTATCACCAGGAAGGTCACTGAAGGGTGGGAGGCCAGCAATTGTCTCAGCAACCAGTTATGTTCCTCCGGCGCCCTCCGACGCCCGTTTTTCTCACTTCCGAGCCAATGTTGACTACCCTAGGGCCATTTTCTTCAACCCCAAACTACATATTTGTGTTGTACACACATGGGAGGACCCTAAAAGTCTATGGCCGGCCATTAATTCCATCTTCCATTTTTGAAACCCTCCTTAAAGTGGCCTATTCTCTCTCCTGTTTTAGAGTTGCCAATTTTGAACCACAGGGTTGTGATGAGGAGACCTGGGAGGATACCTTTCTCTGGTGGCCGGCCAGAAAATCTTCTTGAGCCTTTTGCCCCTTGGCCGGCCGGCCATAGGGGGTGGCCGGCCGGCCACCTGCAACAAAAATAGCAGGCCGGCCATGATCCTTGGGATGTGTGCCTTGCAGCTGTATAGCTTTTTCCTCCAAAATATCTGATTTCGGGGGACTTTTTTGTAGGGGAGGGAACTTAATCCCATAAGCCTACACATTTTCTCTCTCTTTCTCCTCCATTCTTGCATGCGTGTGAGTGACTGCCATGAATAGCATGCTTACCATGAGGCTATGTGCTTATGTGATATAACTGCCTTGAATGCCTGTGGGTGAAGGTTGGGTTATTTGAATTGGGACAATGCATTGATTGTTTGTTTTAAGCCCACTAGATAGTGGCAAAATCATGTTTTCTAAGCCCACCTGAGGGTGGCAAATGCACGTCTTAGCCTACCTGCGGGTAGCACCATCAAACCATTTTCAAACAAACAAACATGAAATGTTTTGTTCCAATTCAGGCGACTCAGTCTATACTTGTATGCTGTGCGCATCACATAGTAAATCTAGGCTAATAACCGGAATAAGAACACACAATGTTTTCAAAAATAGATATCATGGTTAGTAGAGGCCGGTCTTTGACCGGGCGAGCGGGGGTGCTCACGAAGTGACCTTCCCCAATCGTACCCAAGTTCCCGAGCCGAGGCAACTTTGGTGATGACGGACACGTGGCCTTTGGCACCGAGTCAGGGTTTCCTAAATTTCCCATAAAAAAACATTTAGGTGGCGACTCTGTATCTGGCGAAGCAGTCCATGTTTGGCACTTCTTTCAAAAAATCTGTTTTCAAAACGATTTGTCGGATTTGGACTCTTTGGTTCAAGATTAAGAACCGTGATATTTGAGTCTTTCGAACTGTAGTGACCCAATATCGAACCAGAACGGGAGGGACTCGCACCCCTTTCGCCCGGGATGCGTTCGGAGACGTCTACAGTAGCTCTCCGGCTCCCCTTGATCAGAAATCAACACAAATTCATTGGGAGGATACTTTCTTGAAGGTTGTCGGTCCCTTGTAGATTTCCTCAACTCAAGTTGTGGTGGCGGTTCTTGAGTTGGATGCTCTTCCTCAATTTCTGGCTCAACTTCATTAGGATTAGCATCATCTTCTACATCTTCAATAGGTGGCTGCACATCTCCCCCATTTTCATCATCAACTGAAGATGAAGGAGATGGATCTATGTCAATGAGATCACTAGTTTTTGGCTCCGGTTGATCACTTTTGCCAAAGTCTTCAATTGTTTGGTCTTCAAGAAACACAACATCACGGCTTCGAATGACTTTCTTGTCGACCGGATCCCACAATCTATACCCGAACTCATTACGCCTATAGCCAAGAAAAATACATTGTCTTGACTTACTATCAAGCTTGGACCTCTCATCCTTTGGAATGTGAACAAAAGCTCGGCAACCAAACACTCTCAAGTGCTCATAAGACACATCTTTGCCAGTCTAAACTCTTTCAGGAACATCACCATTCAAAGGATAGCAAGGAGATAAATTGATCACGTCAGCCGCTGTACTCATTGCCTCACCCCAAAAGGATCTTGGCAATTTAGCTTGTGAAAGCAAACACCTTGTTCTTTCCACAATGGTGCGGTTCATCCTCTCGGCAACGCCATTTTGTTGAGGAGTCTTCTTAACTGTCTTTTGGTGCCGAATGCCTTGGCTGCGACTATACTCATCAAATGGCCCAATGTATTCACCACCATTGTCTGTTCGGATGCACTTCAATTTCTGCCCTGTTTCTCTTTCAACCATGGCCTGAAAATGCTTAAATACTTCTAGAACTTGATCTTTAGATTTTAGTAGATAAGCCCAAACTTTCCTTGAATAATCATCAATGAAAGTAACAAAATAAAGTGCACCACTATGTGTTCTAACTTTTAAAGGACCACAAACATCCGAATGAATCAATTCCAAAACCTTTTCTTTTCTAGAAGCAACATTTTTATGAAAAGAAACTCTATGTTGTTTACCTGCCAAACAATGAACACAAGTTTTAAGATGTGTACCTTTCAAACCGGGTAGAAGCTCTTTCTTGAACAAAACTTGCAGCCCATTTTCACTCATATGCCCAAGTCGCTTATGCCATAATTCAGTAGAAGTATCATCTTCAAGTGCATTGATAACACCTTTACAAATTTTTCCTTGCATCGAATAAAGTGTATGAGTCTTCTTACACTTAGCCACCACCAAAGAACCCTTTGTGAGCTTCCATATTCCATCACCAAATTTGTTGTTAAAGCCTTCATCATCTAGCTTCCCAGTAGAGATCAAATTGAGGCGAATGTCGGGAACATGCCTCACATCTTTAAGCAACAATTTGCAGCCCAAATTTGTTTCCAAGCAAACATCACCCATACCAATAATCTTGGACAAACCTTCATTACCCATTCGAACAGAACCATAATCTCCTTCGGTGTAGGTAGTGAAGAAATCAACTCGAGAAGTCACATGAAAAGAAACACCAGAATCAATCACCCAATTGCTCTCTTGGCCCACAAAATTGATACAATCATCTTCACAAACGACCATGAGATCATCGGTAGTAACTGCTGTTGTGTCTTCTTGCTTCTTATCCACACTTTTGTCACGCATTTTCTCCTTGTTCTTGAGCTTTCGGCATTCCCGCTTCATGTGTCCTTTTTCATGGCAATAATAACACCCAACGTCTTTCTTTGAAAAAAAAGCATCTCTTGACTTGTCACGGCTTTGATCACGACCATGAGGAGTCTTACTCCTCCTCCTTATTTTGCTTCGGCCTCTCACAACAAATGCTTCCGAATGAGAGGAATCGGCTGATTTTCTGCTAGTTTCTTCATTCAATAAGCTACTAGTGACTTGGCCCATTGTGACAACTCCATCGGGTGCCGAATTACTAACTGTCACAACCAAAGTCTCCCAACTTTCGGGTAAGGAACTAAGTAGCATCAAAGCCTGCAACTCATCATCAAAGATAATTTTCATAGAAGCAAGTTGGTTAACAATACTCTTTATTTCATTCAGATGTTCTGGAATAGGGCTGCCCTCTTTATATTTTAAATTAACCAACTTACGAAACAGAAAGGCTTTATTTGTGGCTGATTTTCTATCATAAAGACTTTCTAATTTTTTCCATAAATCATGTGCCGAAGTTTCAGTAGCAACATGATGAAACACACTGTCATCAATCCATTGACAGATAATACCAACGGCTTTTCGATTAAGCCTCTTCCATTCATCATCTTTCATACCCTCGGGTTTGCCACTATCACCCTCAATGGGTCCATACAAATCTTTACAAAATAATAGGTCTTCCATTTTAGTTTTCCAAGTTACCCAATTGCTTCCATTGAAGCTAGACATGCGACCCACATTCCCCTCCATTGATTTACACAAATAAATAAACCCCAATAAACCGTAAGCTTTGATACCAGTTGTTAGGGAAAATCGATGTGATTCCCCACAAGTAAATCAATCAATGGGAATAAAAACTAATGCAGAAAAATTAAATCAAAGGCAACACAAGAATTTTTACGTGGTTCCCTCAATGTGAGGTACGTCCACGGGATCGAAATCCGATTCTACTATCAACCAAATAAGTTCCAAACGATTACAAACGAGACACTAATGGTCTCACAAAACCATCCTTAGGTGAATTCCAAATAATCACAAATAAATAAGAGGAAAGACCTCACCAAATAGATGAACCAAAATCTTCAGAACCAAAGTTGTAGAAGACCCAAAATAACGAACCAAACTATCTTCAAAACAGAGACTGAAACAGCATCAAAATTACTCACAAAGAACCCACAAATTTTGATCAAAACCTGCTGCTCTATACACTAAAACCATGCTTACCAAATAATTAAATATGTTGTAGCCGCCACACCCTTTTTTGAAGAACCAAACAATATATATATATATATATATATATTGTGAATCTAGGGTTTTGTAATCAAACCCTAATTGTATCCAAATTGGATTGGGCCTCCACAAATATAATATATAAAAATATATTATATCTAAACCAAGTCAAATTAAACTCTTTTTTCAAAACCAATTGGGTCCCACACTCCAATAAGGAGGTATACCCAACACATTTGGTGATTTTGTCTCCCCGAAATGGCATGGCAAATCCTGTGAACAAAGTGTGGTAGAAGAATTGAAGAATTTTGTTTACAGAGTGAAGATTTATGCCCAACCACTTTCTAAAACAGTTTGAGAGATTGCTTTTAGAAGCATGCATGATGCATAATCAAAGCAGAGGAAATATCATTTTGGTCTAAAGTCAGTTGTCTTTTCATTTATATGATTGGAAAGGAAAACATCTTTGACGACCAAAGTGTGGATTATTTGTTCAGTTTCATGGGCTATTGCAAGATACACACCTTATCTTTACTATTTATTTTGCAGGTGGGCTGAATGGAATGGGAAATATCGTGATGATATAAGAAAATTTATAAAGGTGATATTTACTGGAAAAACTTTCCAAGTTATTACAGATTTATTAGAAGATCATTCACATTATTTCATTCTTAGGAGTGGATATGGCCCATAGAAACCAATCAAATAGCCACAAAATTACCGAAGAAGGAAAAATAATAAAAATAATTGCATGCTAGTAATCTTGCATTTAACCCCCCTCTTTTTTTTTTTTTTTTTTTTTTTACATCGTTCAAAATATAGGGTGATGCTGGTATGAAGGGGAGTTTTGCAACTCGAGTTGCTGGTTCTGCTGACTTATATAGAGTAAGTGCAATAAATACCTTAAATCTTATATATCATGTCCTTGTTCTTTTTTTCTTGTCTCATCTTTTTGTTAATCAACTAAGTTATTGAACTTGTAAGAAAATGATATATACACACTTGGCTAGGTACTCCATTCACGAAATTAAGCATATTGTTCCAGAATTTAGGCTTGTTTGGTTTGAGTTTGGAAGATGAATTTTAGAAAAAAAATTTCCAAAAATTGTTTGGTTTGAATTTTTCTCAAAAAAATTTCAAAAACACTTTCTCTCTCTTACACATCAATCAATCACTTTTTCTCTCTCCTTTCTCCTTCTCAATCATTTTTTCTCTCACACACATCTATTCAAATTCTCCCAAAATATCAAATCATCCCAAACTCCCAAAAAAATAACTCTCCCAAAATATACAACCAAACAAACCAAAAAAATTTCTAAAACAACTCTTCTAAATTTTTTTCAAAAACAACTCTCCCAAAAACAAACCAAACAAGCCCAAGGTGTCCATGGATTAGATTGGTTAATGAGTTGGGGGCTTATTGTTACGAAGCTGAGTCTCTGTGCATACCTTCTCAGTATGTTTATAATGGTTTGAGGCCATAGTGAGCATTGGTCTTTAATTCCTCCTATCCCTATGTAGTGGAATTCAATGTCACATTAAACTGAGGTCGATTAGCTATGAAGCACAGACACTTCAAAATAGGTGCCGTAGCAGTGTCAGACATGGGGACATGTACCCTTTAATTTTATTATTATTATTATTATTATTTTTGCAGGGGACATGGTAGGGCATGCCAGGGACACGTGTGTCCAAATCTGGACATATCAAGGGACACAACACGCTAAGAACACTACAGGGACATGCAAATTTTACTTTTATTTTTTGCACGGGACATGCGTGTCCAAATATGGATGATCTATTAATTTGTTTAAATGTATTGGCTTATATATATATATTTATATATTGAATTAATATTAGTTTTTATTAATTTTAATTGTTTGGTAACATAATATTAATTTACATAGCAAATATATATTAAAAAAAAAAAAAAAAATTGCCGTGTGACACGCCATGTTTGTGTCCCCATTTGTTTGAAATCACCGTGTCCCGTGTCAATGTCTGTGTGTGTGTCCGTGTCTGTGCTTCATAGTCGATTAGTTTAAGGAGATTTCATATCCCTCTAGTGATCTTTGTTGTGCTATCAGAATCTGACATTATGAACTTCAATCTCTTAAGAAACAAAAGACTGCCGTAAAGAATTACTAGGTTTCACATAAGAGAGAATAAGTAGAAAAGGAGGCAGAAGAGCCCCATAAATGTATTGAATGATCGCCTGTCAATAGTAGGCCAAAAAAAGGGAAGGCATGGATTGAACATGATGGGTTCAAAAAACAAAGTGTTGATGGTGAAATTGGTGGATGCTGAAGACAAACATGACATCATTATTAGGAGGCCTGCTGGTTATTACAAATTTTACCATCGTTTTGGGATTTCTCCCCTTAGTGTGATATATCTTTCTGAAGGGGTGGATGTGGATTGGCTCGTCATTTTTTATTGTTTCGGCTGGTTCAAGAAGTTATTTGAGACTAGACCACTTTCACCACCAGGAGCATATATATCCATCATATGTTTTCATTCATTTTGCTGGATCCAAAAGTTCCCTGAGCCAGTACATCTACTTTATCGCTTGTGTCTGAACAATCCTCAATGTACAGATCTTGCTCTCTCTGTCTTTTTATTTATATTTAGCTTCTGGAATTCTTGTTTTTTGTTTTGTCACCTTGATAGATATTAACTGATTACTCTATGCAGGTGAATAAGCGCAAGCCATACCACAGTATCAATTTTGTTATTGCACATGATGGGTTTACACTGTACGACTTTGTTTCATACAATTTTAAGGTGTTCACAAATTCAGATAAAACCATCTAAACTTGTTTTTAGAACTTTGGATTGTGTTGTTATTATCTCAGTTGTTGGTATTGTAGCATAATGATGCTAATGGAGAAGGTGGCAACGATGGAAGCAATGATAATTTTAGCTGGAATTGTGGTTGTGAAGGTAGGATCAAAATTTTCTACTTCATGCTATTATATGATACTATATTAAACATATTACTACTGGTTTATTTGTATTAGTTTTAAGCATTGCATTACATGCTTGGTTTAGTCAATAGCAAGATGCCTACTTGAGGAAATCACAATTTAATCCCCATGCCACCTGTCCAGTCTGAATTTTTTCTTACTTCATCCTCTCTGTGTGTGTCTGTGTGTGTGTTGAAGAGAGTGAGTTTATGGTTCAAAGTTGGTAAGAATAGTTTCTGAGGCCTATTAAGTGATGTCAAACTTACATCCTGAATTTGCAACTGAAGTCTCTCTAATTTGGATTACTTGTTGTGGAGAGTCTATTTGGTGATGTAGCATTGGTCTCTGATCTGTTTAGTTTCTGTTATACTTATCAGCAAGGTGAGTCATTTCTTCTGTATGTATTTATTGGACAGGCAAAACTACCGATACCAATATTAAAGCTCTATGCTTCCGGCAAATGAAAAACTTCCATTTGGCACTAATGATATCCCAGGTATATTTATTAGACAACCCATTTTTATGCATTTCATATGCAACATTATCATTTGTTATCTCCTTTTTGTTGTCTGAAGCATACTTTTATCTAAATTAGTTGTTTTAGGCATAAAGCTTGAAAATTTATCTCATGGATTTAGTTAGCTTAGGAGAAACTGCTTTAATGTTTTTCTTTTATCCTCAAGGAAACCTGTCCTTGGGAAGAAATCTTCATCATGCGTATGAAGTTTTAACAATTCGTCCTTTCATCCTCTCAAATCTAGCAGATTCATGACTATAATTTGTGGATTTAGTTGCAGGGAACATTGAGTCTGATTTGTTAGGTTTTGCATTTGAAGATGTGAATTACCATTGATATTAAACATTAACCTATCAACATCTATCCCAAATGGATGTTTATGAGCTTTGTTATGAAGTGTGTACATATTCATGCAATTCTTTTGTTCCCAGTTACTTGAAGTATTATTAATAATGTATTTTGATTCATAGTGATCTGAAAATCTTTCCTACAACTTTTTTCTGTACAAGCAAAAAAACATGCAGCTCATTCTGCAAGTACTATTGGTCCTTTCTTCTAATGTCACAAAAGAATTTTATTTTAGAATCTTTTTACTGACATTTAATCCAAAACCCAGTCATGTTTGATTCAGAAAATACGTGATTTTATTCTGCCATCAATTTTTGACTGATTTGTTAGTCACTGTATCACCGCTTGGCACTTACCATTTGTGATAAACTAGATTCATGTAGTTCTTCTCTGTTTATAAATTTCCTCTTTTTTAACTTGCTATATCATCTTAGGTATTTTCTGACCAAATATAGTTCTAAATATGATGTGGCCAACAGCCTTCTGCTATCATGCAAAATGATGTCACTATGCAGTTAATATTTTATACTTTATAGGAAGATAAACTCCTAGATCAAAAATGACTTTTTAAACTATATAGTGGTCCCCTCAGACATTTTTAAACTATATAGTTTATAGTTTTTAATTGTTTTATATTTTTGTTCAATTTTAAATCTTTTAACAGTTTACCCTATTCAACTAGAAAAATTATTTTGAAGTTCATCACACCCTCTTGAGTTACATGGGTTGTGTGGTTGCATGTAATCAGGGAACACCAATGATGCTAATGGGAGATGAGTACGGGCATACTCGCTATGGAAATGTTAATATATGATAATATATGATAGTGCTGCTTAGTGCTGTGAATATGATATACTTAGTGTGTAGCTTTAGTTTAGTGCATATTAATTAATGTATGCTTGTATTCCCATTCTCTCTATAAAAGAGAGCTATTGTAAACAATCAAGATATCAATCAATACACAATCTATTCTCCCTCTCTATATAGTAAATTAACATGGTATCAGAGCTGAGTTAAGATCTTAGTAATTCCGCTTCACCGGCGGGCGGCAGCCTCGCCTTGGCCGCCCGCCGGACAAACCCAAATTAGCCGGACCTCTCATCTTCCAAGTGTTTCTGCATGACTTTCATCACAGTGAAGACACAAGCCCTGTTCAGATCAACCTTGCCAGTTTCAATTATGTACTTCAGCCTCTTTGTGCTTCCATACATGCCGCAGATCTCCCAACAATGGCAACAACTCTCACTTCTTCTCTCTCCTCCAAGCCCAAGACCCAAAATTGGATCTGACCAAGACCTCTTTCTTGGACCAGTCCTCCTTCAAGAGCTCACAACCACCTTAGCCATACACGACTGTGTGTCATCGTTCATGGACACCAAAGCCCAGTTGGTCACAACATCACCGCCGACTACACGGCGACATGACCACCTGCACAGCCCCAAGGCTCCGCTGAATCGTCACGTCCAGCAACAACTTCGTCAGCTTCAACGACTCCGCCTCCATGGTTGTCCACGGCCACGACACCACCCTTCCGATCTCTCTCGACGAAATGCTCGTCCACTGTGAGGCACCTTCAAGAATCACTGCAGCTAAAGCAATTGCAGTAATGTCACCCAACTTTGCTCTCTCTCTCTCTCTACACTTTCCAACCCATCCTCCACCACCTTTAGCACACACCCATACCCCTTTTTTTATTTTTAAACCAATCTTCACTTCTGCACCCACTCATTCCAAACATTATCATCATCATTCCACCTCCCTCTTTTTCTAAACAATGTTTTTTTTAGCAAACCAACCCACCACCAAACCATTTTTACTCGCTATGGAAATAACAACAGTTATGCACACGATACTGCTATGAACCATTTTCAGTGGGGACAGGTTTGTGATATCTTCTATTTCATCCCGATAACAATTATCCAAGTAATTGACTGAGGACATGAACTTCTGATAAGACAGTTAGAGGCAAGGAAGAATGATCACATGAAGTTTTTCTCAGAGATGATAAAGTTTCGCAAATCGCGTCATGTGTTTCGACGTGAAAATTTTATTGGCCAGGTAAATCTTTCTAGCTTCTCTGTTTCTAGAGATACTCTTTCATGTACAGTCATTTTAGGGCCTGTTTACTAATTAGGTGTTTATTTAAGCACTGCGTTTGTTCGGTCTTATGTTGTCCCTTCTTGAGCTATAACCTTGAGTTCAGTTCTTGTTACTTTGCAATATCCTTCATTCAAATAAACATCTATGCAACAAAAAAGCAAACCAAGAAAGTTTCTTTAAGGTTTGACAGAAATTATTGTGAATATTTTTTGTGCTTATATTGTGAGTACATGTTATCCCTTCCGTTTGATGTACTAACCTATTGTGTACATATCCTTACCAATGCCTAATGTGTCCAACATGATTTTTCTATTGAAGTTGTCCTTGCAGCCATTTATTCTTCTATCCATAGGGTTGGCTTCTTGTATGGCTTATGAAATTCTTTACTATGCAGAATGAGGTGACATGGCATGAGAGCCAGTGGGACAATTCTGAGAGCAAATTTCTTGCATTTACGTAAGAAAAGTACTCTTATGCTCAGTATGGTCTTTTTATTTTATCTTGGTAGTCTGTGTTAGCATTGGCATTCACATTCACGTCTTCGGCTCACTTAGATCAAATCAGCAATGCAGTTCTAGAAAAAATTCCCAAGTTTGTTTTCTTTCTTTTGTTTGAGTGTGTGTTTATTATCCCCACCCCACCCCCACCCCCCTCCTCTTTTTTCTACTCAAGACCATGTAACATGGTCTTATCCCATCACCTGAGTACCCAGGGATGGGTAGGGTCTGCATGTACCTGGTCTGCATATTGCAGATGCTACTGAGTAAGCACACTACACATGAGGGAGGGTGTAAAGGGAAGTATGAAGGCATGAGGGCACCCTCACCTCAAGAACTAGCCTTTGGGGTTGGGTTCTATTCAAGACTCTGTATATTAGTTGCATGTTGTAGTTGAATCCTTTGGCATGGCATTTGACAAGCCACAGGTTCGAGGAACTTGGCATGCTTATTCATCATGATAATTAATACTTAAATTAGCATTGGTGTTTTTTCTTTTAAATAAAGCCATGGTTTGCATCTAAACATAATATGTCTAAATGGTTGGGCTTGTGGTAATGACAAGGTAGATTCCAAATGAATTTCTGTAATGCTAACAAAGTACAGTTTCCTCTATCTGAAACATTTGACATTGTTGATTTTTGAAATCGGTGTTTCAACTCTTGGGAATCACTTGTACTGAAATATTTGTTTTGTAGATTTCATGACAAAAATGGAGGAGATATCTATTTGGCTTTCAATGCACATAGCTATTTTATTGAAGTTGCATTACCGTCACCACCACAAAAGAGGCGTTGGTTCCGAGTGGTTAGTTTTTTTTGCTTGCTTGTTTTTTAGTTGTTCCAGAATTTTTCACTTCCACTAATCCTGTTTTAGGATTGCCAAATATTTAGTCTTGCCTTTCATCTTAAAGTCGTAGTATATTTGAATTTCAAAACATTTGTTTGTAGTATTTTCATTTTCTTATGTGAACGTATGCTTTTTGATGTCAGAAACTGAAATCTTGGTCACACACACACACACACACAAGGATTAGTCGAGTGGTTTTTTGTTTTGCTTGGTATGTGCCACTACTGAGTGATTCCCATTGAATCTAGAGCGTATACCGTGCCAATGCCTTTCTAACCAGGATGTTCTTTTGCTCTCTTTGCATTTTTCTGATCTGGAATGTTTGTTCCAGGTCACTTGAAAATTTCCATTTAAGTTCTGAGCCAATGTTGTTTAATTTTAAATTTGCAGGTAGATACAAATCTCGAGTCTCCTTATGATTTTGTACCCGAAGGTGCCCCTGGCATCAGAAAGACATACAATGTTGCACCCTACTCTTCAATTCTTCTTGAGGCAAAGCCATGAGAACGCTTCCGAGTCTGCTTATAGTTGATTATATCCTAAAAAATGTGTTCCATCCTAGGGTATACTAGGTAGTTGGTAAGAGTCCATGTTCCATCTCTTTAGAACATTGCTAATTAAGATTGGAGTTGGTTAATAATGTTTTACACATATATAGTATTCACCCTTTCCCTAATAAGAAGAACTGTAATGTAGAATTAAGTTGCAAATCTGTGCAGACTAAAGATTGATGAATAATTTAAATTGTTATCTTAAAAGTTACATCATCAGTCAATAAGTATAGTAATTTTTGAAGGGAATACATATTGTGTTTGGGGGGAATCCAGATTATCTGTGCCCTTCTATGCACCTTTGTCTGTCTCCTTGTATTTTGTTCATTTATGGGGTTGTCCATGTTAATAAAAGCGATGTTATGAACCAATTAAATTCAAGGAGACGGAGAATAAAGAGTAGATAATCTTGATTCTGTTTGGGGGGAAGCTTCTGTCTTTATAACAAATGTTCTAAATTATTTATTTATAACAAATGCTCCTTTCAATTTCAAATTCAGTAGACAATGTTCTAAATTATTTATTTATTTATATTTTCATTAATGAATTTGGTTGAAGAAGTTGAAGGAATTATCATTTCTAATTATTTCATTTTGAATTGAAGGACAAGTTTGTCTGGATGAATTGAATAAGGAGATATTTTAATTCATCAAATAGGAGATATTTTAATTCATCAAATTATTAGTCTTGAGATATATTATATTCAAAATATTTGAATTATTTTTAATTAAATAATAAACTATTAATTCGGATGAATTATTAGTCGTATCTCATGTTTAATTCTTCCAAACAAAAGGTAAGAAAGCAGAGTGAGGCAGCAGGCACGCACGCACGAGGAAGCCTCAGTTAAGTTTCCTTTTGCTTTTTAATAACTAGTACGACCTTTCCTGGTTGGCCTATTGTTGTCGCGGAATTGTCAACCCAACACAAAGACACCTGTCTCATATTTTTTTGACATTTCTTTCCCTCTTGACGGGTGTGATTGCACATGTTTGTTGGAATTTATTCCAAATCAGAAATTTCTCTGTTGTTACGCGTTGATTGACGGGAAAGGAAAGGAAGAAAATAAAAAAGTTTCTCAAAAGAAAATAAAAAAAGTCTCTCTTTCTAGTAGCTATCGGGTCTTTTTGGAAAGTGAATTATAATTCACTTATCAAATTATAACTCACTTCTCTCTTTTATAAAAAATTGATTATAATCATATTTTCAAAATAGCCTTATGTTTTAGTTGTTGCCAAAATAAATAAAAAATTCTATAACTATGTTCTTGAGGAAAATATTATAGAAAGTAATTATTTCCTATTACCAAAACAATTAATTATTTGATTTTTCATTTAAATTTTATTTTTTTCAAAAAAATATGTTCGTATGGTTATGCAGATAACTCATTGGACTGTCAATAAGATGAAGAAAATGTAAGAAAAATTAAAATGGTCATATAATTTTGGGAGCTCGGGGCAAAAGTTCAAAATTATTATATATATACCAATCAGACCCTACCTACCATCCGTCTCTCTTTCTCTCACATCCTGATCTAAACCTTATGTGCGTCGTTTCTGCTATCGCCATCAATGCATCCCCTCCGCCTCCACCGTCACCGCTTCATCGCCTCAAATCGTCGTCGTCATCAGATATAGAGCCAACACCTTGCTAACTTTCGTTGTTACATTGCTGGCTTTAATCTACGCCATGTCTTCACTTTCTGACAGTCTCAACTCTCCCTTTCTCTGCTCCCATGTCACGGTCCTCTATCTCTCTAGATCTTTTATTTGTTCGATCATTTCCTCATTGATTTGATTGATTCATTCATTCTTTTGTGTTTTTTGATTTTAGGTCTTGAACATTAATTTGTTCCAGAAGTCTACTCAAGGAAATGATGAGATGTTTCAATTCCTACAAAATTTTGTCTCTGTTTGTGTAACGAATGCTTGCCTTAATTTGATTGCTTGCTCAAATGTTGTACGCCTCAAACCGCCGTAACATTTCAGAACATTTCGAAAGAGGTCGCAGTGGTTCAGTGGATCTGGTGGCACGACTGCGGCAACAATGGACATTTATTTAAGTAGAGCAGTGGCTTTCTATCTTCGCGAGAAAACATTAGTATGTTTCTGCATTAAAATACAAAAACATGCCACTCACTCTTCCTTTAGGTTTTGCATGCTTCATTTTCTCAAATTTTGTTTCTCTATCTATCTATCTTCTCACTCTTCTAGGAGTAATCTTGATTCAGATTGTTGTTGTTGTTGTTGATGATGATGATGATGATGATGATGATTGCAACAAATAAAACAAATTTGTGGTGCAACATATAAAAAAAAAAGATCTGTTCAAAATTTGAACAGATAGTGGCTTGGTGTATTTCAATAAAAAAAAGATTTGAACAGATAAAAAAATAACAAAATAGAATTCAAGAAAAAAACTGAACAGAAAAATAGAATTGAGGAAAAAAATTGAACAGATATATATAATTCAGGGAGGAAATTGAACAGATAGACGAAAAATTTGAATGGATAGATATAAATTTGAATAGATAAACAAAAAATTTGAATAGATAGATGTATATTTGAACATATAGTCAACGAAAAGTCAAACAGATAAAAAAAAGTCAAAGGGTAAATTTGCAAATAAAATATTCTCTAGGACTTCTTGCCAAGCTATTTCACAAAGTGTGGACCATTCATCAACAAAAAATATCTCTTAGACCTAATGTCTTATACTCTTCTTATATTGGATTTATCACCAATTATCCAATTAACCCTATAATTTTTATAATGTATCATAAAATATTTTTACATATATGATATTTTTTACTCTTTTTAATATATTGTTACACGTTTACCAGTCTATTAATGTTATTAATAGTGTAAATGGTTGTCGTTTTAAAATTTGGAAAATGTCATTGATGATTGTTTGTTTTAAAAGATTAAAGCACTTAAACTTCTCAACCACTCCACAATTTAAAAAAAATAAAATAAAATAGAAAGGGAAAAACTTCTCAACCCCCTAACCTACTCCTCCCAAAAGTGTTAATCTATGCTTATAAACTGAATCAAGGACATTGTTCATTTTTTATGGCTCATTTTCTCCTACTTGCATAACTGGTAAGAGAAGGAAATTAGAAGGAAAAAAAAAGTGAGTTTATACTATTAAATCCATATAAAATAACTTGTTAAAGTAGAGATTGACACTTTCTAATCTAATCCACGGCTACCCTAAAAAATTGCATTGCATTTTTTTTTTTAAAACAAAAATTCATAAAAAAAAAAAAAAAAGTTGCAAAACTCTCAACCATCATGGCAAACAAATTTTCATTGTGTTAGAACATTGTGAAAATTGAAATTATAATAATAGAAAAATGATTTATTCACACAATTTCTTTCCCTTACAATTCCTCTAATGATGTGACAAGTAAAATTTGAAAGGTTATTCACCTTTAAGTGTTTCCATAAAACTCTTCTTACATGCATTTTGTCTTGCCACCTTTAAATATTTCCTCAAAACTCTTTGTAAGGTCCCAGTGTCCCACATCGGTAATGAAGATGGAGTTTCTGGACTATAAAAGTAAAAACTTGGACCCTTATAGAGCATCGAGGTCTTTTCTCGGGTGGTGAAATCCCTAGCAGAACTCTCCAGTTAAGCATGCTTAGGCTGGAGTAGTTCTGGAATGGGTGACCCACTGGGATGAACAAATACATGCGGGCGTGGCCCAAAGCAGACAATATTGATGAGATATTGTAGACAAGCCCGCGGGGGACCTCGCTACAGCTCGGATTCGATTTGTTGTCACGGTTCGTAATCTAAACCAAAGAGTCCAAATCCGGCAAATCGTTTTGAGAAAACAGATTTTTGAAAGAAGTATCAAACATGGACTGCTTTGCCAGATACAGAGTCGCCACCTAAATATTTTATTTTTGGGAAATTTAGGAAACCCTGACTCGTTTGCCTAAGGCCACGTGTCCGTCATCACCAAAGTTGCCTCGGCTCGGGAACTTGGGTACGATTGGGGAAGGTCACTTCGTGAGCACCCCCGCTCGCCCGGTCAAAGACCGGCCTCTACTAACCATGATATCTTGTTTTGAAAACATTGTGTGTTCTTATTCCGGTTATTAGCCTAGATTACTATATGATGCGCACAGCATACAAGTATAGACTGGATCGCCTAAATTGGAACAAAACATTTCATGTTTGTTTGTTTGAAAATGGTTTGTTGGTGTTACCCGCAAGTAGGCTAAGACGTGGATTTGCCACCCTTGGGTGGGCTTAGAAAACATGATTTTGCCACTATCTAGTGGGCTTAAAATTCACAGTCGATGATTTGTTCCAATCCAAACAACCTAACCTTCACCCACAGGCATTCAGGCAGATATATCACATAAGCAATTAGCCTCATGGTAAGCATGCTATTCATGGCAGTCACTCCCACGCATGCAAGGATGCTAAAGCATAAAACTCACCGACTACTCCAAGCCAAAACAGAAACCGATTAGAAATCCATGCATGATCCTAAATATACAGAAATGCCTAATGCAACACATGCAAAAATGCAACTATAGCAGGCTCGGCTACTCTAAACATGGTGTATGGAATGCTACAGCTAACATGTATTCAACTTAGAATTGAAATAAAAATGCAATTAGTATGATGCGCCGAGCCCGGTGCATGCAAGACAGATGAATGAATGCAAACATGCTATCATACTGTATGCTAATTGAAACATGCCCTAATCTAACCATCATAAGCAGGTAAATAAAAGGGAAGGAAGACGTGGGGTTGGAAGACATACATCACACGCACGCACACTTATTACAATTATGCCCCCGCGCAGAGGGTCCGAATAAATAGTACAGTCCAAATAATACAGTCCAAATATGTACAAATCCCTAATTAATTTATAAATTAACTAAGAAAAATAATAAACTGGCATGCAAGCCAGGGACTGTCTTGACTCTTCTCCAGATGATGAATGATGCATGTCCGGGTTGCCTTGTGTAGAAATCCACTGCGATGCCCCAATTAGCCTCTGTTTTGCAATGGTTCTTGGAAAGCGCGCCAAGCCTCGAAAAACTGCTGATTCTTGATTTGCTGCAACAGAGAGCAGGAAAGGGGCATGGCAATGTATTTTCACAAATGTATGCATGCCTCGATCCTCGTGCCACCAATCACGCATCTCGATGCATGATGGCCGAGTAATCGAATTGCACAACTCAATATAGAATGAATGCACATGAAAACTCAACTAAAACCTAACTCCATCATGAATAATCCGGAGTGTCGGTGACTGAGAATTGAGACACGTTCCGTCACTCGAAGTACGAAACGCCCCTCGTTTTCCGTGCTCGGGCTAACCCCTATTCCGAACACGATGCAAGATGCATGACATGCATGAAATGCAACTAAGATACATCCTATCATGCAACATGCTATGAAATGACATACACGATGCACGAGGTAACATGGCATACACAATGCACTAACGTACAACCTAGCATACACAACGCTATGGAATGAAATGGCATACGCAATGCAATATGGACTTACACTAACACAAGTGGACCTCAGCCACACTCACGTAAGAGGCCATTAGATGAAAATGAGACACTCGAAATGCGCACACACGTGCACGCAAACCGAGGACCGACCCTAAGGCACCGAATGCCACTCTAACAAGACATGGCAAAATGATGCAAAACAGCCCCGAAAGATGACAAAACAGCCCCGAAAGATGACAAAATGACATCCGATGCATGGAATAGGTCCCGAAACATGAAATTAGGCATACGGAATGACCTATAACTATGCAATGCATGCATTATTTGAACATGAAATGTGAAGACAGAGTCAAGACAGCCCAAAAATAAGCATATTTACAGTTTTAAGTAAGGCTAAACAGCGAACGCAAATGGGGCTAAACTAGCATGCAAAAACGGCCCTGAAAGCAAGATAATGAAGCAAGTGACAGCTGCTGACCCTAAACAGAGAAGGGCCCTTCTACAATGTTGAATAGGGGCCCAAAATATGATGTTTTATAGTTTACCATAAACCACAAAAACAGACACAAGTATGGAAAAACTCTCATGCAAAAAGTAGGCCTAAAGGAGGACAAAGAGGTAAGTGATGCATGCTGGCCCCAAACAGATGAAGGTCCTTCAACAAAGTTGAAGAGGGACCTGAAATACGACCTTTTACAGTTTATGATCAGAGCCAAAACAGTGTACAAATATGCTCAAAGTACTATGCAAGATATGGCCAAAAAGAGAGCTATAACACAAAGTATAAAAAGGATGCTTCAAACAGCAAAAGACCTTTAATAAAACATGAAGAGGGGGTCAAAATGAGGCCATTTACAGTTCGGACCAAAGTCCAAAAACAGAAGCACAAGAGGCTAACAAATCATGCAAAAATGGGGCCAAAAGAGGGATACAAAGGCAAGTGACAAAAAGAGACCTCCAACAGTAATGAGCCCTTCAACAATGTTGAAGAAGGGATCAAAATAAGCTACTTCACAGTTTACAACATGCCTCAAAACAGTTTACATATAGGCCAAAGACAACATGCAAGAAAATGGCATACAAGGAAGGTAATGAAGCAAGTGCAACAAGGAGACCCCAAACAGTGAGAGGCCCTTAATAAAACATGGAAAATGGCTCAAAATAAGCCTATTTCTAGTTAGGGTCGGAGCCCAAAAGTGCAAGCAAGAGAGGCTAATGTATTGGGCAAGAATAGGACCAAAAAGAGGAGAGAAGGACTTACCCTTGAAGATTAGAGAACCAACAGCTCTTGGACCAAAATTCTGAGCCTTTAACCTCTTCAAAGCAGTCCCAAAGTGTTGGAATGAAGGATGGAGGCCTTGTGCTATGAGGTGGTGTAGAAATGGTGTAGGAAACTTAGGGTTTTGATGGTTGGAATATAGAGAGAGAGAGAGATACAATCCAAGAGGCTTAAACAAAATTTTCTAACCCTTAAACCAGAGCTGGGAGGCTGGTTTTATAGGCAAGAGAGGGGGAGAAATGGGGGGGAAATGAATTCAAGTTTCCCCCCAAAAAAATGGCCCCCTGGATACAAAATCTGGGGGGAAAAGAGATGCATATTTGGACTGTACCTGCTGTAAGGATTCTGGCCGGCTAGTTATAGGGTTTGCAGGTGGCCGACCGGCTCTCCCCATGGCCAGCCGGCCAAGGGTCAAAAGGCCAAGTGTAATTAGTGGCCGGCCACCACAGATTGGTGGCCTCCCATGTGTTCTCAACACAGCCCTGTGGTCAAAAATTGGAAACAGTAAACCAGGAGAGAGAACAACCCACTTTTCAAAGGGGTTCAAAAGCAATTACTGGCCGGCCACCAAGTATTGGTGGCCTCCCAGATGTGTACATCACAAATATGGGGTTTAGGGTGCAAGAAAATGGCCCAAGAGTGGTCAACATTGGCTTTGAAGTGAGAAAAAACGGGCGACGGAGGGCGATGAAGGGATAAAGTTGGCTGACAGAACAATTACTAGCCTCCCATCCTTCTATGACCTTCCTGGTGATGAAACAGAGGTCCCTGCCAAAAATGAACGCAAACCGATGCAAAATGAAGGTTCGGGGACCGAAACGCGCAGCCCGGGGTCCCGAAAACTGACTGTTAGGCACCGGGAGGGGTGTTCGACCACGAAGTTGGTCTTTCGGGCCACAGTGTCCCTCAAAAGGGAGTAAATAAGATGCATGCCAAAAACCGGAGCAAACGGAGGTGGTTAGGCGGTCCTGAACCGAGGCACTTGGCCTGACGGCTCCGAAAACCGGGAATCGGGCTCCGAAATGGGCAAAATGGCCTATGACCACGAAATGTAGCCCGCGGCCACCGAGAGATGATCTACGAGACCCTTCCCTCCCTTTGGGAAGAGAAACAGAGAAAACCGAGCCTGGTTCGCAAACCGAGGCAAGGCATAGAAAAGCCTGGAAGTCCGGAGGCAAGGCTCACGGCCGAGACTCTAAAACCTCTGGACAAGCGCGATATGCAACATCACCAAGCGCTCAATCGGTGACGTCTGAGTCTTAAGGTCGGTCAAAAATGGGGTGTCTACAGTTGCCCCTCTTTGACAGAACTCGAAAGTCATAAGTGACGGGAGTGAATGTCAAAGCCCAGAGACGACCCATTTTTGACAAGGCCGAAGACTTAGACAAGCAAACGAAGTATAGATAAATAAATGGTTGTGCCCACAGGCTGCCTACGTATGCCTTTGCAAGGAATCAAACCAGCGTAGTTCAGGGGCAGGATGCAGAAATATTTTGATAATTGGACTTATACGCTACGCGAAGTCGATTTGATAATTGGACTTATACGCTGCGCGAAGCCGGTTTGATAATTGGACTTATACGCTACGCGAAGCCGATATGAAAATTGGACTTATACGCTACGCGAAGCCGGTTTGAAAATTGAGGACTCATGCAATGCACTGCAATGTAGTGGCTAAGATGTAATGTAATAGCTAAGAGGTAAAGGTACCTTACAGGGGCAATTGGCAATGACTTACCTCGGCAATATCCTACCTCATGCTGATGTGGGAATCTTCCTCTTCTTCTCAGTTGAACCACAGGTACTACTTTTTTCCCTGACTATGGTTGCAGCTTTCCCTATTCTCCAACAGGGTGACAGACTAGGTTGGATCAGTATCCAGAATTGAGGCGCATACAGATGCTATCTCAATCTATGGGGCTGCCATACAGATTTCAAGCCGAGGATATACCCCTGGGTATTTAAACCAGACTTTAGTCTCGGAAATCCCGAACCTTTGTGTTCTAGGCATGAGCCATTCGAACTCTAGTTTCCACCGTCTCAGTTGGTCTCCTAGGAACTCACCGCTAACACAGGCAGGTGGCTATACCAGACCACCGGAAGTCGTTCGGGCACGACAAACACCAAAGGAATTGCACCTTTAGAGGATTTAAGGTCTCCTAGACTGGACAATAAAACAGATATGATGCAATGGATGTAATAGATGTGATGCAATAGATAATAGATGCGATGCAACAGAGAGTACAATAGATGCAAAATGGTGACATACGCCAACCACGCTGGACTCGTGAGTGGAGGAAGAATAAAGAAAATCAATCAGAAGCGCGTTCCACGCAACCTAAGATAAATTCCAAACACGCTGAAATCGTGTGTGGAAGGGGAGGCTCCAATCACGCTGAAATCGTGAGAAGAGGTCAAAACAACCGCTTAAGTGCGCGCACAACGCAACCCGAGATAAGATCCAAACACGCTGAAATCGTGTGAGGAACGGGACACTCAAACTATGCTGAAATTGTGAGAAAAGGTCCAAAAACAACCGCTCAAGTGCGCACACAACGCAACCTGAGATAAATTCCAAACACGCTGAAATCGTGTGAGGAACGGGACACTCAAACCACGCTGAAATCGTGAGAAGAGGTCAAAACAATCCGCCCAGCGCGTCTACATCGCAACCTGGGATAAATTCCAAACACGCTGAAATCGTGTGAGGAACAGAACACTCAAACCACGCTGAAATCGTGAGAAGAGGTCTGAAAACAACCGCTCAAGTGCGCGCACGACGCAACCTGAGATAAGATCCAAACACGCTGAAATCGTATGAGGAACGGGACACTCAAACCACGCTGAAATCGTGAGAGGAGGCCCAAACAACAACCGCCCAGATGCGCGCACAACGCAACCTGAGATGAATTCCAAACACGCTGAAATCGCGTAAGGAATGGGACACTCAAACCACGCTGAAATCATGAGAAGAGGTCAAAAAACAACCGCTCAAGTGCGCGCACGACGCAACTTGAGATAAGATCCAAACACGTTGAAATCGTGTGAGGAACGGCACACTCAAACCACGCTGAAATCGTGAGAAGAGGTCAAAACAATCCGCCCAGTGCGTCTACATCGTAACCTGGGATAAATTCCAAACACACTGAAATCGTGTAAGGAACAGAACACTCAAACCACGCTGAAATCGTGAGAAGAGGTCTGAAAACAACCGCTCAAGTGCGCGCACGACGCAACCTGAGATAAGATCCAAACACGCTGAAATCGTGTGAGGAACGGGACACTCAAACCACGCTGAAATCGTGAGAGGAGGCCCAAACAACAACCGCCCAGATGCGCGCACAACGCAACCTGAGATGAATTCCAAACACGCTGAAATCGCGTAAGGAACGGGACACTCAAACCACGCTGGAATCGTGAGAAGAGGTCAAAAAACAACCGCTCAAGTGCGCGCACGATGCAACCTGAGATAAGATCCAAACACGCTGAAATCGTATGAGGAACGGGACACTCAAACCACGCTGAAATCGTGAGAGGAGGCCCAAACAACAACCGCCCAGATGCGCGCACAACGCAACCTGAGATAAATTCCAAACACGCTGAAATCGTGTGAGGAACAGAACACTCAAACCACGCTGAAATCGTGAGAAGAGGTCTGAAAACAACCGCTCAAGTGCGCGCACGATGCAACCTGAGATAAGATCCAAACACGCTGAAATCGTGTGAGGAACGGGACACTCAAACCACGCTGAAATCGTGAGAGAAGGCCCAAACAACAACTGCCCAGATGCGCGCACAACGCAACCTGAGATGAATTCCAAACACGCTGAAATCGCGTAAGGAACGGGACACTCAAACTACGCTGAAATCGTGAGAAGAGGTCCAAACAAGCCCGCCCAGTGCGTCTACAACGCAACCTGGGATAAATTCCAAACACGCTGAAATCGCGTAAGGAAGAACCAAACTCTAACCACGCTGAAATCGTGAAAAGAGGTAAACAACTCGGGAGCGTGTTCCACGCAACCTAAGTTAAGTCCTGGGGGACAACGATCCTAAACGCTGCTTAGCGTAAAAGGATAAACAATAAGAGGTAACACAAGATGCAAATAAATGCAATAAGTGCGATGATACGATACATGTTGCAAACAATACGGAGCGTGATGTTTAAGGAATGCAATAAACAAACAAAGCGGCACTTTCGAAAGCACCTCATGGAGTGAGTGGCGGTAAACTGCTTTATTCTGATGGGGAATGGTACTCAGGGAGAGCACTTCTGATCGCCATTCTGGCTTGAAACAGTGAAACAGTCAACACAGTATTCTGTTCACTTTGAACACACAGCTCGTATCGGCATACTGCTTATTCTGAACACGCAGCTCATAACACAATATTTTGCTTATTTTGGAACATACGGCTCACGCAAGACACTGCTGATTCTGAACACACAGTCTGTTCTGAACACAACTCATTCTGAACTCACAGCCTATAACACAGTATTTTGTTTATTCGGCACACAGCTCTTATAGTACACTGCCCACTTTGAACACGTAGCTCATAACACAGTATTCTGTTTGTTCGGCACACAGCTCTTACAGCACACTGCCCACTCTGAACACACAGCTCATAACATAGCATTCTGTTTATTTTGAACACACGGCTTATAAAGACGAAACTTGCAGAAGTTGAAACACACTCAGATGCTCCAAATTTTCTCTCTTTTCTTTTGCTTGGTAGCCCTGAATTTTCATAGCTTCAGATGGGTCCTGGTTTTACTGTTTTCACATGACCTGGGTTGAACCCCGCGGCTTTATGAAAGAACCAATCCTGATTTGCACAAATGTGGAGAACGACACGGCACTCTAAGCACAAAACGATTTTTGAAAATGAAATGAGAAAAGGGTTCTCAACCGGGTATTGAGCCTACAACTGACCACAGCCAAAACGACTCAACAATGGAAAACAAAAGTAGAACGACCTAAACACAACTCAACAAAGGAAAAAACAAGATAAAATGACCTAAACACATCTGTTGACACTCAAACGACTCAAAACAAGAAACGAGACAAACAAGACGCACAAACACAACACTCAGCTGTGTTACAAAGGCGAGAGACCTCTTGGTGCACGAGGAGCCAGTTTCTCCGGGTATTGTTTCCCACCCTTTCTTATTTGTGATTCTCACACCACTCGGCCCTCAGGCTCTGTTTTTCTGAAAAAGCCCTTTCCTCACTTTTCTCTCAGCGCACACCTCTCTATTCTTCAATCTCTCATTTTAAATCCCTCCCCTGGGTGGTTGATGGATAAACAGAAAGTTGTGGGCTCTTGCCCCTAGCATTCCGCTAGATTCTTCTTCTTCTGCACGCAGCTAGTGAGTTTCTTCCACAGAGGGGCAGTGCTACAACTGGGTGTGTAGCAAATCTGCAGCTGACATCGGTTGACGATGCTCTGCTGGGGAGTTTGGACGTGACCAGATCTGTCCAGATGAGGGAGTGGAATATCTTGATCCATTCCAGTTCGTGCTTCGCACTTGGTTTGATACCTCGTTGCTCGGAAGGTGAGAGAGCTTTCAGCCCTTTTGCTGTTAACTTCAGTTGTGCCCTTTTCTGGCGGGTATGAGTGCCCTTCTTGGCAAGTATTGTGGCAATGGGGAAAAGACAGAACATCTGACTCAACTGTGCCCCTAGTTCATCGTTTCGACCATTTTTTGTTTTTGGCTTTCTACTAAGACAATTTTGACCAAAATGAGAGTTAGATTAACATGCTTGTTCGATTTTTTGATTCAAAATCATGCAAGTTAGGTTATGAGCACTGAAAATTTTCCTTTTCTAGGTCCAAGAAAAAGGTCCGGTTTTGAAAAAAATGGAATAGTTTTCGAGAGAAGATTAGTTAACCTCAGTAAAAATTCTCAAAAACTGTTTTTGCAATCGGCCACTGCTCAACGAGCATAGAACCCACTCTCGAGATGCACAACCTCAAATCCGAAGAAAAATTGCCCCTTGCTTGAAGAGAGCTGCATGGCAACGGAAAGTTGCCCCTTGTTTGAACGACACCACGGCGCATTGAATGGCAACGGAAAGTTGCCCCTTGTTTGAATGGCACCGCAGCACATTGTAGTCAGTCCTCAGAGTGACGAACACAACCAAATCCTCAGATACAGAGAAGACAAAGATGACCAGAACCATCGCATGGACACAATCAAATTGAAGTGTTTTATGGCTGGACTTCAGAATGAAGTTGCCTACGTATCCCAAATAGGGGAATCAAGCCTTACGTAGTTCGGGGTTAAGGTACACTCGGGTATTTAACCTCTCCTTTTTAGGCTCTAACTTTTGCCAAGGCGCCCGTTGCAGGTTTTCAACCTTGTGAGCTATGTTTTTCTTTTCTCTTCTTTTTTTCTTTCTTTTCTTTGCATTTTCTTCATTTTTTTTCTTTTTTTTTTCTTTTTTTTTTTCATTCTTTGCATTTTTCTTCTTTTTTCTTTTTTTGCTTTTTGTATATATTTTTCTTGCTCTAACTTTTGCCTGGGTCGCCCTTCCGGGTTTTCGGCCCAGCGAGCCTCTCAAAGGGTAAAAGTGTAGCTTGGTCCATGCCAAATGGTTGTAAGGTTTTGAGGCCATCCGTATCCAGGAGAGTGGCTGTTGATTTGCAAGAGGACTTATCTTCGGCTCTTCGAGCACATCTGACATCTTTGCCCCTAGTTCGAAGGGTACTTCCGTTCTAGCTTTGCAAGCTTCTTCTGATCTTTTGATCTTCTTGATCCGACTTTCCTGGCCTCTTGTTCGAGGGCTGCTTCAAATCTGGCCACACAGGCCTCACATTGTAGTTGACCGTTGAACATTCTGAATTCAAGTTCAAGGTTTGGAAGCAAAGGGGTTGAGTCTCGAGGCTGAGAGCGATCCTAGGCTGCACAATCTCAAGAGCGATTCCACACAGGTCTTCGCAGGATCGCGCAAAAATATTTTTTGAAATCTTTTAAGGAAGCGACCAGTCGCTCGTGCTAAAGACAGTGTAGAACCAATCTGGATCAAGCCAGGATCCTTCCCAGTACTCACATTAACAAGCATGATTTCTTTCATTAAGGGTTTAGCACGCCTCTCTTTCTCTCAATTGATCAAATTTTTGCAAGACCCGAGGAATTCCTTCCTCTTCGTTTTCACCGTAGTGTTCAAAAGGTTTTGAAAAACTCAGGTCATTATAATGACTTCAAGGCACAGAAAAGACAGAGTTCTTAGTCAAATACTGCTATCTCATTCAGAACTTCCGGCATAACTGGCACAAGGCAGAAGCAAACGCGAGAGCGTGAAAATCACTGCTGTTTTATTCAGATCTTCTGGGCGTAACTGGCTCCCTGGCAGAAATAGACTCAAAACAAAACGAAAAGACAAACGCAAAACAAAATGGTGACGCCCGAGGTAATACCCCCGGAATCACCCGACCTTTGTACAACAGGACTGACTCGATATAATAAGACAGACCCTACTGACTCAGTATGAAAAGACTGACTCAAAACAAAAGGACAGACTCAAAACAACAAGACTGACTCAATACCCAAGTCAGAATGTAGCATTGGCCAAATGCTCAGGACGGTGCGTGCCATTCCCACGTCTGAGTTAATCGAGTGCCACCCGCAACTGGTTCATCCCCCGATCACATAACAACACAAGTCCAGAGTACCCGGGGGATATCAGACCCTTCTGAAGCTATGGTTCCCAGACTACTTAGCAAAAGAGAAAACAGACAGCACCTCAGCCTGATTTCACGATAACTTATATGAGCAGAGCTGAATGATTGTGCCCCTACAGAATTCTGCCCGAAATTCGGCCGGTAAACTGATACCCTCAGGTAAACTGAATCCCAAAATACTGAACTAGTGCCCGCAGGCCTGATGTCCAAACTCGCGAATTGATATATGCATTCCTGTAGAGACGCACTCTAAAAGCACATAACAAGCAAGTGAGAGCCAAAACACCCCTATGTTGGGGTAGGGTTTCCCTGTCCTATTTTGTCAGGAGCTAGGGTTTCACTACGCACGCAGCGGCTTCAAACAACCTATATCGGGTAAGCAACCTGTCCTAGTTTGGAATGGTCACTACGGATTTCGATATGCACTAGATCGAATGGTCAAAAAAAGGATGCCCCGGTGAAACCGGGGTTTGTGTTCCCATACTGGCAGAGCCCATAACCGGTCAGCCTTATGGTTATGCCTTGACAAGATAAGCCTCCGGCAAACCGTTCAGGAATAGCAGATGGCAAACACGGTGTCCTAGGCGCACCGATGCAAATGCAATGCAAAGAAACACACAAGTGTGGTCAAAACCAGATATCATGAGTTCGAGTTAAGTTCTCTAACTCCCCAGCAGAGTCGCCAGAAACTGTAGACAAGCCCGCGGGGGACCTCGCTACAGCTCGGATTCGATTTGTTGTCACGGTTCGTAATCTGAACCAAAGAGTCCAAATCCGGCAAATCGTTTTGAGAAAACAGATTTTTGAAAGAAGTGCCAAACATGGACTGCTTTGCCAGATACAGAGTCGCCACCTAAATATTTTATTTTTGGAAAATTTAGGAAACCCTGACTCGTTTGCCTAAGGCCACGTGTCCGTCATCACCAAAGTTGCCTCGGCTCGAGAACTTGGGTACGATTGGGGAAGGTCACTTCGTGAGCACCCCCGCTCGCCCGGTCAAAGACCGACCTCTACTAACCATGATATCTTGTTTTGAAAACATTGTGTGTTCTTATTCCGGTTATTAGCCTAGATTACTATGTGATGCGCACAGCATACAAGTATAGACTGGATCGCCTAAATTGGAACAAAACATTTCATGTTTGTTTGTTTGAAAATGGTTTGATGGTGCTACCCGCAAGTAGGCTAAGACGTGGATTTGCCACCCTCGGGTGGGCTTAGAAAACATGATTTTGCCACTATCTAGTGGGCTTAAAATTCACAGTCGATGATTTGTTCCAATCCAAACAACCCAACCTTCACCCACAGGCATTCAGGCAGATATATCACATAAGCAATTAGCCTCATGGTAAGCATGCTATTCATGGCAGTCACTCCCATGCATGCAAGGATGCTAAAGCATAAAACTCACCGACTACTCCAAGCCAAAACAGAAACCGATTAGAAATCCATGCATGATCCTAAATATACAGAAATGCCTAATGCAACACATGCAAAAATGCAACTATAGCAGGCTCGGCTACTCTAAACATGGCGTATGGAATGCTACAGCTAACATGTATTCAACTTAGAATTGAAATAAAAATGCAATTAGTATGATGCGCCGAGCCCGGTGCATGCAAGACAGATGAATGAATGTAAACATGCTATCATACTGTATGCTAATTGAAACATGCCCTAATCTAACCATCATAAGCAGGTAAATAAAAGGAAAGGAAGACGTGGGGTTGGAAGACATACATCACACGCACGCACACTTATTACAATTATGCCCCCGCGCAGAGGGTCCGAATAAATAGTACAGTCCAAATAATACAGTCCAAATATGTACAAATCCCTAATTAATTTACAAATTAACTAAGAAAAATAATAAACTGGCATGCAAGCCAAGGACTGTCTTGACTCTTCTCCAGATGATGAATGATGCATGTCCGGGTTGCCTTGTGTAGAAATCCACTGCGATGCCCCAATTAACCTCTGTTTTGCAATGGTTCTTGGAAAGCGCGCCAAGCCTCAGAAGACTGCTGATTCTTGATTTGCTGCAACAGAGAGCAGGAAAGGGGCATGGCAATGTATTTTCACAAATGTATGCATGTCTCGATCCTCGTGCCACCAATCACGCATCTCGATGCATGATGGCCGAGGAATCGAATTGCACAACTCAATATAGAATGAATGCACATGAAAACTCAACTAAAACCTAACTCCATCATGGATAATCCGGAGTGTCGGTGACTGAGAATTGAGACACGTTCCGTCACTCGAAGTACGAAACGCCCCTCGTTTCCCGTGCTCGGGCTAACCCCTATTCCGAACACGATGCAAGATGCATGACATGCATGAAATGCAACTAAGATACATCCTATCATGCAACATGCTATGAAATGACATACACGATGCACGAGGTAACATGGCATACACAATGCACTAACGTACAACCTAACATACACAACGCTATGGAATGAAATGGCATACGCAATGCAATATGGACTTACACTAACACAAGTGGACCTCAGCCACACTCACGTAAGAGGCCATTAGATGAAAATGAGACACTTGAAATGCGCGCACACGTGCACGCAAACCGAGGACCGACCCTAAGGCACCGAATGCCACTCTAACAAGACATGGCAAAACATGGAATGTGGCATACTAGCATGCAATTTTCAGAGGCAATAAATGATGCAAAACAGCCCCGAAAGATGACAAAATGACATCCGATGCATGGAATAGGTCCCGAAACATGAAATTAGGCATACGGAATGACCTATAACTATGCAATGCATGTAGTATTTGAACATGGAATGTGAAGACAGAGTCAATACAGCCCAAAAATAAGCATATTTACAGTTTTAAGCAAGGCCAAACAGCGAACGCAAATGGGGCTAAACTAGCATGCAAAAACGGCCCTGAAAGCAAGATAATGAAGCAAGTGACAGCTGCTGACCCTAAACAGAGAAGGGCCCTTCTACAATGTTGAATAGGGGCCCAAAATATGATGTTTTATAGTTTACCATAAACCACAAAAACAGACACAAGTATGGCAAAACTCTCATGCAAAAAGTAGGCCTAAAGGAGGACAAAGAGGTAAGTGATGCATGCTGGCCCCAAACAGATAAAGGTCCTTCAACAAAGTTGAAGAGGGACCTGAAATACGACCTTTTACAGTTTATGATCAGAGCCAAAACAGTGTGCAAGTATGCTCAAAGTACTATGCAAGATATGGCCAAAAAGAGAGCTATAACACAAAGTATAAAAAGGATGCTTCAAACAGTAAAATACCCTTAATGAAACATGAAGAGGGGGTCAAAATGAGGCCATTTACAGTTCGGACCAAAGTCCAAAAACAGAAGCACAAGAGGCTAACAAATCATGCAAAAATGGGGCCAAAAGAGGGATACAAAGGCAAGTGACAAAAAGAGACCTCCAACAGTAATGAGCCCTTCAACAATGTTGAAGAAGGGCTCAAAATAAGCTACTTCACAGTTTACAACATGCCTCAAAACAGTTTACATATAGGCCAAAGACAACATGCAAGAAAATGGCATACAAGGGAGGTAATGAAGCAAGTGCAACAAGGAGACCCCAAACAGTGAGAGGCCCTTAATCAAACATGGAAAATGGCTCAAAATAAGCCTATTTCTAGTTAGGGTCAGAGCCCAAAAGTGCAAGCAAGAGAGGCTAATGTATTGGGCAAGAATAGGACCAAAAAGAGGAGAGAAGGACTTACCCTTGAAGATTAGAGAACCAACAGCTCTTGGACCAAAATTCTGAGCCTTTAACCTCTTCAAAGTAGTCCCAAAGTGTTGGAATGAAGGATGGAGGCCTTGTGCTATGAGGTGGTGTAGAAATGGTGTAGGAAACTTAGGGTTTTGATGGTTGGAATATATAGAGAGAGAGATACAATCCAAGAGGCTTAAACAAAATTTTCTAACCCTTAAACCAGAGCTGGGAGGCTGGTTTTATAGGCAAGAGAGGGGGAGAAATGGGGGGAAAAATGGGGGGGAAATGAATTCAAGTTTCCCCCCCAAAAAATGGCCCCCCGGATACAAAATCTGGGGGGGAAAGAGATGCATATTTGGACTGTACCTGCTGTAAGGATTCTGGCCGGCTGGTTATAGGGTTTGCAGGTGGCTGGCCGGCTCTCCCCATGGCCGGCCGACCAAGTGTCAAAAAGGCCAAGTGTAATTAGTGGCCGGCCACCACAGATTGGTGGCCTCCCATGTGTTCTCAACACAGCCCTGTGGTCAAAAATTGGAAACAGTGAACTAGGAGAGAGAACAACCCACTTTTCAAAGGGGTTCAAAAGGTTCAAAAGCAATTACTGGCCGGCCACCAAGTATTGGTGGCCTCCCAGATGTGTACATCACAAATATGGGGTTTAGGGTGCAAGAAAATGGCCCAAGGGTGGTCAACATTGGCTTTGAAGTGAGAAAAAACGGGCGACGGAGGGCGATGAAGGGATAAAGTTGGCTGACAGAACAATTACTGGCCTCCCACCCTTCTATGGCCTTCCTGGTGATGAAACAGAGGTCCCTGCCAAAAATGAACACAAACCGATGCAAAATGAAGGTTCGGGGACCGAAACGCGCAGCCCGGGGTCCCGAAAATCGACTGTTAGGCACCGGGAGGGGTGTTCGACCACGAAGTTAGTCTCTCGGGCCACAGTGTCCCTCAAAAGGGAGTAAATGAGACGCATGCCAAAAACCGGAGCAAACGGAGGTGGTTAGGCGGTCCCGAACCGAGGCACTCCGCCTGACGGCTCCGAAAACCAGGAACCGGGCTCCGAAATGGGCAAAATGGCCTATGACCACGAAATGTAGCCCGCGGCCACCGAGAGATGATCTACGAGACCCTTCCCTCCCTTTGGGAAGAGAAACAGAGAAAATCGAGCCTGGTTCGCAAACCGAGACAAGGCACAGAAAAGCCCGGAAGTCCAGAGGCAAGGCTCACGGCCGAGACTCTAAAACCTCTGGACAAGCGCGATATGCAACATCACCAAGCGCTCAATCGGTGACGTCTGAGTCTTAAGGTCGGTCAAAAATGGGGTGTCTACAGATATGAAGGGTTGGGTTGTTACAAATGGTATCAGAGCTGACTTTCTGGAGTACCGAGTGTGGGCTCCTGGCGTCTCTCAGTGCATGTGTGTGGGCTTGTGAGCTAGCAGGCTATTGCACGAGGATGTGCAGCCTTGAGAGGGGTGGATTGTAAGGTCTCAGTGTCCCACATCGAGAATAGAGGAGGAGTTCCTAGGCTATAAAAGTAAAATCTAGACCCTTATAATAGACCCTTATATAGCATCGAGGCCTTTCTTCCGGGTGGTGAAATCCCTAGCAGAACTCTCCAGTTATAGCATCGAGGCCTTTTTTCCGAGTGGTGAAATCCTAGCAGAACTCTCCAGTTAAGCGTGCTTAAGCCAGAATAGTTCTGGGATGGGTGACCCACTGAGAAGAACAAATCCGTATGGGCATGACTCAAAGCGGACAATATCGATGAGATGTGAAGGGTTGGGGCGTTACACTCTCATTACATGCATTTAAGTTTATAATTTATAATTTCAATACACTTTCATATGTCAAAATAGTTTTTCACATTTCAATATAGTTTAAAGTAAATTACACTTTATCTTCTTTATGTTTGGCCATTTTTATATTTTGGCTCCTCAAGTTTGTTTTTTTTTTTTTTTTTTGCCTTTCATGTATCAAGTTTTTTTTTTTAAAATTTACTTCAAAAGTTAACTTATTAACTTATGTTCAAAATTAGATAAAAAATAACACATTGACAATTACGTGGCATAAAAATAGTTATTATGTATAACTACATCTTACACAAATCTAAACTCTAATATAATAATATATTTTTTATGTTATGTGACAGTTTAACGTGATATTTTTGTCAAATTTTGAACAAAAATTAACTTTAAGAGTAAATTGAAAAAAAAAAAACTTAAAACATAAAAAGTCAAGGTGAAAAAAATAAAAGGTAAACTTTTAAAAGGTAAAAGTAAAAAATTACTCATACATAAAAGAGATAAAATGTAATTTATCTTATATTGTAATATATTTTTTACATAAATTTTTAACATTAAAAACACTCTTAAAGAAAAAACTATTCAACGCTCTTATTCATTAATATTAACATTTTTTCATAATAATAAAAAATAACGAAGTGTTAGATCAATAGCAACTTGTGGAACAATTGAGACGTAACCTGTAATTTTTTATTTAAGAATCATGCATTGAAATAGTCTCAATTTTTTATTTTTATTTTTTCTTTCTCCCTTTCTTTCTTGAACTCTTCATTGGAATACTCTGAAAAAAAATAATAAAAAGTGAAAAAAATTGAAAACCTAGAACGTGTCAATCATAACGGTAGCCTGGAAGTTTTGTTATTAATTAACAATAATGATTCATCCCATTAAAAACATTACTACTAATAGCATTAATTCATTAAAAAAGTAAAAAAAAAAATACAACTCTAAGATCAAAATATTACATCATTACTGACGGGACCCACTATCACCTAATTAATAGAAGCACTAATTAATGCTCCCAAGTATTTTTCATTAATTAATGATCAAACAGTGTTGTAGAAAGAATCTTTCCCTCAACTTTCCAATCAGGATTTGACCTGGCCATGTGATTGACAATCATAATACTTTTCTCATATCAGCAATGTTAGGTATCATGAAATTTTTTTCATAAAAATAATCATGAAAATTTTGTGACTCTTATATTACACTTAGAATAAAATATCATACACTAATCAAGGTAATCCAAGAATTATAAATTTTTCATGATCATTTTCATGATAAAATTTTTATGATCCCAACTTTTCCCTTCCCAAATCGCCATTTAGAAGACATCGGACAGTTCAGATTGAATATACATGTTACATGGACCTTCAGGATTGTATGACGCGCAAATAAAAAAAAGAGTAATATTAAGAATTATGAAAAAAATATTATGAAATACATTATGAAGATTTTTTATTTTTTTGATTAATGTGTGGTGTTTTATTATATGTATAATTTAAAAGTGAAGAATCTTTCATGATCATATTCATAACACTTTTTTCATGATTCCTACCATTACTCATAAAAAAAAGTATAAGTTATTGAAGAGATCAGAAACAAGAATCATAGAGTACTGGTAAAAATTTTAAAAATTTTACTAAAATTTTTATTAAATATCTTATATGAACGTAGAACTCACATTATATGAGTTTTATGGGAATCTAATGAGATATTTATAGTAAGAATTTTAATAAAAATTTTAAAATCTCTAATATTTTTTAGAATCACAAAGGGCTAGGGTTTTACTGACGGTATATATCGCTGAGTTGTCACTTAATGATTAGTTTACACACTTAAAATTAATATTATTATTTCTACGAATTAATTAATTAATTAATTGTCCTTAATACCCTCAAAGCTGTCCCTTCCGCCACTATAAATATACGGCGTTTCTCTAAGGCTTCATATCAAATTCCAATCTATGTTTCCCTCTCTCAACGTCTCTAAAAACTCTCTTCCATCTCTCTCTCTAGTCGAAACCTTCATCGATTTATATTTCTATTCCTTTGTATTTTTCGAGAAGAGAGAGTGAATCGACAAGAATGGCATACTCGAGCGCACTAATGTTGGTGTTGATGTTCGCTATGGTTGCCGGATCTGTATACGCTCAGGCTCCGGGAGCATCACCGGCGAACTCTCCGGTATCATCGCCTCCTAAGGCGGTGGCGACTCCTTCTCCAACTCCGTCTCCCTCCATGAAGCCACCGACCACCGCTCCTACTTCCGCCCCTACCACCGCACCACCAACCTCTGCTCCTCCCTCCGGCGCCGCCCTTCCTCCCTCTACGATCTCAGCTCCCGGCCAGTCTCCTTCCTCTACTCCTTCTAGCACCGGCGCTTTGAACAGAGTCACCGTCACTGGATCCGCTGCGGTAGTATTCTTCGCAGCGACATTGTTGTTTTAGATCTGATGTGGAGTTTACTCACTTCGCCGGAGTTGAAAAAAGTGTTTTTTTTTAGATAGGTAGATTTATGTTTAATTTAAATTTTCTTTTTTATTCACTTGCCGGTGGTGGTTCATACTGGATTGTTTACATTATCCTTTTTACAGTTATACTTGTTGATTCTTTGATATTATTTATAATAAATGAAAAGTTATTCAAAAATTACATCCCTCTCATTTTATTTGTTCATTATTTTATTTTTGGTTGTCCACAAAGATCTACATTATGCCCAACTTTGACGATTGTATGATTTGTGGGACTCACTTCGAGTGTAAAAAATAAATAAACTAATCGAATATCAATAAATTTAAAAAAACTTAGACTTTTCAAAATTGGACAGAAGGATTATACTTTGGGTAATGCTATAGTGTGCAACTTATACCTTACACCTTTTTATGTTCACTTACACCTTACACTTACACTTTTTTTACCTTGCACTTACACCTTTTGTGTAAGTGGCACATGGTGTGCAACTTATACATTTCATTTATACCTTCCACTTACACTTACACCTTACACTTACACCTTTTGTGTGAGTGGCACATGGTGTGCAACCCACTTACACCTTTTGTGGGTTGCACACCTAAGAAAACTCCTTATACTTTTGTCAATTTAAATTAGCTAAAACTGCTAAGATATATTTGTAAATTTTGAACTTTCTACAAAAATACGTTTAAAAAAATAGAGAATGACCATAGTCTTAAAATACCGATCAATACATATCGAAAAATCAAGGCACGGATACGAATACGACCCCATATTGCAGTGTGATTGAAAATCACCGGCGAACTAGCCGATTCTCGTTATTTAATGGGTCGTAACTATTTTTCAAGTCGTTATACAAGTTGTGACGGCTAATACTCTTGTAAAAATGATTAAGACATTTTACGGTTGTGACACCTAATTTTCGATACATACTGACTGATACTATTTATATCGATACTCCACGATCGATACCGTTATGTTACCCGATATCGTGATTTAGAACCATGAGAATGATTTGACAATTTATGTCTTTTTGGCTAAAAACCAAAGTTTCCAAACAAATATCAAGACATAGGTTAGGAACTTAAACTGTGCATTTTTAACATGAAAATCATATTTAAAGATTGTTAATCCTAAAACATGTTGCTTTCAATAAATAAACTGAAATCAACAAATAAGCTAATGGCATGAAAAAAATACATATATCAACCAATCTAGTGATGAAATAGATCACAAAACCTAAGTAAACTAGTAAGAGAGCTTCAAGTAAGCTCACAAAATAAGTTCACCAAGAACAACTCAAAAATGGATTAATTATTAGGGGAAAAATAGTATAGTGGATTAATTATTTGGGGGAAAAAATAGCATAAATTATGAATCAAGCGGCAGGAATTGCTAATTCAATCTCATGAATTGGAACCTTGCATGTAATAAGGCTTTTTATATAATTTTGTAATTTAATTTCAATCAATTAATACTATGGTAAATTATGCAAATGGTCTATGTAATTTAAACGATGTGTCAATTTGGTCAATCTAGTTTTAATTTGCTCGATTTTATTTCTTAATTTAACTGATTGTGTAATATTGGCCCAATAAATAACGACCATTAGGTTCGGTGGACAGAAAGTCATCACATACTCAAAGGATATGTCAATTTAGTCCATGCTATTTTAATTTGCTCGATTTTGATAGGAATCAAATTGACACATCGTGTAAACTTCATGAATCAAATTGACAAATCGTTTGAGTTTCCGTTCATCAAACCTAATGCCCGTTATTTATTGGACCAATATGACACAATCTGTTAAATTAAGGGGCAAACTCGAGTAAATTAAAATAATAAGGACCAAACTGGCACATCGTGTAAATTGTAGTGTCCATTTTCATAATTTACCCTTAATACTATATAATTTATTTTATATATCTTAAAGAGAATAGATAAAAGATTCCAACCAAAGCACAGAGATTTTTTTTTTTTTTTTTTTGAGTAAAATTCTGCAAAATTAGATCATAGTAAGATTCATCAAGAAAGTCTTTATATATTCCTGGTCATCTAAATAAGTCATTTAATATGTAAACAGTCTTGTTAACACGTGTCATTAGGATACAAGAAAATGGTAAAAAAAAAAAAAAAAAATTATAATTTCAAGACACTTATCACTAAATTCAATACATCTTTTATAAATTTCAAAACATATTTTAATCTTCTTATACTTTTTTAAAACACTTTTCTTATATTTTCAATATTAACAAATATCCTCTGGTCACTTGTTACCATTTGTGTAAAAACACTTTTTTTTTTTGATCGGCAAAGAAAAATCTTTATTGATGATAGTATGCAAAAAGGATATAGAACATCAATAAAGAGGAGCTTGGACCTAACTGAAGCTCCAAGCGCCGGTTGGTGAGAAACCAACAAACGAACAGAAAACGAAGAGAAATGAAAGAATGCAGACCAACTAATCTACACCCAAACTACAGAGAGGAGCAACAGAGCAGACTACAGGATAGCTTAATGCACTACGAGTACCATCAGTAACTGAGAAAAACTGAGCAAGCTCAACCAGAAATCTGTATGGACCAAAACATCACCAAAATTTGTTCAGGAACATAGGGGAATCAAGTAAAGAGCCACCAAAAAACCAACAAACTGGGCTTGAATCATCAATCCACCCTACTAATAAATCTGACAAATCTGGACAACAAATGAAACATAAGGAGCAGAACCACTGGTATTGCATGGCCAGGAAGGAAAAGATTGAAGCCCAAAGAAATAGAGAGGCTTGGATCAATTACCACACTTCAAGAATGGGCAGCACAAAGCTAGACAACCGACTACACAACATTTCCAAATCAGTCCCCAAAACAAACAGACTGCACAAGAATGAGGACACCACAGCCCAAAATACACAGCCCTTGACATAATTCCACTGAGGCTAAAAGGCTACACCTCTGTACTTAATTCAGGAATAACCACCCTTCAGAACTCCAGCATAACTACACCACACAGAACCTCACAGATCAGAACAGGTGCCTCAAATATTCACAGAACATCAGCACACAGATTCAGAAGCTGGCCATAAAAACACACCAAAAACACCTATGCACAGATGCAAGGCTTCACAGAACATCACATATCAGAGCACTTGCCTCAGATTTTCAGCAGCACAGAGGTTCAGGAGCAAACCACAAAAACACAGCAAAACACAACAGCCCCAACAGCACAAGCACACCACAGCAGTTCAGCACATGCCACCTACCCCTCCCAAACACCTTCTAATTTGCCTCAGATTGGTACCAAAATCCTGCACAGAGAAGTGAAAATCTCTGAGGTATGGATTTACCCAAAAAGCAATCCTTATCTTAATTAATTCACAGAGATCCTCTAAATTTGGAGGAGTTGCTCTGAAGACACACTCATTCCTGCATCTCCAGACTGACCACATCACTGCCAATGGAATTGCCCCCCAAATCAACCTTTCTTTCTTCTTTAACTTTCCCCCAGCCCACCACAGGAGAAGACTCTCCACAGAACATGGCAGAGCAGTCTGTACATCCCACCACTTTAGCATTTCAGTCCATATGTTCCACATAAATGGGCACCAGATTAAAACATGGTTCATTGATTCACTTTCACTGTTACAAAACACATAGACTGTGGCTTCATTTTGACTGATCACTCCCAGCTTTTGTAGATACTCCCTGGTCTTGATTCTCCTTTTCCAAGCAAACTAACCAAACACCTGCACCTTAGGAGGGACATGTTTGAGCCACAACAATTTAGTAATTCTCAGGGTGGCACCAGCATTATCCGCAACAAAACTATACAAATCAGCTACTTTTAGGACCCCAAGAGATGAAACTGACCAAACTGGATGATCTTCACACTCAACACATATATCAGGGGCTGCCACCAGGAGGTTAATGAGCCTATCCAATTCCATCTCCTCCCATTCATATAACTGTCTTCTAAATTCAAAAGACCAAGTCCCTGTTATGTTTTTTTTATCAACCAAAACTCTCAAGCACTCCTTTTTTTCCAAGGACAACCTATACAGAGATGGGAATTCAACTTTCAAACACACAGATTGACACCAAGCATGATAGTTGGAGCCAATTTTACCTTATGCCATAGAAAAATTATCTGTGACATAAAAGAGAGGAAAAATCATCCGCGTGAGAATTGGTGCGAGTTTTAAAAATTGCAAATTTTATTTAAAATTCAAATTTCAAAGCCATTTAGGGACTTTCCGACAATTATACAATTTCATGAGCCTGTAAATGCAATTAATTATTCTTAATCTACATGAACAATATAATATTAAAGTTTAATAATATTATTAATAATATTGTAGACGTCCCCGAACGTCCCGGGAGGGAAATCCCGTTTTGTTCATTTGGGGCTCACTACAGTTCAGAACTCAATGTCACGGTCCTGTATCTAATCTCGCAGAGTGCAATGCAAGACCGATGAATCATCAAAGAGTCCAAATCCGGCAAATCGTTTTTTTGAAAACAGATTTTTTTGAAAGAAGTGCCAAACATGGACTGCTTTGCCAGATACAGAGTCGCCACCTAAATATTTTATTTTTGGGGAAATTTAGGAAACCCTGACTCGTTTGCCTAAGGCCACGTGTCCGTCATCACCAAAGTTGCCTCGGCTCGGGAACTTGGGTACGATTGAGGAAGGTCACTTCGTGAGCACCCCCGTTCGCCCGATCAAAGATCGGCCTCTACTAACCATGATATCTAGTTTTGAAAACATTATGCGCTCTTATTCCGGTTATTAGCCTAGATTTGCTATGTGATGCGCACAGCATACAAGTATAGACTGGATCACCTGAATTGGAACGAAACATGTCATGTTTGTTTTGAAAACGGTTTGCTACTCGCACGTAGGCTAAAAATGCAGATTTGTCACCCTCGGGTGGGCTTAAAAAAGATGGTTTTGCCACTATCTGGTGGGCTTAAAACTCACGGTCGATGCATTGTTCCAATCCAAATAACCCAACCTTCACCCACAGGCATTCAGGCAGCTATATCACATAAGCATATAGCCTCATGGTAAGCATGCTATCATGGCAGTCACTCACACACATGCAAGGATGCTAAAGCATAAAACTTATCGAGTACTCCAAGCCAAAACAAAAGCTATGTTAGAAATCCATGCATGATCCTAACTATACAGAGATGCCTAATGCAACACATGCAAAAATGCAACTATAGCAAGCTCGGCTATTCTAAAGATGGCATGTGAAATGCTACAATTAACAAGTATTCAACTCGGAATTGAAATACAATGCAGTTAGTATGATGTGCCGAGCCCGGTACATGCAAGACAGATGAATGAATGCAAACATGCTATCATATTGTATGCTAATTGAAACATGCCCTAATCTAACCATCATAAGCTGGTAAATAAAAGGGAGAAAGACGTGGGGTTGGAAGACATACATCACACGCACGCACACTTATTACAACATTGCCCTCGCGCAGAGGGTCTAAATAAATAATACAGTCCCGAATGAATAATACAGTCCAAATAAGTACAAAACCCTAATTAATTAACAAATTTAACTAGGAAAGCAGTAAACTAGCACGCAAATCTATGGACCGCCTCAGCTCTGTTCCAAATGATGAATGATGCATGCTTGAGTTGCCTTGCACGGAAATCCATTGCGATGCCCCGATTAGCCTCTGTTTACAATTAAGCCCGGAATATTGCGCGAAGCCCCAAAAGACTGCCGGTTTCTGATTTGCTGCAGCAGAGAGCAAGAAAGGGGCATGGCAAAGTATTTTCACATATGTATGCTTGCCTCGATCCTCGTGCCACCAATCACGCATCTCGATGCATGATGACCGAGGAGTCGAATTGCACGACTCAATGTGAAACGAATGCACATATAAACACAACAAGGCCTAGACTCCATCATGGTTAATCCAGAGTGTCGGCAACCGGGAATTGAGACACGTTCCATCACTTGGAGTACGAATCGTCCCTTGTTTCCCGTGTTTGGGCTAACTCCTATCCCGAACACAATGCAATATGCATGACATGCATGAATGCGACTAACATACAACCTAGCATACACAATACTATGAAATGGCATACACAATGCTCAATGTAATATGGCATACACAATGTTCTAACATACAACCTAACATACATAACGCTATGGACTAAGATGGCATACACAATGCAATATGGGCTTACGCCAATATGAGTGGACCTCAGCCACACCCACATTAACGGCCATATAATGGAAATGAGACAACTGAAATGCGTGCACACATGCACGCAAACCGAGCACCGAATCTAAGGCACAACATGCAACTCTAACAAGGCATGGCAAAGGATGAAAGATGGCATACGAACATGTAAATTCCAGCACTGAAACATGATGCTAAATGGTCCCGAAACATAGAAATATGGCACCCGATGCATGAAATAAACCCCGAAACTCAAAACTAGGCACATGTATTGACTTATAGCTATGCAAAGCAAGCATTATTTGAATATGAAGCACAAAGACAGAGCTAAGGAAGTCCCAAAACATGCATATTTCTAGTTTAAAGCATGGCGAAAAAGTGCTAACATGATGGACTAAAATAGCATGCAACATTGACTAGCAAGCATGGTTTACATGGCATGTATATGAAGCACAAGAGAACTCATCAAACTAGCCAAAATCAGTGAATAAAACATGTCAAAATATGCCCAAATAACCTCTGAAATGCAGCCAACACATGCAAAAATGATGGGTTCCTTTGAAAGGCCACAAGAGGGATTACTCTACACGCATCAAGGACACTTAGCATAGCCAAACCAACTCTGAAAATGAGTTATGAGGGTCCCAAAACCCACTGAAAAAGGCCTGGAACAAGGCTTAGAAGTATGCAACTATGAGGTCCTTTGGAAGGCCAAAAGGGCCATCAAACAAAACAAGGAGAGAGGGGGGTCACCCCCTCTGATTTTGGCTCTCAAAACAGTGTTCTAGTCACTGAAAATCCACTGGGTTTCAGTGGCTAGAAGGCCAAACAAAGCATGCAACAAAGGCTTAGGTATAAGACTCAAAACAAGAGGCAATCAAGCATACAAGGAAGTATATGACCTCAAACAGAAAAATGCCATTAATCAAACATCAAAAGGGCCTCAAAAAAAGACTTTTTCCAGTTTATAACAAATCTCGAAAATGTTCACAAGTAAGGCTAAAATAGGATGCAAAATTAGCCCTAAAAGAGAGATTGAACAAACAAGGAAGTAGATGACTTCAAACAGCAAAGTGTCCTTAAATAAAGTTTAAGAGGGGCTCAAAATAAGACACTTTACAGTTTGGGTCGAAGTCCAAAAATGCTTGCAAGTATGGCTAAGCTATGAAGCAAGATAAGGGCCAAAAGGAGAGATGAAGCATACAAGGGGGTAGATGACTCCCAAAAGAAAAATGCTCTTAAACAAACATGAAGAGGAGCTCAAAATAAGACTATTTCCAGTTAACACCAAACCTCGAAAATGCTTGCAAGTATAGCTAATAGAAGAAGCAAGATAATGACCAAAAAGAGGGAAATAGAATGTTACCCTTGTAGAGAAGACCTCCAGCAGTTTTTGGTCCCAAAAATCAGCCCCTTAGGACCTCTCAAGACCTTCCAAGAAGCTTAGGTTGGTATTGGAGGTGTTAGGCTAAGAGATGTAGTGTAAATATGCAAGAAATATGGACTTTTAGCACAAAAGAGAGAGATATATGGAGATGTATGTATATCTCTTGATCAAAAATGGTGAACCATTGCAATGGAAGATCAGCCCTTATTTTATAGAGAAGAGAGGCTAAATATTCTCTTAGAAGCTTCAAATCAAGGGCCAAGATCCTCCACGTGTATGGAGGATGCAGCAAATGGCAAACAGCTGGCACAGCTGGAATACACTCACGGAGACAAATTTGGCCGGTCAGTTCAAAAGGTTTAGGTGGTCGGCCACCCCCTAGGATGAAGCCCCAGAAGTTATCTTTCCAATGCCGCAAACCTTGCATCAAAATTCCTCCTGTGCAAAAAGTTATGCCTGTTTTGGTGAAGCCGCGCAGATTCGGTCCAAACGGATTTCAACCAACCATATCTCCTCCACCCGGACTTGGCTTTAGGAGATTCTTGAGTGAAAAATGAAGCCCCAGAAGTAAACTTTCCAACAGTGGTGGCCTGATATCTTAATTCCTTTTGTGCAAAGAGTTATGCCTGTTTCGGTGAAGCCGCGCAGATTTTTCTCTCCTTCCCGGATTCATGCTGAACCACTTTTGACCACAAAAGCTGGTCGGCCATCTGATTTTCTGGTTTACCATGTGGCCACATTGAAGCCCCAGAAGTTATCTTTCCAATGGCACCAACCTCGCATCAAAATTCCTCCTGTGCAAAGAGTTATGCCCGTTTCGGTGAAGCCGCGCGGTTTTGGTCCTACCAGGATTCATGCCGAACTTCTCCCAAACTAGTTTTCTTCTCTCGTCTCCTCTTTTCTTCAACTCCAAACCCCTAAGTAAGGTGTTTTGAAAGATTTTTCAAAGATTTCGTCTCTCTTTCATTCATTTCCACTTTGTCCTTGCTCGGTTTACCGAAAAGCGCAACATTTAACGAAATGCGAGCGTCGGAACATCGTGGGAACTTTATTTTCAAAACGTTTTGAAAGAGAGGGTTTAAAGATCTAAAATCTTTTGATCAAGATTGTTTTGGCCCAAAAAAGGGGTATGAAGTTGGGATTTGACTCTCTCATTGCCGAAGAAATTGAACCTTTCCCCTGCATACCTTTTACCACCAAGTAAACCATCAGTAACGCCCAAGTCTTAAAAGCGGTCAAAAATGGGGTGTCTACAGTTGCCCCTCTTTGACAGAACTCGGAAGTCAAGAAGTGACGGGAGTGAATGTCAAAGCCCAGAGACGACCCATTTTTGACAAGGCCGAAGACTTGGACAAACAAACAAAATATAGATAAATAAATGGTTATGCCCGCAGGCTGCCTACGTATCCCTTTGCAAGGAATCAAACTAGCGTAGTTCAGGGGCAGGATACAAAATGATATGCGGGAAGGTTTTGATAATTGGACTTATACGCTATGCGAAGCCGGTTTGAAAATTGGACTTATACGCTACGTGAAGCCGGTTTGAAAATTGGACTTATACGCTATGCGAAGCCGGTTTGATAATTGGACTTATACACTGCGCGAAGCCGGTTTGAAAATTGAGCTTATACGCTACGCGAAGTCGGTTTGAAAATGCAGGATTTATGTAATGCAATGTAATAGCTAGGAGAGGAAGGTACCTCATGGGGGCAACTGGCAATAACTTACCTCAGCAATGTCCTATCTCGTGCTGATGTGGGGGTCTTTCCCTTCTTCTCGGTTGAACCACAGGTACTACTTTTCTCCCTGACTATGGTCGCAGCTTTCCCTATTCTCCAACAGGGTGACAGATTAGGTTGGATCAGTATCCAGAATTGAGGCGCATACAGATGCTATCTCAATCTATAGGGCTGCCATACAGATTTCAAGTCGAGGATATACCCCTGGGTATTTAAACCAGACTTTAGTCTCGGAAATCCTGAACCTTTGCGTTCTAGGCATGAGCCATTCGAACTCTAGTTTCCACCGTCTCAGTTGGTCTCCTAGGAACTCACCGCAAACACAGGCAGGTGGCTATACCAGACCACCGGAAGTCGTTCGGGCACGACAAACACCAAAGGCATTGCACCTTTAGAGGATTTAAGGTCTCCTAGACCAGAGAGTGCACAAGACAGTGCGAATGAAGATACGGGATTTAAGGTCTCCCAGACCAGAGGATTTAAGGTCTCCCAGACTAGAGAGTGCACAAGACAGTGCGATGCCATGCACTAACAAGTGCAAGTGAGGTGCACAAGAAAGCGCGAACAATGCAATGCACTAACAAGTGCAGGTAAGATGCGCAAGAAAGCGCGATAAAAATGCATGCACAATGCAAGTAATGGTCACGGCGCAAGATAGCGCGATGCAATACACTAACAAGTGCGGGTGAGGTGCGCAAGATAGCGCGAATGATACAATGCACAAAATAGTACAATACGCTAAACAGCGCGATTGATTTGAAATGCACAACATAGTGCGATGTGATATGCAAAGCACAAGACATGCGATTGAGGTGCGCAAAATAGCGCGGATGATAAACTGCACAAAACAGTGCGATTGAGGTACGCAAAATAGCGCGAATGATAAGCAGCACAGAACAGTGCGATGCGCAAAATAGCGCGAATGATAAACTGCACAAAACAGTGCGATTGAGGTGCGCAAAATAGCGCGAATGATAAACTGCACAGAACAGTGCGATGCGCAAAATAACGCGAATGATAAACTGCACAAAACAGTGCGATGCGCAAAATAGCGCGAATGATTTGAAATGCACTAAACAGTGCGATACGCTAAACAGTGCGATTGATTTGAAATGCACTAAACAGTGCGATACGCTAAACAGCGCGATTGATTTGAAATGCACTAAACAGTGCGATACGCTAAACAGCGCGATTGATTTGAAATGCACAAGATAGTGCAAGTGAGATACAACCACAAGATGCACAAGACAGTGCAAGTGAGATACAAAGTGTAAGTGCACAAGACAGTACGAGTGAGATAAAATGCACAGGAAAGTGCGATAAAATGCATCTTCTATGCAAGTATGGGGATATTTTCTACGCAAAAGATACGAGCATTTTCTATGCAAGTATGGAAGCACATTCTATGCAACATTGAAAGCATATTCTATGCATGGATCAAGCAAAGCATATTCTATGCGGAATCGAAAGCAAGCATATTCTATGCATGAATCATAACGATGCGCGGCACGCATGCAACAACAGTGTATATGAAAGTTCACATTCTATGCAATAGAGGAGCATCAAATATGTACTCTGGTGCCTCTGATTTACCTCTTAGAGGACTTTGCAACACACTCAGCTCAAAAAGGGCACACCTTGTTCATATTGGCGAGAGATAACATCTGCATGTGAAACCCTCGGGTGCTGCTTGGACTGCCATTCTGACTTGAAACAGGCTTACACTTGGGGTCGAGATACACTCATACTCCAGAGAAATGGCGAAGCCTGAGAAGGTGCACCTGGAATGCAGTCTCGGATTTTGCTAAAGTTGAAACATGCTAAGATGCTCCAAATTTTTCCTCTTTTCTTTTGCTTTGCAGTCCGGAACCTAAATAGCTTCAGATAGGTCCTTGCTTTACTATTCTGACATGACCTGGGTTGAACCCTGCGGCTTTATGAAAGAACCAATCCTGTTTTGCACAAATGTGGAGAACGACACGGCACTCTGAGCACAAAACGATTTTTGAAATTGAAATGAGAAAAGGGTTCTCAACCGGGTATTGAGCCTACAACTGACCACAGCCAAAACGACTCAACAATGGAAAACAAAGGTAGAACAACCTAAACGCAACTCAACAAAGGAAAAACAAGGTAGAATGACCTAAACACATCTGTTGACACTCAAACGACTCAAAACAAGAATCGAGACAAACAAAAACGCACAAACACAACGCTCAGCTGTGTTACAAAGGCAAGAGACCTGTTGGTGCACGAGGAGCCAGTTTCTCCGGGTATTGTTTCCCACCCTTTCTTATTTGTGATTCTCACATCACTCGGCCCTCAGGCTCGGCTTTTCTCACAAAACCCTTTTCCTCACTTTTTTTCTCAGCGCATATCTCTCTATTCTTTAATCTCTCATTTTTTTTTTCCCTCCCCTGGATGGTTGATGGATAAACAAAAAGTTGCGGGCTCTTGCCCCTAGCATTCTGCTAGATTCTCTTTCTTCTGCTCACAACAGTGAATTTCCCCCACAGAGGGGTTGTGATGTGGCTGGATGTGCAGCAGGTCTGCAATTGACATTGGTTGACGATGCTCTACTGGGGAGTTTGGACGTGATTAGATCTGTCCAGATGAGGAAGTGGAATATCTTGGTCCATTCCAGTTCGTGCTTCGCACTTAGCTTGATACCTCGCTGCTTGGAGGGTGATAGAGCTTTCAGCCCTTTGTTGTGCCCTTTTCTGGCGAATACGGTGCCCTTTCCGGCAAGTAGAGTGCCCTTTCTAGCAAGTATGTTGACAATGGGGAAGAGACATAACACCTGACTCAACTGTGCCCCTAGTTCATCATTTTGACCATTTTTTGTTTTTTGCTTTCTACTAAAACAATTTTGACCAACATAAGAGTTAGATTAACATGTTTGTTCAATTTTTTGATTTAAAATCATGCAAGTCAGGCTATGAGCACTGAAAATTTTCATTTTTTGGGTCCAAGAAAATGGTCCAATTTTGAAAAATGGAATACTTTTCGAGAAAATAGTCAACTTCAGTAAAATTTCTCAAAAACTGTTTTTGCAAATGGTCACTGCTCACCGAGCATAGAACCCACTCTTGAGATGCACAACCTCGGATTCGAAGGAAAATTGCCCCTTGCCTGGAGGACACTGCATGGAAACGGAAAGTTGCCCTTTGTTTGAATGGCACCGCAGCGCATTGAATGGCAACGGAAAGTTGCCTCTTGTTTGAACGGCACTGCAGCGCATTGAATGGCAACGGAAAGTTGCCCCTTGTTTGAACGGCACTGCAGCGCATTTGTAGTCAGTCCTCAGAGCGACGAACACAACCAGACTCTCGGATACAGAGAAGGCAAAGATGATCAAAACCATTACATGGACACAATCGATTTGGAAGTGTTTATGGCTGGACTTCAGAATGAAGTTGCCTACGTATCCCAAAGATGGGAATCAAGCCTCACGTAGTTCGGGGTTAAGGTACACTCGGGTATTGACCTCTCCTTTTATGCTCTAACTTTTGCCAAGGCGCCCGTTGCGGGTTTTCAACCTTGCGAGCTTTGTTTTTCTTCTTTTCGATTCTTTTTTTTTTGCCTCTTTTTTTTTTTTTCTTTTTCAAATCTTTCTTTTCATTTCATTTTTTTTTTGTCCTTTTCTTTGCATTTTTCTCTTTTTTTTTGTTCTTTTCTTATTTTCTTGCTCTAACTTTTGCCTGGACCGCCCTTCCGGGTTTTTGGCCCAGCGAGCCTGTAGACGTCCCCGAACGCCCCGGGAGGATGAGTCCCGTTCTGTTCATTTTGGGCTCACTACAATTCGGACTCAAATTGTCACGGTTCTCAATCTGAACCAAAGAGTCCAAATCTGGCAAATCGTTTTGAGAAAACAGATTTTTGAAAGAAGTGCCAAACATGGACTGCTTTGCCAGATATAGAGTCGCCACCTAAATATTTTATTTTTGGGAAATTTAGGAAACCCTGACTCGTTGCCTAAGGCCACGTGTCCGTCATCACCAAAGTTGCCTCGGCTAGGGAACTTGGGTACGATTGGGGAAGGTCACTTCGTGAGCACCCTCGCTCGCCCGATCAAAGATCGGCCTCTACTAACCATGATATCTAGTTTTGAAAACATTATGCGTTCTTATTCCGGTTATTAGCCTAGATTTACTATATGATGCGCACAGCATACAAGTATAGACCGGGTCGCCTGAATTGGAACAAAACATTTCATGTTTGTTTTTGAAAGATGGTTTGCTACTCACAAGTAGGCTTAAAATGCAGATTTTGCTACCCTCGGGTGGGCTTAGAAAAGATGGTTTTGCTACTATCTAGTGGGCTTAAAACTCACAGTCAATGCATTGTTCCAATCCAAATAACCCAACCTTCACCCACAGGCATTCAGACAGTTATATCACATAAGCAAATAGCCTCATGGTAAGCATGCTATCATGGCAGTCACTCACACACATGCAAGGATGCTAAAGCGTAAAAACTTACCGAGTACTCCAAGCCAAAACAGAAACTATGTTAGAAATCCATGCATGATCCTAACTATACAGAGATGCCTAATGCAACACATGCAGGAATGCAATTAAGATAGGCTCGGCTATTCTAAACATGGCATATGGAATGCTACAGCTAACATGTATTCAACTCGGACTTGAAATACAATGCAGTGAGTTATGATGTGCCGAGCCCGGTGCATGCAAAACAGATGAATGAATGCAAACATGCTATCATACTGTATGCTAATTGAAACATGCCCTATTCTAACCATCATAAGCTGGTAAATAAAAGGGAGAAAGACGTGGGATTGGAAGACATACATCACACGCATGCACACTTATTATAATTGTGCCCTCACTCGGAGGGTACGAATAAATAATACAGTCCCAAATGAATAATTACAGTCCGAATAAGTACAAAACCCTAATTACTTAACAAATGAACTAGGAAAGCAGTAAACTAGCACGTAAATCTATGGACTACCTCAGCTCCGTTTCAAATGATGAATGATGCACGCTTGAGTTGCCTTGCGCGGAAATCCATTGCGATGCCCCAATTAGCCTCTGTTTACAATTAAGCTCGGAATATTGCACGGAGCTCCAAAAGACTGCCGGTTTCTGATTTGCTGCAACAGAGAGCAAGAAAGGGGCGTGGCAAAGTATTTTCACACATGTAGGCATACCTTGATCCTCGTGCCACCAATCACGCATCTCGATACATGATGGCCGAGGAGTCGAATTGCACGACTCAATGTGAAATGAATGCACATATAAACACAACAAGACCGAGACTCCATCATGGATAATCCGGAGTGTCGGCGACCGGGAATTGAGACACGTTCCGTCACTCGAAGTACGAAACGTCCCTCGTTTCCCGTGTTTGGGCTAACTCTTATCCCAAACACAATGCAAATGAGATGGCATACACAATGCGACTAACATACAACCTAGTATACGCAATGCTATGAAATGGCATACACAATGCTCGATGTAACATGGCATACACAATGCTCTAACATGCAACCTAGCATACGCAATGCTATGAAATGGCATACACAATGCTCGATGTAACATGGCATACACAATGCTCTAATATGCAACCTAACATACGCAATACTATGGACCGAAATGGCATACACAATGCACGATGGACTTACACCAACATGAGTGGACCTCAGCCACACTCACATCAGTGGCCATAAGATGAAAATGAGACTATCGAAATGCGTACATATATGCACGCAAACCGAGGACCGAACCTAAGGCACCAAATGCCACTCTAACAAGGCATGGCAAGGCATGAAACATGGCATTCAAACATGCAAATTCCAGCACTGAATCATGATGCAAAATGATCCCGAATCATGGATATATGTCATACAATGCATGGAATGGTCCCGAAACTCAAAGCTAGGCACATATATTGACTTGTAGCTATACAAAGCATGCATTATTTGACTATGAAGCACAAAGACAGAGCCAAGGCAGTCCCAAAACATGAACATTTCTAGTTCAAAGCATGACCAAAAGATGCTAGCATGATGGACTAAAATAGCATGCAACTTTGACTAGCAAACATGGTTTACATGGCATGTGCATGAAGCGTATGAGAACTCATCAAACCAGCAAAAATCAGTGAACAAAATATGCCAAAATATACCCAAATAATCACTGAAATGCAGCCAACATGTGTAAAAATGGTGAGCTCCTTTAGAGGGCCATACAAAGGGTTATTAAGCACATACAAGATAGACATGAAGCATAGCAAAACCACCCCTGGAAATGGACTATGACAACCCTAAGAACCACCAAATAGGCCCTGGAAAGTGACTTCAATGTATGCAAAATAGGGTCCCTTTGGAAGGTCCAAAAGACCACCAAACAAGACAAGGAGAGAGGGGGGGTCACCCCCCCTCTGATTTTGGATTTCAGTGGCTAAGAGGCCAAGCCATGGCCAATGCAAGAGCTCTAATGCATAGCCCTAATCATGGAGAGATGAAGCATGCATAGGGGGAAGATGACCCCAAACAGAAAATAGACCTTAATCAAACATGAAGATGATGCCAAAACAAGACTTTTTTCAGTTTAGGTCGAGGTCCAAAAGGGCTCACAAATAAGGCTAATATATCATGCAAAAACGGCCCTAAAAGAGGGATTGAACAAACAGGGCAGTAAAAGGCCTCAAACAGCAAAGAGCCCTGCAACAAAGTTGAAGAGGGGCTCAAAATAAGACTATTTTCAGTTTATGGCAAATCTCGAATATGCTCACAAGTAAGGCTAAACTATGATGCAAAATAAGCCCTAAAAGAGAGATAAAGCACAAAGGGTGAGTAGAAGACCTCAAACAGAGAAAAGTCCTTGATCAAACATGAAGATGAGCTCAAAATAAGACTATTTTCAGTTCAGGTCGAAGCCCAAAAATGCTTGCAAGTATAGCTTATAGATGAAGCAAAAAAATGCAAGTTTAAGAGAAATAGGTACTTACCCATGAAGAGCAGCAAATCAGGAGTTTTTGGTCCAAAATTCTGAGCTTTTAACCTCTTCAAATGGCCTCCAAGGTGCTGGAATGAGTGCTTGAGGTGGTAGGCTATGAGGTGTAGGGTAAATATGCAAGAAAATGGGTGTTTTGAGGCTTGAAGTATAGATATAGGGGGTGTATATATATTAATGCCTCAGCTGATTTCTAACCCTTTTGAAATGAGGTAGGGTGCTGGTTATATAGAGGGAGAGGAGCCAAAGAAAAGGGGGGGAAAAACCAATTCAAATCTCCCCCCAAAAGGACAGACCCTCGGACAGAGGGTCTGGTGCAAAACAGCTGGGACAGCTGGAATGCACGAGGAGGGACAAAACTTGGCCGGCCAGGTACAAAAGGTTCAGGTGGCCGGCCGGCCACCTCCCCTGGCCGGCCAACCAGGGGTCAAAGGGGTCAAACAAAATTTCTGGCCGGCCACCCCAAAAAGGTGGCCTCCCAGATGAGTATAACACAGCTGTATGGTCAAAACCCAGAAAATGTGAACCAGGAGAGAGAAAAACCAGCTTTTTAGAGGGGTTCAAAAGGGTCAAGGACAATTGCTGGCCGGCCTACCCATATTGGTGGCCTCCCAGGTGTGTACAACACAATGATGTGGTGGAAAGTCAGAAAAAGTGGCCCGGGAATGGGAAAAACCAGCTTTCTTGTGAAGAAAACGGGCGATGAAGAGCGATGAAGAAATAAAACTGTTTTTTCAGAACAATTCCTGGCCTCCTACCTTCTCACAACCTTTCTAACAATGAAAATAAGGTCCCCGCCAAAAATGGACCAAGACGGATGCAAAACGAAGGTTCGGGGGCCAAAATGCGCAGTTCGGGGCCCCGAAAACAAGCTATTAAACACCGGAGGTGGCGTTCGACCACGAAGTTGGTCTCTCGGGCCACAATGTCCCTCAAAAGAGAGGAAACAAGGTGTATGCCAAAAATCGGAGCAAACGGAGGTGGTTAAGCGGTCCCGAACCGAGGCACACGGCCGACGGCTCCAAAAATCGGAAACTGGCCTCTAAACGGGAAAAATGGCCTACGACCACGAAACGTAGCCTACGGCCACTGAGAGATAGTCTACGAGACCTCTCCCTCCCTTTGGGAAGAGAAAACAGAGAAAACGGGACCCGGTTCGCAAACTGAGGCAAAGCACAAAAGAGTCCGGAAGTCCGGAGGCAAGGCTCGCAGCCGAGACTCTAAAACCTTAGAACGAGCACAATATGCAACATCACCGAGCGCTCAGTTGGTGACGTCTGAGTCTTAAGGTCGGTCAAAAATGGGGTGTCTACAGTTGCCCCTCTTTGACAGAACTCGGAAGTCATAAGTGACGGGAGTGAATGTCAAAGCCCAGAGACGACCCATTTTTGACAAGGCCGAAGACTTAGACAAACATTCAAGATAACAAAGAAACGTGCCCGCAGGCGTGCCTGCAGGCAGTGGGCAAAATGCAAAATGATATGCGGGAAAGTTTTGATAATTAGACTTATACGCTATGCGAAGCCGGTTTGAAAATTGGACTTATACGCTACGCGAAGTCGGTTTGACAATTGGACTTATACGCTATGCGAAGCCGGTTTGATAATTGGACTTATACGCTACGCGAAGCCGGTTTGAAAATTGGGCTTATACGCTACGCGAAGCCGGTTTGAAAATGCAGGATTTATGTAATGCAATGTAATAAAACAATGCAATGTAATAGCTAGGAGAGGAAGGTACCTCATAGGGGCAACTGGCAATAACTTACCTCGGCAATGTCTTACCTCGTGCTGATGTGGGGGTCTTCTCCTTCTTCTCAGTTGAACCACAGGTACTACTTTTCTCCCTGACTATGGTTGCAGCTTTCCCTATTCTCCAACAGGGTGACAGACTAGGTTGGATCAGTATCCAGAATTGAGGCGCATACAGATGCTATCTCAATCTATGGGGCTGCCATACAGATTTCAAGCCGAGGATATACCCCTAGGTATTTAAACTAGACTTTAGTCTCGGAAATCCCGAACCTTTGCGTTCTAGGCATGAGCCATTCGAACTCTAGTTTCCACCGTCTCAGTTGGTCTCCTAGGAACTCACTGCAAACACAGGCAGGTGGCTATACCAGACCACCGGAAGTCGTTCGGGCACGACAAACACCAAAGGAATTGCACCTTTAGAGGATTTAAGGTCTCCTAGACCAGAGAGTGCACAAGACAGTGCGAATGAAGATACGGGATTTATGGTCTCCCAGACCAGAGAGTGCACAAGACAGTGCGAATGAAGATACGGGATTTAAGGTCTCCCAGACCAAAGAGTGCACAAGACAGTGCGAATGAAGATATGGGATTTAAGGTCTCCCAGACCAGAGAGTGCACAAGACAGTGCGATGCCATGCACTAACAAGTGCAAGTGAGGTGCACAAGAAAGCGCGAACAATGCAATGCACTAACAAGTGCAGGTAAGATGCGCAAGAAAGCGCGATAAAAATGCATGCACAATGCAAGTAATGGTCACGATGCAAGATAGCGCGATACAATACACTAACAAATGCGGGTGAGGTGCGCAAGATAGCGCGAATGATACAATGCACAAAATAGTGCGATACGCTAAACAACGCGATTGATTTGAAATGCACAAGATAGTGCGATGTGATATGCAAAGCACAAGACAGTGCGATTGAGGTGCGCAAAATAGCGCGGATGATAAACTGCACAAAACAGTGCGATTGAGGTGCGCAAAATAGCGCGAATGATAAACTGCACAGAACAGTGCAATGCGCAAAATAGCACGAATGATAAACTGCACAAAACAGTGCGATTGAGGTGCGCAAAATAGCGCGAATGATAAACTGCACAGAATAGTGCGATGCGCAAAATAACGCGAATGATAAATTGCACAAAACAGTGCGATGCGCAAAATAGCGCGAATGATTTGAAATGCACTAAACAGTGCGATACGCTAAACAGTGCGATTGATTTGAAATGCACTAAACAGTGCGATACGCTAAACAGCGCGATTGATTTGAAATGCACTAAACAGTGCGATACGCTAAACAGCGCGATTGATTTGAAATGCACAAGATAGTGCAAGTGAGATACAACCACAAGATGCACAAGACAGTGCAAGTGAGATACAAAGTGTAAGTGCACAAGACAGTACGAGTGAGATAAAATGCACAGGAAAGTGCGATAAAATGCATCTTCTATGTAAGTATGGGGATACTTTCTACGCAAAAGATACGAGCATTTTCTATGCAAGTATAGAAGCACATTCTATGCAACATTGAAAGCATATTCTATGCATGAATCAAGCAAAGCATATTCTATGCGGAATTGAAAGCAAGCATATTCTATGCATGAATCATAACGATGCGCGGCACACATGCAACAACAGTGTATATGAAAGTTCACATTCTATGCAATAGAGGAGCATCAAATATGTACTCTGGTGCCTCTGATTTACCTCTTAGAGGACTTTGCAACACACTCAGCTCAAAAAGGGCACACCTTGTTCATATTGGCGAGAGATAACATCTGCATGTGAAACCCTCGGGTGCTGCTTGGACTGCCATTCTGACTTGAAACAGGCTTACACTTGGGGTCGAGATACACTCATACTCCAGAGAAATGGCGAAGCCTGAGAAGGTGCACCTGGAATGCAGTCTCGGATTTTGCTAAAGTTGAAACATGCTAAGATGCTCCAAATTTTTCCTCTTTTCTTTTGCTTTGCAGTCCGGAACCTAAATAGCTTCAGATAGGTCCTTGCTTTACTATTCTGACATGACCTGGGTTGAACCCTGTGGCTTTATGAAAGAACCAATCCTGTTTTGCACAAATGTGGAGAACGACACGGCACTCTGAGCACAAAACGATTTTTGAAATTGAAATGAGAAAAGGGTTCTCAACCGGGTATTGAGCCTACAACTGACCACAGCCAAAACGACTCAACAATGGAAAACAAAGGTAGAACAACCTAAACACAACTCAACAAAGGAAAAACAAGGTAGAATGACCTAAACACATCTGTTGACACTCAAACGACTCAAAACAAGAATTGAGACAAACAAATACGCACAATTGACATTGGTTGACGATGCTTTACTGGGGAGTTTGGACGTGATTAGATCTGTCCAGATGAGGAAGTGGAATATCTTGGTCCATTCCAGTTCGTGCTTCGCACTTAGCTTGATAGATTGTTGCTTGGAGGGTGATAGAGCTTTCAGCCTTTTGTTGTGCCCTTTTCTGGCGAATACGGTGCCCTTTCCGGCAAGTAGAGTGCCCTTTCTAGCAAGTATGTTGACAATGGGGAAGAGACACAACACCTGACTCAACTGTGCCCCTACTTCATCATTTTGACCATTTTTTTTTTTTTGCTTTCTACTAAAACAATTTTGACCAACATGAGAGTTAGATTAACATGTTTGTTCAATTTTTTGATTTAAAATCATGCAAGTCAGGCTATGAGCACTGAAAATTTTCCTTTTTTGGGTCCAAGAAAATGGTCCAGTTTTGAAAAATGGAATACTTTTTGAGAAAATAGTCAACCTCAGTAAAAATTCTCAAAAACTGTTTTTGCAAACGGCCACTGCTCACCGAGCATAGAACCCACTCTCGAAGGAAAATTGCCCCTTGCCTGAAGGACACTGCATGGCAACGAAAAGTTGCCCCTTGTTTGAATGGCACCGCAGCGCATTGAATGGCAACGGAAAGTTGCCCCTTGTTTGAACGGCACTGCAGCGCATTGCATGGCAACGGAAAGTTGCCCCTTGTTTGAACGGCACTGCAGCGCATTTGTAGTCAGTCCTCAGAGCGACGAACACAACCAGACTCTCGGATACAGAGAAGGCAAAGATGATCAAAACCATTACATGGACACAATCGATTTGGAAGTGTTTATGGCTGGACTTCAGAATGAAGTTGCCTACGTATCCCAAAGATGGGAATCAAGCCTCACGTAGTTCGGGGTCGGGTTCACTCGGGTATTTTCACTCTCCTTTTACGCTCTAACTTTTGCCAAGGCCGCCCTTTGCGGGTTTTCAACCTTGCGAGCTCAGTTTTTATAATTTCAAATTTTTTGCGCTCTGAGTT